>CP139502.1:104477245-104518401 GCA_021014915.2 Artemisia tridentata subsp. tridentata | reverse complement strand
TGTCAGTTAATGATATGGGAATATCATTGAACTAAGACAAATCTGAGTTTTGGTATAATATACTTGAAAATATATTGATGCGTTGACATGTCAAATTCACATGATATTCAATGAATTGAATATAGGACTTATCCCAAACTACATGATGTTACTTTATGTATGCAGTTATTAAGTAAATCATGAATAGTTATCCTCAGACTTGAGATATCAGATAACTGTTATGAATGTAGTGCATTCCGTGGAACAATTTAACGTTATACGTAACTGGTAGTCATAAGGATTGTTTTCGAAATTGTTGCAAAGTTCATAGGTTATGCTTGTAGTCAAGATAGAATTTGTTCTTTCAAATTTATTTTGGAGTTTAATACTGCTGGGCCCCTTGTAGGGTTGACAAGATGTTTGCGAGGCTACGCCCAAGATCTCCCTTGAATATGTTCAGAAGATTTGGTAATCTTGCTCAATCACAAACAACGAGAAACATAATATTTGAATAAAGATAATATCCATATCTTTATATAATGTAGTATTAGTAACAAAAGGATAATAATAATGATGAATCATTAAAGGTTTTTCCAGGAGACCTACTCGAGTTGTGCTAGAGGCATCGGCGTGTTGCAAGACGCTTACCGATATGATTACACTATTAAAATATGTCCAAGTGGGAGCTGTTAGTTTTATGGACATTATTTTAGTAGTCGTATGTTAGGATCGAACTCGAGATCACGGGATTGCACACTTTACGTATAAGAACTAAAGATTAATAATTTTATATAAAACGTTATATTTAATTATTAATTATCACAAAACGTATAACGAACGCTAGTATTTGACGTAAGTGACTAACGATCGTTAAATAAGAATAGGAATGGACTAGAATGAAATTAGATGTCAAGAAGGTTCCGGATCTACCTCCTTAACAAGGGGCCGATCGGTTTTGTATTTGGGTTACCAAATCCAAATCAAACTTGGACTCTAAGTTTCATCTAGTATATAAGCAAACCAATGGTTATAGTTTTTGGCATCTCTTGTGCACACAAACTAAACCCTAAACGTTTTCTTTCTTGTTCTTTTCTTTGATCGATCGACCTAAACCCTTATAAAGGGCCGATCGATTTTTTGCTTAAACAAATAAGTTTGGTTTTAAGTTTTGTGATTAATTTACTTTCATAACTTTAGTTTGTGTTAGTACGTGTATAAAAGAACGTGAATCAAACACACTATTGTTTGATTCTTGGATTGAATTGCAAAATTGGTAAAAGGCAATTCGTGTAATCCATATAAACCCTAATTAGGGTTCATCACTTCTATTGCTTGGATTGATTCTTGTTTATTAGAATCATTAAAGTACGCATACATTTATACTCGGTTAATTAATTATGTGTTATGTTTCTTACGCTTCCGCATATGTTATTTGATACTTATTATATTTATATGAATGTCGTGATTTTATAATTATAACAGGCACCGTTACCAGCGACCTCAAATATAATTTCACTGGCTTGTAGCGTCTAGTCGCTTTTATATATGATTATATGTAGACCCACCCAAGGACACAGTTTTTCATTGAAGAACACAGTTGGGCACTATCCTCTTCATTGAAAAATTGCTAAGAAAAGTAACCAAAGATCCTGAAATTCAAACTCTCAGGGACCAAAAATCCTCTCTAATCAATAGCAGTTGACATTAAACATTTGAAAATATTAGGAGTTACAGTTCATTTCTTTGACAAAGTGAACGACTGATTTTTTTTTTTGTTTTTTTATTTGACAAATTTGGGTTCCCTATCAAAATTTTGAACTTTCACTCCTAAATTTGTTATACATGTAGTAAAAACTAAAAACTTCACTAATGCTCGATTCTCAAGTTTTTTTTTAGTAAGGAAAAGTAAAGAAATACATTCAAGTTGTTTTTAGGAAGGAAAAGTAAATAAATACATGAGTAAATTACACCGTTCGTCCCTGTGGTTTGAGTCAAATTTCAATCTCAGTCCCTATTTTTTTTCTTGCTTTTTTGGTCCCTGTGGTTTTTTAATTGCACACCAGTGGTCCCTATCGTTAACTGGCGTTATCTTTTCCATTAGCAAGTGGCAACGTTAGTCCATTAACCAAACAAGTGTTTGCAAAGTTAGTCCTTTTACTAACGACCGTTTTATTTTTTTAAGGAAATTATTTTTTTTTCCAAAATTTTTTTTTCCGAAAAATAATTTCAAGAAAAATAATTTCGAAAAAAAAATATTTTTCTAAAAAAATTATTTCAAATTTTTTTTTTTTAAATTCTAATTTTTTTTTTCGAAAAAAATTTCTAAATTTTTTTTTTTGAAAAATAAAATGGAAAGAAAAATAATTTCGAAAAAAAAAAATTTCTAAAAAAATTATTTTAAGAAAAAAATTTATAAAAAAAAATTCTAATTTTTTTTTTTTTCGAAAAAAAAATATTTTTCTAATTTTTTTTCTGAAAAATAAAATGGAAAGAAAAATAATTTCGAAAAAAAAATATTTTTCTAAAAAAATTATTTTTTCACCCAAAAGAAACTTTGACCGAAACCAGAAATTTTATATTGAAACATATATACTTACGAAATTGATTATTTACGGTCTAAAAGCTAACATGCATATCTCAATAGTTAAATTAACTAGCTTTACAGTCAACTTGTGACTAAAGATAAGTAAATGGATAAAATTATTTCCAACTTATCTCCTCTCACCTAATTTATCTCCTCCACACAAACCGATTCACTGATCTCATCTCAAATCTCATTTTCTGCACATCCCCATTAAATCACATGAACAAAAACACATAAACACCCTTCTCTCCTTTTATTTAGTACGGTTGAAGAACACAAAGGTTTGCGCTTCAAGATCCTCTCACGGGTCTCGGGTAGGTGTTAATTTGTGGTTATATTTTGTTTGTCTTTCAACGAACCAAGGAGAGGAAAATAACATAATTGTTATCATTCTTCTCCTTTTAGTTTCGGATATTAAATGAAGAGGTTTTGCTTCAAAGAGTTATCGATGATGATATATGTTCAAGTCAAAAAAATCTTTGAAAGATTGTGAAAAAGTTGAACAAACTGAGATATTGTAGTTTTTATTTCTTATCTTGTTTGATGTATTGGAGTTGAGATGATGTTCTTGGACTGAGATTGAAGGTGATGGTTTAGGTTAGTTTTGGATTTGAAGTTGTCTGATTTGGGTTATCGAAAAAAAAATATATTTTTTGGTGAAATAATTTTTTTAGAAATTTTTTTTTTAGAAATTATTTTTCTTTCCATTTTATTTTTCAGAAAAAAAAATTTAGAAATTTTTTTCGAAAAAAAAAATTATAATTTTTTTTTATAAATTTTTTTTTGAAATAATTTTTTTAGAAAAATATTTTTTTTTTCAAAATTATTTTTCTTGAAATTATTTTTCAGAAAAAAAAATAATTTCGGAAAAAAAAAATAAAACGGCCGTTAGTAAAAGGACTAACTTTGCAAACGCTTGTTTGGTTAATGGACTAACATTGCCACTTGCTAACGGAAAAGATAACGCCAGTTAACGATAGGGACCACTGGTGTGCAACTGAAAAACCACAGGGACCAAAAAAGCAAGAAAAAAAAATAGGGACTGAGATTGAAATTTGACCCAAACCACAGGGACGAACGGTGTAATTTACTCTAAATACATTCATTCGTTTTCCTTTTCTTCTTTTTACTTTTTAAGTGATACTCGAGAACACAACATTTTTATTTTCTTTTTTCTTTACTTTAAACACTGTAAATTTATTAAAATACAAGCTCTATTGAATCAGAAAGATTTTGATTCCGTGCATAGTCAACTTTAGGATGTTTAGTTACCTCTTTCTAGCCGTTTACAACAACTCAAAAGCATAAGTGATGCAAACTAGTACAGTTTAGAAATTGTAACATTCAAATCCAAAATCAAAACACATTTATAAACTTATTTAATATAGATGATCTTTGTTAACAACTCTAGTGGCACCATCACCGTGGGGCACCATTTAAAAGATTTGTTAATGGATATGCTATTGCTCCAGTAGAAAAGGTTTTTTCAATATGAAAGAAGGAAATAGTTTTGGAATTTGGCGCCAAATGAGGCATGTTTCAGGATTTTGGCGCCAAAAACATAGGGAAAATGAGACATGTTGAGAAGTGCGTTTGGTTTGTGATGAATCATCTTTTAATAAAAATCAAAAGACTATTTGCTTATTTTCATTTATTTTTATTTTATTTATTTATTTTTTTTTATTTATTTTTATTTATTTTTTTTTTGCATTCATGTGTGTTTGAAATGATTATTTGATTTCAAATGATCATATTTGATAAAAAGTCCTTTATAGCCTAACTCATGTCCTTCTACTTTCTTTCCTCAATCTCACGTTACCCATCTTTTATACTTCTCCTTATTCTCTTTCACAGCTTCTCGAATCTCTACCCTAATTTTAGTTTTAAAAAGTATTCAAATCATAAAATCATGCTTCGATTTTTATTCAATTCCATCATATATTCGTTCAATCGCTACAAATCACAATATTTTTCATCAAATTCGATGTTCACTAATTTAGGAAAAAATTAGAGTTTCGTTCAATTTGAGTTAAAACGAATATTCTATGATGATTCTTCATCAACAAACTTTAAATTAGCATCAATTGTTTTATTTATTTATTTTTTTTAGAAAGTTTTTCTCATAAATTTTCAAAAAAAATCATGTGTTCATGAAAAACACCCATAATGTGTTCAATAAAATATTTTAATGAAACAATTTTGCGATTTTAAAATTTGTAGGTGTTCATTAGAATATAAATGTTTTAGTAATTTATAAAAGCTTCAATATTTTCTTTAAAAAAATATCAAAAATGCGAGGAATAAAATTTTGAATTTGCAATTGTTCATCAAAATTAAGCAAATAAAGTTATTCATCAAAGACTATGGAGGAAATAAGATTGTTCATCAAGTAAATGTCTATCAAATAATACTTAACAAGAAACTTATTCATTCAATAATGATGAGGAAACAAAATTGTTCATCAAGTAGTTGCTCATAAAAAAACAAAAGTGTTTGTTATGTTCATCAAATAATACAAAAATTGTGTGTTATGTTCATCAATATAAATGTTCATTCATCAATACGTGTTCATCAGTTTTTATTATTTTTATCAATACATGTTCATCATTGTTCATATCATGTTTTGTCAATACAAAATATTCATCAACATACTACCAGAATGTTCATTCAATACAAAATGTTCATCAGATTTTTTTATCTTTATCTATCTAAGTTCATCAAATACCATATGCTCATCAATCATGTGTTGAATGTTCAACAGTCATAATCAGAATGTTTATCAATAAATGTTCATCGGATGATATGAATATTCACCATATCTTGATTTGATGTTCATCAATTATGCTCTTAATGTTCATCAATCATGATTTATCATATCTTGATATTCGTCAATAATGATATGAATGTTTATCATATCTTTCAATTTTTCTAAGTTGATGTTCATCATATCTTTCATTTTTTATTTTTTTTAAAAGCTGATGTTCATCATAACAGCATCGTGGGTTAGAGGGAAAATAGAATGAAAAATAAGAGAAGATGAAGGGACACATGTCTCTCTCTTGTGTCTTTTTATACTTTTTATTGGGAGTTACTTTATATTTGATCCCGCTCCGATTTCAAATATATAAACCCCAATCAGTCATAACGATATAATCATATGCCTTAGAGCACAAGGTGCAGTGAGGAGGTGAATCTCCTCATTTGGGGCCTACGGGGTGCCACATCACTTTAACAAACCTCTACAACTAACCCCCCTCACTAACAACTAACCACAACTTACTCATTGGGCCCACCACTTACAACTTTATTTTTTTTATTTAAATTTTCAAATAAACTAAATTCATTCCATTAAAAATAAAAATACATTACAACATATTAAAAAACATACGAAACAACGATACTGAAAAAAAAAACCGATACGGGAAATAACGATACGGAAAAAAAAAAACGATACGGGCAAATAACGATACGGAAAGAAAAAAACGAAACTTAAGCATTTTCCTCGTCGTCGATTTGATATTTTCTTATGATTTGTTCTTGTCTCCGGCGAATGATAGCGGCTTTTTTCGGTGTGGTTTGGTCGGGATCAATCATGAGAAACTTCATCTCCTCCATCTCTAAGGTCTTTACTTCCTTCTGTCTCCTCGCCTCGTACGCGGCCATTTGAACGTCGGCTTTTTGCGAATATTTTTCGGATAAGTGTCCATAAAAAGTACTCGTTTGACTCCCACCGGATCTCGCCGCGCTCGACGTTGAAGTAGACTTTTGTTTCTTTGCAGCTCGACTCTTTCTGGCGCCGTCTCTTTCGAGACGAAGTCGTTTGTCAGGGCCGAATATATCCTCTAGACATGTAATGTCTATCGGGTCCTCGGCATCCCATTTCGGGTAATTTTTCAAGACCTCCCAAACGTGAACATAAATAAATTGTTTCGAACCAAAGCGTTCTTCAAAGTTCGTCTTCGCATTTTCGAGATGATCAATCTCATTTTCAACACTTCTACGCTGCAAATGTTTATAAACAGCGTTGAATTTTTGACAATCACCATTAATCCTCGTCCATTTACCCGTGATCATATTTTTGGAACGAGGGTCACCGGCAGTCTGAACGTTGAACATCTCCATAATTTGGTTCCAAAAGTAATCTTCGGAATGGTCATTTCCCATTTCTTTGTCTTGGGAAATTTCTATCTGAATTTCCGCAAGTAACTTTTCTTCGGCCATGCTTCATTTCCTATTCACATGCGTACCTGCTGCTTCCACGTCATCGTCATCGTCTGCGTTCAAATCCAAGGCTTTTTTTTATTTTTTTGCCATCGTTTTTTTCCTCGGGATTTGGCCAGTTCACGTGCTTGTGGTACTTTGAATTGTAAACCTGATGGTTGTGATTCAAATTGTGGTTGTGGTTGAGATTGAGGAAACGTTAAAGGTTGTGACGGGTTAAAAAACTGTGGTGCCAGAAATCGTTGGGTGTGATTTGCTATGACAACCCGCCATTTTACAGGCCAATACTATTTTCTAAACTCAAACTATTTATTTTGACGTTTACCTAAGAACAATTTACGTATAACTATTTGGTTAAATAACCATAAAACTAGGAATAACCCTCTTGAGCACTATGAATTTAGACTAAACTTAGTCTACAACATTACAGTACATTGCCACTACTCTAATTCATAATTTAATTAATAGGGCAGTGGCATTATTAGTTACTCGCGATCATTAATTTAATAAAAGCCTTTCACAAATTAAATGAACAATGTACCCGACACTCCCAATGATTATCTTTAATACATTCTCACATTCCCTAAATTACTGCAAAAGTACCAAAAATTATTTTCTTACGCCTTTATAATTCTTTTACTAAGCACACTTAATTATACATACTTAACGTTAACTACAAAACTATTACCTAATACCTATTTTTAATGCCCAATACACTCACAAAATACATTTTACATAAAATAACAAATACTTTTCTTATTTTTCTACTATTAGCCACCCCTTAATTAATAGTAAGCTAGTATAGTCATTTGCATAAATTTGACCATCGAATATTAGACAAAATGGAGGCTATGGAGGCTTGACTCCCTTTTTTTGCTCTCCATGTTTTTGGCTGCCATAAAACCCAACGCCACCCTATGTTTTTTTTTTACTAACCTAAATCTATGGCCTAATAAACAATAACTTTGACCATGTTTTGTTGTCACTATAAAAAAGAAGAGTATACACTCATTTTACTTGCAAAATCAAACATTTCCTCACTCACTACACTAATCGACCACCAGGAGAACCGTAACACCCCAACCCGCCATTGGTCAAGATGCCACATTATGGTGTCAATCAGAACATACAAACGCAAGCGGAAGACTTATAAACATAAGGGTTACAAAGGTGTTCTAATGATAATAACGAATTACTAACTTTATACATAATGAGTTACAAAACTGAAAAACAATATCCATGCTCAAATCCAACTGAAGGTAACTCAAATCTAATCCAAGAGCAAAAGGATATCTATCGTCAAGGTGGTCCACTAAGGCTCCTATGCACTCTTCACTCAATCCCAGCTTCCAACCTAGAACCTGCCGCAGGGAAAGAAATGCGGCTGAGCTTAAAAAGCCCAGTGAACAGATATATATATACAAAGCAGAGAATGGTAATAAGCAAAATCAAATAATACGAATCAAATGAAACACATGCATACACATCAAGAGTAAGAATAGCTCTAGAGTCAAGGTAATAAACGTCAACGAACACGTCCAAACGAGCCACTCGAACGGACCAAAGATACCTAACAGATAGCCACGAGCGTATCTAAACGAGCCACTCGAATAGACCACATAATCACATAATCCGTCAATTCATATTGTACAAGGAGGGGAGACCTCTCAAGTACCAGAAGTGAGAGGGGTACATGACACGCACAAACCAATCACTAAAATCACATTATAATCATTCCAAATATATACCTAGGATGCATCCATACGCCCCCTGCAAAACAGAATACATATGCAAGTACGAGACTGTACATACATATAACAGAATGGCCAGTTGTGCCATAATCATATAATAATAACAGAAGGGAACGCCGGGGATCAATCACACCTCCCAGGAAGTGTCATGCCATTGGTGCCTCAATGACATGGCTATGGTACCTCCATGGCTAGTTAGCTCGGGCGACAAAACATAATAGAATAAAACTATCCATAACAAGCAATCATAATCAACAAAGGCATATCAACTGAACAGAATCTCAATCAAGGAGATAATAAACAGATCATTATAACAGAATGGATAACAACTGAATCATATCAAGGGAGTCATAGCAATGGCTGATATTAAATGGAATCATGGCAAAGTAACAAATCAAAGTTAAGGATCGAAAAGTCATGAGATCAGAACCCTTACTGAGAAAGGGTAGAATATCTGTACCTCAAACCGCGAATGAACCATATCGCAAAGATCGGAAGTTACACCTTCTTCAGCGAATCTACACGAATTAATGATCGTCTTATTATTTAAGAACCATTTCATAAGTTATTAGTGATTCATCACTTGTTGTTAAGCAGATTAACATATTAAGGTTTCCTTTTATTTTTAGGAACTTTTCAAATTTAGTAACTTTTCATATTTAGTAACTTTTCATAATTAGTAACTTTCCGAATTAAGTGAGTTTCCCAAATTAAGTAACTTTCCCGAATTAGTAAGTTTCCCGATTTAGTATGTTTCCATAATTATTGACTTTTCATATTTAGTAAGTTTTCATAATTTGCCAATTTAAGGTTTCCAAATAAGTAAATAACTAGGTTTAGGCTTAAAACGCATTTAACTTCATAAATGGCCAAATTATGGTTTCTTAGATATTTAATTAAGTTTTAAATGAAAGTCTTAATTACAATTAGGTTTAAACACATATTAGCAAGTATAAAGTGACAACTTCACATAGTTTAAGGTTTTAGAGGACAATTAGTAAAGTCTAGGGTTAATTGTATAAATTATCAAATTTTAGGGTTTAATGTGATAACTTCCAAAGATTAGGGTTTAAAATGTCAAAATCAAAGTTCTAACTTTATCATATAAATCACATATTAACTATTCATTCCATTCATGCAATCATCCCCTACGTATAATCCTAATACCGAAATCGTTTCGCACCCTATATTACTTGTTCTCATTACCGAATCGATTAGGTACTTAATAAGGGTGCGTTTTACTTGTTATTTAGGGGTCGATATGGGACTGTTTAAGACCCGACATGAAGTAGTCATATGACTCGACACCAAGTTGTTTTATCCCGCGACACAAACAGGTTACAAATCGATTATATGACAATAATTATCTACGTGAATATCTTTTCATTTAATGAAGCAAAACAATTTTTGTTATCATGCATACCAGTTGTGTGACTTATCACGTGACATGGTTTTAGTTTTGCTTCGATTCAAACGTGTATATATAACTCACATGTATCCCATGCACATATATTGACTTATATCCATAAGTTTATAGTTTCATTTCATCATTATATATTCGATCAATTCATTCAAGTTTGAGTCTATTTAAACTGTTATATCATATGTACGTATGTATTAACAGTTAACAAGGTAATTAAAGTGAAGATGTACCTCAGGCAACCAAGTAAAACCGATGCCGAAATACGAATACGAACACACGTACAAACAGTAACACAAGAGTCCAACAAGCCACGAACACCAACGATCAACGTGAACTAAATGTCTCCGCGAACATGAAACATAATAGCTAGAGAGACGTGCATGTGCTATGGTGCACAAATGAGACCTCCAAGACAACGTGAATAGACTGATATCGACCCCGAATGACCAACGAAACTTAATCGACACTTGAGCACGACTTGACCCTCCAACGTACAAGCCAAAACCTTTACCTACGGATGCACCGAAACTGAGTCTAACTCGAACCGAACTCGTGCTAGAGCATCAAAACAGAAATCATGGACAGAACACAGCCCAGAAACAAGCAACACTAAAGTGAACCCAAACTTGGTTCTGCTACCCTCCGAACCTCCTTGATCATGCAGATAAATTTTTATTCGAATCGATTAGGTTTTGCTTTTACAGATTCTGAAAATGATGAAGTCTAGAAGTGAATATATAAGTGGAGCATGCAACTAAACGATATGTGATTTTGAGTAGGTATATTTGACCGAGTATTATGGGGTGAAACGTGGGTAACTGATAGTTCGAATTTCATGGGACTTGAGCGGAGGAAAGTTTGACATAGATTTCATAATATATTACAGTTAGACTATTCTTAAGAAAACATCTAATATATCGCAATTAGTAAACCTCTAAAATATTTTTAAAAGATAACACATTTGTTGTTTTTGATGAAATATGCTAGTTTATATATGAATACAAGTCGAATGAGAAAATGTGATAAAGCGGGTATATCTCTTAAAAAAAAGAAAGCAGCTTGGCTGTCTTTGCTTTTGTTACGGATTAGGCAAATCGTGTTTAATTATATATATATGTGTTGGCAAAGATGAATTATATATATATGTGTAGGCAAAGATTGATAAGATAAATTTTTCAAAACGTGTGAAGTAAAAGTAGAATGCAGCGTTTATTTTTTATCATGTGATGATGAATTTGTGAGATATACGTGCATGTGAGATGAGTAGGCCAAAGATGATAGGGTCATATCTTTACCAAAAGAGGAAATTTAGAGAGTAGTTATATATGTAAAACTCATAATGCCACTTACGATTTACACTTAAATCATAATCATACCATCTAGGGTTTCCCATTTAGTCACTAATAACATATAGTCATGACTATTTAAATTGTGCATATCATATAATATATAATTTTTTTTTATATCATTTACTGAATTATATAACTCAGGTTATATTCAAATAATCAAATAAATTAGTCCATGGATTTTTTAGCGTATTACAAGAACAAGGAAAGAAAGATTGTTTTGGCAAAGTTCAAGTGATTACTAGGTTCATTTGGGGTGCTAGTTAAGCTACTAAGGGTTTAGGAGACTTGGTTTTGAGTAAAACTTGTGTTTCATCACCTCATCATCCTAATCACATGAAGTAAGTATCCAACCAAGTTCATAAATTTTTATACAACTCACATATGTGTTATTTTCATTTACAAGTACTTTATATCAAGTTTACATACCCTTTAGATGTCACCATGTACATGTAATATTTTGTAACCATAAACTCACAACTAATGAACTATGTCTTAAACCTATTTTCAACCTAAAAACACGAGTTACTTGTTAAACCTGACAGAGAAAATGGATAATAAGAACACTATATATAAACTAGTAAACTTGTTTGATTAACTAGTCTTGATAATCACCTAAATATGTGAGAAAGTAAACCTTTTAATCTTGCTAAGCTTGTTGCTAAATCACTATCAACAAGTTCACAGATCGGTAACGAGCTAGGACTAGTTTGGAAGAGGTTATAAGTGGATTTGAATAAATAGAAAACTAGAAAAACACATTTTTGACACTGTAAAAAGAGAATCTGTCCCATTCGGGTTAATACAGAAAAACCACTAATTTTTCAACAAGTTTAGGTTAGAAATTCAGGAAATAGACTCAATTACTAAAACGTGACCGCTTGAACGGATTAAAAC
Organism: Artemisia tridentata subsp. tridentata; assembly: GCA_021014915.2. NCBI lineage: Eukaryota > Viridiplantae > Streptophyta > Magnoliopsida > Asterales > Asteraceae > Artemisia > Artemisia tridentata. The sequence continues at coordinate 104,506,200 of CP139502.1, read as the reverse complement.
GAGCTTATAACGAAGAAGATACGTTAATTTGAAGTTGGATGACGAAAAATACTTTTTTCTGAAACAATACTTGTTGTTGGGAGATTTTTAAACGGAAAAATCGGGTATTAAAAGTTAACTAGATCATCCAAGGCACTAAAAATATTTTAGTATACATAAATACGAACCCGGGGATAGGAAGAACTTAAGAAACGGAGCTAAAACGACCAAGATACGTTGATTTTAAGTTACGACGAAACTGACTATTTTTCCAGCTCAAAACAAACAAAATTTTTCTAAGTGTCAGGACCAGATTTTCGAGTGACCATGTTTAAGCCCGTTTTTCTCATAGATAGAGTCCGTTATGGAAAAATTACACCAGTAAGTAAAATGAAGTTTACCAAGCCTATTTTCCAAAAAGTCCATCCATATGTGAAACAGATCTATAACGAATAAACTATGATCTTGTAAACATTCCCAAAAACTGCCCAGAATCACCATAAATGGCCTGATTATATAACTTCAAGACTGTATACTTGAAATCCATGCTCGTTTTACTTGAAACGTGAATTGTTTTCTCAAACATTACTGATCGGTTGAAACACTTGATTGGTTACTCGAAAGCATTATGTGTTTACCTGTTACACACTTGATTATTTTCTTATGGACACAAGTGCATTAAACTATTACATATTGCCTATGTTATGAACCATTAAGCGCGAATGTTGTGAATAGATCTATTGGGACTGAACTCCCCGTCCGGGTGGTTTCCCCACTTGGCTGGTATGTCAAACGGACTCATAATCATTTGAGGAACCTTGGGTGTCCTAGGTGGACATTTACCAGAAACTTTGGGTGTCCGGGTGGTTTCCCCACTTGACTGGTATGTCAAACGGATACTTAAACCAGAAATCTTAAGGCTTCGGTGTCATGAGCCTAATACAACAGTAACTCTTTCTACATTGGTCGTTGAAATCTTGTGGTTCATACATAACTTGTTGTTTACTTAAATCTATGAATTCACCAACCTCGTGTTGACACTTTTTAGCATGTATTTTCAGGTTCTTAAAGTATTAGCTTACCATTGGCGGTTGTTGGCATGGCATGGTTATAGGATCACGATATTCTGATATTCGTTTGGGGATCATTTTATTTCTTTTATGGGCCTGGATTTCCGCATTTCATTGAATGATGTAAAACTAAATACTTTTGGCATGGCATGGTTATAGGATCACGATATTCTGATATTCGTTTGGGGATCATTTTATTTCTTTTATGGGCCTGGATTTCCGCATTTCATTGAATGATGTAAAACTAAATACTTTTGATTATGAAACTTCTTCTAAACGGATACGGTAAATCCGTTCTCTTTACTCTGTGTTGTGGTACCAATTCAGTAGCACCCCAGTGACATGTATGCTTCCGCTGGACCCGATTTTGGGGGTGTTACAGATTGGCATCAGAGCCTTGGTTATAGAGAAATGGGTATTTTTAAAACCTATACTATAACTACTTTTACGAAAACTTAACACTATGACCGCCACGTGCCTGCCTGTCAAGCTGATGCCTCACTTTTGATTTGTTTGTTGACATATTTGATAAAGATGTGTGTCTTACTATTGGATAAATTATACCCACTTATTTTCGTTGATTACTATAAGTATCTTCCATATACTTATGCTTACGTATCGTACATGACACAGCGTTACGCCTTAGTCATTCAAAACGGCTTTTAAATGTGAGGGACATATTATTAGTATAACTGAGCTGAGCATTTCAAAATTCATTGAACCTCGGTGGAATATAGACTGATCACCTATATTCAACCAGGGACAGTAGGACATAGCCTGATCACCTATGTCCGACTCAGAGGTGAATTTTGCAATACTGGGAGTAGTTATAATAGAATTATGCCCAGATTGATTCTCTACTCGATTTCTAAGGGTTTCAAAATTTCTGTGTGTATATACAATCGTTGCATGAACATTCACATCTACATCCAACACATTAGCATCGCAATACTTTCTCGTCACAGTGCTTTTCTTTTAAATGGACACTCGTACTTTTTGAAGGTCCTTTAAACATTTCCGAGATATCGTGATTAATACAAATGATCTCTGAAAATTTTCACAATCATACGTAATATCGTTTTACGTGACATTAAAACCCGTTACGGTCTACCAATTTCCCGATTACTTTACTAACCATTTCTGAAGACTAGTTTGAACACTCGTCCCATAATTTAGAACATCTACATCACCTCGTGAACCACCGCCTAGAAGCACGCCAGCTAATCATAACACGACCTCGAGCTTTCATTTTAGGAAACGTCTTTATTACGCCCCACTCTACTTTTAGGAAACATCTTTATTACGCCCCACTCTTCTTTTCTTGTATTGAAGAGAACGCCACCAAAGAAACAAAGCATGAATGCAGCTGCTATCGATAGACTCGTTACTCAGCGAGTCACTGCACAAGTTGCCGCTGCTATGGCTGAATACGAGACCCTCCGCAACAGTGGTAATGGCGGGGAAGCTAGTGGAACGGCAACCAGGGTTGAACCCGTGGCTCGTGGTTGTACTTACAAGGAATTTATGAACTGCCAGCCTCAGCATTTCAGTGGCACTGAAGGGGCTGTCGGCTTGGTTAGATGGTTAGAGAAGCTGGAGTCAGTCTTCCGCATGTGTAAGTGTGCAGAGAATTGTAAGGTCACGTATGCGACAGACACATTGCTGGATAGTGCCTTGACTTGGTGGAATGCTTATGCTCAGTCAGTGGGACTGGATGCTGCTTTCAAAATACCTTGGGCTGATTTCAAGGACATGGTGATAGCCGAATACTGTCCGAGAAATGAGGTTCAGAAGATGGAAATTGAATTTTGGAACTTGGCTGTGAAAGGAATTGACATTGCATCTTATACTAAGCGATACCATGAACTGGCAACTCTTTGCCCGGAAATGGTTTCTACTACCCGTAATAGGATCGAAAGGTACATTTGGGGACTTCCACCCAGTATCCAGGGAAATGTTACCTCATCAAAACCCAACACTCTCGAGGAGACAATTCGAATGTCTCACAGCCTGATGGACCAATTTGTTCGAGCAAGGGCTGCTCGAGATAATAACAACAACAACCGCAACAACAACGACAACAAGAGGAAATGGGATGACAACCAGGGAAACGATCAAGTTCGACAGCCAAACAAAGGACAAGAAGTGGTTAGAGCCTATGCTGCAGGACCACCCACCAAGAAAAGATATGCTAGGAATTTACCCTACTACAACACATGCAATCTCCATCACCCAGTGTAACACCCCCGTTTTCGATATTCGCAGCGGAAATATAAGTTGGGGAGTTACTTCACGGTTCACAGTCATGATAATAGAAAACGACTCAAAAAGAGACGTTTTAGATAAAATATGTTATCATTCATTATTTAAATCAGAGTACATAAGACAGGTCCCATAGGGAAGTTCAGAAATACGTTGAAAAAGTTACATTATTCATTTGAATTGTGAAAACGTAGAGGGGGGGGGGGGGTGAATACGTTTACCGTTTTAAAACTTAAAACTTGTTGTATCAAATTTCCAATTCGGCTAGTTCTAATATGAACACTGTCTGTTGTAGTTTATGTCTACCAAGTTGTCACACAAGTATTATCACATAATCACAACACAAGCAATCACATAATGCAAATATAAAAGTAAAGAGATAAGTAAAAGAAAGCGCAAACCGAACACGATGATTTATAGTGGTTCGGTCACGGAGCTCCTCTCCGCCCTACTCCACTCCCCGAGTACCCAACTCGAGAGTTACTTCACTAGATCAACAAGCTCCCTTTCTTAGGCGGAGAAAACCTTTACACGTCGCTTACTTCCTTTTCCGGTACTAAGCTAGATGTCGAGTTCTTTACAAGGGTACAACCACTCCCAACACTCTTTGTATTTTAAGGACTAAAATACTAACCTCACTCTACTGATCTAAATGATACAATGATGGTTACAACAATGATCCATGACATAAGTATATCATGGATATGAATGCCTACACTATATGAACTTCCATTGATCGGAAGCCTTCAATGTATGAAGATCACAAGCTCCCTAAACTTGTTGTGATGGATCTTCATGTATGCAACTAAGATCTTCTTGGTGGATCATGAAGTATGCTATGGATGATGTCTCATGATCTTGAGCTTGCTTCACAGGATCATTAACAATGTATGCTTACAACATAATGAAAGTTAGTAACATTATGATCATTATGTAATGGGTGATTAATGTATGAATCTACATGGTTTGCTACTGATCTAAGTGTGTGTAATGAGTGAGGGAATGTATGTTCTAGTTGGATGATTCAATGGGCAAAACTAACTACTATTTATAGTAAAACATGGCATGTAAACTATGGGCAAAACCATGGACTAACATGGTTTCTAGTGGCATGAAAACTATGGGCAAAACTATGGACTACCATGTTTTCTAATGGCATGAGTCTATGGGCAAACAATGGGTTGGTGTTTATAGCCAACAATACTTTTGCTCCGCGGATCTGAAGGATCCCTAAATTTGGATCCGCGCTTTATACCATTTGGATCCGCGCTTTATACCATTTGGATCCGCGGATTGACAGCTAGCAAACCTTACCAAATCTCATGAAATCTTCAAATGTCAACTATCTAACTTGTGTATCTAAACAAGATATTATACAATCTTACAAAGATTTCACTTGTGATGTATGCCATGATGTCATGGTATTATTTAACTAATAAAGTTTCCATTTTAAGAAATAAACATGTAAACTTGTATATGTTATTCCTAGTGAACTTTGTAATGTTTATGTGTATCCTAGTGATCATGTAAAATGAGGTTCTAAGTAGAATGATTAGCCTTTTTAAAATACTTAATTACCTAACCGTATTTTAAACATTCTAAATGGTTTGTTAAGGGTTTGATCATAATGCTACATAACAAACATGTACGAACCTGTGTTGTATCATACGAGGACTTGAGAGGTGTTGAATGTATGTTGAGACAATATAAGATTACAAGTAACTTGTACATTTTACTTTATGTATCAAGTTACATGTTTGTCATCAATCAAAACAAACGAGATTGCTTGCACTAGCAATCTCTCCAACGAGACTGCTTGCACTAACAATCTCCCCCTTTTTGATGATGACAAAATATGTAAACGTGATAGAAAGTAAAATGCAAAAAGTTACTTGTGTCCATAATTACTTACTTTATTCTTGTGTCCGTTTCTCCGTTTACACCTTTCTCCCTTTTCTCCTTGTGTCCGTAATTACTCACTTTCTCCGTTTACACCTTTCTCCCCCTTTTGTCGAAGCAAAAAGGGTGTGTCCTTGGAGTTAACTTAATTTCTCCCCGAAATGGCGAGCTTGCATCATCCCTAGTGAAGTTAAATAGACTACTCCAATCTCCTATGGTTGTTGCGTCTCCTAGGTTGTAAGCGGATCCATGGATCAAATTAAGACTCTTAACCTACATTAAGGTTAGTGGTGTGCAATAAAAAGAATATATATGAAAAATGCATGATGAATGAAAAGCAAACACCCAATGATACACGTGAGTAAGCTATGTTGGACTATGTTGACCTATCTCCTCCTTTTTGTCGAAATATAAAAGAAGATATGCGTAGCGGAATGTGATTTTGAGAACTTTAAAGCTCCCCCTTGATTTGTACTCCCCCTAAATGGAGTGACAAGGATATGATGTATGATCCTAAAAAACAAATAGTTAGACTATGATATGCTCCCCCTTGATGTATACTCCTCATTGCTAGAGTACCAACGTATACGGTTCAAGGATGAGAGATGCTAAAAATGATGAGTTAGTATATGATATACTCCCCCTCGATCTATACTCCCCGTTGCTAGGATACCGACGTATATGATCCAAGGACGAAGAATCCTACAAAATAAAGGTTAGTATAAAACAATATTTGTCCTTGAACAAGTATGTAATATATACCAATGCGTATATATGATGCATCCTAAATAATGCTTTGACGAAAACTCCCCCTTGCTCTAGGGCGTCAAGATGAACCTACAAAACAAAAGATTAGTGCACTAGAAGCTATGTCTTAAGTCATATACGACCAATGTGTATAGACGATGCAATGTGAATGCTAGACTGATAATCCTCCTGATTTGAGAGCGTTAAGTAGCACCTATAAAAGAAGAAAAATAATCGATGCAAACTTCATCCTATGATGAGTATGCTATATACGTTCGAGCGTATATGATGATGAACCTACAATGAAATAGTTAGTGCAATATATTTTATCTTAAGAAAAAAAAATTATGCAAATAATCTAATCATAAACAAATTACCAATTGTGATTGTCTAATCAAAGAAAAATATGATGCAGCATACTAATTATGATATCAATCGTGATTATCTAGTAAACCATGTTATAAAGAGTGTAATCTTCTAATAAGAATTACATTTACAAGAATATATTCCTACAAAACAATGCCTATGAGGAGGATATGAAGAGGAATTAAATTGAGTGAAGCTAGTGTTGGTGTTAGTTTACTAGTGAATGATAACTTAATGGATGACTAAAGGTTGATGTAAGTAGGTTTTTCGCTAATCCATGGGATTGATGATTAGTGAAAAAAGTGATGGATGGTGGTGATTATAATGAATGCAATGAATTCAGAAACTCTAATGTATAGCAAATGCTATAAGAGTATTTGAAGACTGTTACGGTTATGATGTTATCATCTACCAAAGATGAATCGTGCCATAGTAAATGTTTGAATGAAAATGAGAGGAAGTGACGACAATGATCACTTAGGAATAGAAATTCCATATGCAACAATTAGAAATACTAGATACCTATAAGCGGATGAAAATGACATCATATGATGAGAGTGTTGGTTGGAACAATGTGTTGAGAGTGATGGTTCTGTTTGCACTGACAATGACTTGCTTGATATGAATCAAGAATGAAAAGGATGAGATCCTATGATAGTGTTCTAGACACTGAAGATGTTCTAGACAATTAAGTTGTGAGATTAAGATGAAAATCCTAGATTCGTTGATTACCTAAAGTTGTTTGGTTTCTGAATGGTTAAAAGCTGATCAGGTACCCCGCGGATTTGGCGGAACCAAAATTTTGGTTCCGTCCTTCTTATCGAAGGGTTCCGTGGGACCAACATCGATTAGGTCATGTTTTGTCGTTTTTGATCAAACGAAGGTTCATGCTAAGGTCTATTCACTTATAACTACTAATTTGGTTTCACTAATCCTAGTCAAATTCTAAGGAGACTTAATGTATCTCATTTAAGAGGTTTGTCAAACACATGATGTGTTTTTCTTTTAATGAGATATTGGTGCAGAGCTGTGATGTTGAGCTAATAAGGTTAGAAACACTTTGTGATTTTGTGAACTGATTTAACTAAGTGATTTGAACCTACTTGTCGGTATTTGGGAATGTAAGAAACATGAGTACATGTTATTTAATTAAAAGACAATTATGTGAATGAATTTCTCTCCTCCTTAATTGGTGGACATTCAACATAATCTATGATGCATTAAATGAAGAATGAAGGTAAAGTGTTTAGGATGTTGCAGATTAATGAAAGCGATGAGCTTAGCAATGTTTTAGTGGATATTGGTTAGCATACAAAGAACTTCATCCGTGAAGTTATGTAGCTCTTCTCTATCAATGCGAGATGATCGCACGATGAGGCATGTGGTTTTCCTTATGGGAGATATATTGTTTTAACTAAAAGATGATGGAGATATTGTTAGGTGAGCGGAAGCAACAATACGATTTGGAGAGAGGTATATTGAAAGATATCCAAACACAAATTTCAAACCTCTAAAACTTAATCCTATTAGCTTTTAAGGCTATATGCAAGAAAATGGATCCCATAAACATATTACTAATCTAAGTAGCAATAATGAGATAACAATTATGCAAAATAAGCATAACAAGGAAAAATAACAAATAATTTGTTATCAATCTACAAGACAAAAGTCCTAATGAAAAAAAGATGTGAATATTATAGAAATCATAACATCTCATCTACCAGACAAAAAGCTACTACATGGCATCAAGAAAAATAATCATATTGTAAGATGACATGACATTGTTTTTGATATTACATTGTGAAATTGTTTTGAAGTTAGGCTTAGTTACTTAAGCATACTTACCCATTAATTAACACAATGATCTATGTGATTAATAAAACAACTTCTAAGTGTTTATCATACCAAAAAGCACTTAGACATATAGGTGCACACATGACAAACAAATAGTGTGACGTGGTCACAAAAGTAATGAAACGACAGGTTCATGCAAACAATTCCTACATTTTAGAAACATGCATTATTTAGACTATCCTATGAAAAAGACTCAACGAATGTCAACAAAAGACTCAACGAATGTCAACAAAAGACACGAGCTTTCAAATACAGAAATATCATATAAGAATGACATATCATGAGTTAACAAGTAATACATTAATCTTGCGAAATATCATATAACGAAAGAATGAACATATCATACAAATCATGTTAACATAAAGCATATAAGCATGCAGACAAAACCTTTCCAAGGTTTACACATTTGACAATCAATCAAATAATTATTATAACATCAAGATATCAAACAAATATCATGTAATCAATACATGTATATGTAATGCAAGTGATTTTATTAATTATTCCTAAGACAAGATGATTTACCAATACATGACTTAATGAGACTCAACTATTTCTATTAAAACTAGTGTGATGAAGATGTCATGTTATACACGTAAATTTGACAAGTATGTGTCAACAGATTTTAATCATTGTGTTTGGAATCTAAGATTGAATGATCTAAAGGGTGACATCCTTTGAGTTGAGTTTAAGTATGAGTTATGCAAGTGATCTAAGATCAAGAGATGTGTTTGTGTGTGGTAATGGGATATGTCATGAACGTTCTGAAGAAAGTTCTTTGGAACAAGAATCTAATTAAAGTTACCAACTTTAATAGGTCTTGTGTATGCTCCAGAGATGTGGATATGCACAAGGTTTGACCAAGGTTTAATGTACGCTTGAAAGGAAATAGATACGTATGGTATCTTTTAACAAGTAAGATTTAACCAGTGCTCAATGAGGAAGATAGTTCATAGAACTAGTGGATGTTTATTTTAAGATCATTTGCCCGATGAGGTGTAATGAAATCTCTTGTAACATAACCGTTCATGTTGCAAGAAAATAATGATGCATAGGATATACATTATCCTTTTTAACAAGATGAAAAATAAACACATAATGTTTTTCCGAAACATCATGTTTTCCTAAATGAAGATATGAACACAAAGTATTTGAATTGGATAGACTTATCCTAAATAAACTAGGTTTCATTAATATAATAACTAGACAAGATAAACTTACTTGAGTTTCTTTTGTATACTCCTCAAGATTGTTATTTGGGATGTATGAGATTGGCTTTGAGATTTCATTATAACATAAGTTGTTACAATGTTGATTCAAGATTAAATGAAACAAAGTATTACCAATACTTTGATGACTTGTGGTACTACTTAATGAATGTGAACATCATGCTCATTTGATGGTGAAGTTCTAATTCTATAGGTGGCAAGGTATTGATAAGTTGATTCAACTTGCATTTGATTTGGTATGAGTGTTGGACTAAGGGCTTTTTGAGCAATGCACTCAATGGCGTGAATTATGGTGATGAAGGAGTTTGTTGAACTTTTGGGTTTCATGAATGTTGAAGATTACAATAATGGATACTAATTCTTGTGGTTCACTAGCGGATGAAGTGTTTAGTTATGTTTGTGAAACCTAGGGGCTGAAGGTGATGAAGACTAATTCTTATGTTCCATTGGTTGGTATAACTAGTGTGTGATGTGATCTAATGCTTAGGGTCTGAGACGTATCACAGAAGTGAATGTGTTGGGATAATGGTGAAAGTACAAGTGTACTTAGGTGATAGGATAAGTGTTTTAACATACGTTGTTAAAATACTTGGGAGTTGATTATTTCGGATATGACTTTTAATGACTACATTTGTAAGTCAAAATATACTTGAATACTTCGGATGAAATACTTAAGTTGTCAATCTTACTTTGAGAAAAGGATAGCAAGACTTGATAATTACATCTATAACTTAAGTGTGAGTTATGACTCGATGTAAATCCTCATCGTCTTGAAGAATGACATGTTAACCAAGTAAGGCAACATATGTGGAAACTGGACAATATCCACAGTCATGAGTTGGGTTTGTAATCTATGATATATTTGCAAACAGTGAGTTTGGATTAGTTTGGAAGTTGTCAATTTACAAATCAAGCTAGTGAATGAGTAAAGGACGGGAAGATGCAGTGATTGTGTGTAATGATCACAAATACTCAATGGTTTACCGAAAAGGTACCTTGGAGCATTTTCATGAAATTTGAGACTGTGATTAGATATGATTATCCTATTTGGTGTTTGGTGAGATGTCCTAATCCTAATTTGAGTGAACATTAGAGATAAGAATCCCAAGAATTAGAATCAATAATCTAAGGATCGGAACTAGTCGGGAATTTTGAAACAGTTACTGTTGACACCCACAGATCCAATCGACAACAAAGGCGGAGCCAAAGTTTGGGAGCCGTGGAATCCGTGGGTTCTGTACTGGCGGATCCAAAGCTAACTCTTGACGGATCCAAAATGAGGGATCCGTCGGATCCGTTGAACAAAAGTACTAAAAACAAACAGAGAGATATGCAAAATTCGCGTTTTTCGACCAAGACCTGAAAATTCTCCTGGAACATATCTATTAGCTAATATGTAATGCAAAACTACTAAAAATGTTTATTCTAACACATATACACACATAGTTTAATCCGATCATATTAACTTACCTTAAATGAGAGTTAAGCCAAACAGTGGCTTAAACCCGGAAACTTGATAACATCAAAGTGTTATCGTCCTGCATGATATGGTTAGTTCACATGAAGGTTTAACAACAAGATAATATCCTAAAGGCATAACAACTCAACACATCATTGTTTCAAATTATTTGTACCAAACACTCTTTTTCAAAGATACTACATGTTTACTCATAATAACACTTGAGCAATTAAGTGAGAGTTTGTGCAAGTCAATATTTTTCAAGACATTTCACTTAGTACATATTTCTAAGTAAGTTATGCAAGGTTTTCACATAATATAATCAAACAATAGTATCTAAGTCTAAAAGTAGAACAGACACAGTTTATCAATGTATTACACAATATCTAGCAAATGTTCTATTATGCATAAAACAAGCAATTGATAAACAAGCAAGTAAGTATCATGGCAAGACACTTATGTATTACAAATAAACAAGTACAATCACACTTATCAACAAGCATATCACATATATGCAAATAATATAGAACAGTTAGCCACATAGCATAGCATAGATGAAAGTATACTTTTTGTCACTTTGCGTTTAAATATGACGATGTATGCCAAGCTTAATTTGTTTCCTTTATATTACCAAATTCTTTAGTTTTAAAAGAAATCATATTTATGAGCAAAGGATACCAATTTACATTGCTCGACTCAAAAGTTTAACTTACTGTGTCAAAATAAAACTTAACATTTTGAACAGGTTATAGTATTTGATTTGTTTTACCTACTTCAATTTAGATCTAGGCCATGAGACTATTTTTAAATGAAAATAGACTTAATTCCCTTCAAAATGATAGGTGGCGCGACTCCTACGGACTTACGGTTAATTAGTTATGAATTTTTGAAATTTGACAAAAACTGAGTACTGCACCGACGGATCTGACGGATCCTTTTAGAGGGATCCGCCCTTTATGTGATTTGGATCCGCCGAGACCTGTGACAGATTATCCTAAACTCATATTTTGACATAGCGAAAGTGTGTGGGACTTGCTACACTTAATCTTAGGCATATATTACAAATATTAACAACATTTCTACCTATGTGACTTATCTAAATATTACGGAGGTGATTTTTCAACTAACTTAATGATTATTCCAAACACTCCCTTCAAAATAGTATTTTTCGTAAATTAGTTCTGAGCACATAATTTGACACTTACAAATTCTTTTGAGAAATATTTTTCTTTTATTTTTCAAGAACACCTTCAAGCTTGTATACAAAGTGATATTTAACAACAAAATTTCAAAGTATACTTAGCGAAACATTTTTCATATTATGTTCTGCTTCAGAGGCAATTTGATACATGGATCTTACTCTATTTTAAAAACCATTTGTTTTGAAAATGAGAGCCAACCCGCTCTGATACCAATTGTGAAAACGTAGAGGGGGAGGGGGGGTGAATACGTTTACCGTTTTAAAACTTAAAACTTGTTGTATCAAATTTCCAATTCGGCTAGTTCTAATATGAACACTGTCTGTTGTAGTTTATGTCTACTAAGTTGTCACACAAGTATTATCACATAATCACAACACAAGCAATCACATAATGCAAATATAAAAGTAAAGAGATAAGTAAAAGAAAGCGCAAACCGAACACGATGATTTATAGTGGTTCGGTCACGGAGCTCCTCTCCGCCCTACTCCACTCCCCGAGTACCCAACTCGAGAGTTACTTCACTAGATCAACAAGCTCCCTTTCTTAGGCGGAGAAAACCTTTACACGTCGCTTACTTCCTTTTCCGGTACTAAGCTAAACACCGGGTTCTTTACAAGGGTACAACCACTCCCATCGTCGCTTATACAATTTCCGACACTAAGCTAGATGTCGAGTTCTTTACAAGGGTACAACCACTCCCAACACTCTTTGTATTTTAAGGACTAAAATACTAACCTCACTCTACTGATCTAAATGATACAATGATGGTTACAACAATGATCCATGACATAAGTATATCATGGATATGAATGCCTACACTATATGAACTTCCATTGATTGGAAGCCTTCAATGTATGAAGATCACAAGCTCCCTAAACTTGTTGTGATGGATCTTCATGTATGCAACTAAGATCTTCTTGGTGGATCATGAAGTATGCTATGGATGATGTCTCATGATCTTGAGCTTGCTTCACAGGATCATTAACAATGTATGCTTACAACATAATGAAAGTTAGTAACATTATGATCATTATGTAATGGGTGATTAATGTATGAATCTACATGGTTTGCTACTGATCTAAGTGTGTGTAATGAGTGAGGGAATGTATGTTCTAGTTGGATGATTCAATGGGCAAAACTAACTACTATTTATAGTAAAACATGGCATGTAAACTATGGGCAAAACCATGGACTAACATGGTTTCTAGTGGCATGAAAACTATGGGCAAAACTATGGACTACCATGTTTTCTAATGGCATGAGTCTATGGGCAAACAATGGGTTGGTGTTTATAGCCAACAATACTTTTGCTCCGCGGATCTGAAGGATCCCTAAATTTGGATCCGCGCTTTATACCATTTGGATCCGCGCTTTATACCATTTGGATCCGCGGATTGACAGCTAGCAAACCTTACCAAATCTCATGAAATCTTCAAATGTCAACTATCTAACTTGTGTATCTAAACAAGATATTATACAATCTTACAAAGATTTCACTTGTGATGTATGCCATGATGTCATGGTATTATTTAACTAATAAAGTTTCCATTTTAAGAAATAAACATGTAAACTTGTATATGTTATTCCTAGTGAACTTTGTAATGTTTATGTGTATCCTAGTGATCATGTAAAATGAGGTTCTAAGTAGAATGATTAGCCTTTTTAAAATACTTAATTACCTAACCGTATTTTAAACATTCTAAATGGTTTGTTAAGGGTTTGATCATAATGCTACATAACAAACATGTACGAACCTGTGTTGTATCATACGAGGACTTGAGAGGTGTTGAATGTATGTTGAGACAATATAAGATTACAAGTAACTTGTACATTTTACTTTATGTATCAAGTTACATGTTTGTCATCAATCAAAACAAACGAGATTGCTTGCACTAGCAATCTCTCCAACGAGAATGCTTGCACTAACATGAATGATAACATAGTGGACACTCTTGTTATAAGAAGAAAGTCCACAGTCACTCCGTGCCAAGATCAGTCCTTTAATTACCTGAGATAAACATGCTAAAAAAAGTCAACACAAATGTTGAGTGAATCCATAGTGTTTAAATTATAATCAATTTGAACACAAGCTAAATGAAAAGTAAAAGTTCAGTTCAGAATATAAATATATATTGCCCTAAGTCTCATGACACGCAAAGCCTTAACAGAACATCAACAGTCATGAACTAATGATGTAATAATTACCCCATAATTAAATGTATGTAACTTTGCCCCCGGGTAGGAGATTGCCGGTCTCTTTATTAATCTCAAATATAATGCTTTGTATTACGTTACGGTAATACAAAGGGGTTGTCAGCCCAATAGATCTATCCACAATATTCGCGCTCACCCTGGTTTACGGATGATTAGAGGTTCATGATGGGGGGGTCTTTTTGGGCAAAATGTAACTTAGTCAATATCAATCAGAAAAATACTTGTGTTCGATTTGGTAGCATGTATCTCCCCACATATTTGAAAAACAAGTAAAAAGTGGGACTATGAACTCACCTTGATAATCTGGATGAGAAATAATACTAAGTAAAGCTGATAAACGTCTCCGGCACGCAACCTGATTCGTTATTCTAAGTTTCAGTAATCATATCCAAATATCCAAATATAAATAGAGGTTGTCGATGAAGTCGAAAGTTGGATTTTACTGTATTGTTTATTCCTATGTTTCCGTTTGTTTGTTACTAAATTAATAGTACGTTAGTTTTTATTATTATTATTAATAATAATAATATTTATAATAATTAATATTAAGGATTATATATAGATTTACGCTTCTTACCCTATAGTTTTAGGTATTGACAATTTATACCCTTGAACTTTCTCAAAATGACAATTTTTACCCCTGAACTTTGGTCAAATGACAACTTTAACCCTTACACTTTCGAAATTGACACTTTTTCCCTTTGAGCTGCTGGTCGACAGCAACACAAGTCCTTTCTATAAAGATTACTTTAATTTTGACAGAAACACCCCCTGAGACTCTTTAGTTGTCACATACGACATCCCTAATTTCATTAAACGCGTTTTTGGTTTTACAAAACAACGAGACTTCACATGACTCTTGACATACTTTATCTCTACCATAAAAATAGCTTATTTTCCAAAACTTTAGCTTATCATTCGAGCTTATGATGTTCGAATGAGATTTTGATATGTTCGAACAAACAGAAAATGGGACAAACTTTGGACCTTGATAACTTTGCGAATACTCAATGTTTTTAACTGATTCTTTTTCCAGAAATTAACCCTCTATCAGGTCTATCTTGTGGCCAAAAACTATAATTTTTAAAGATCATTTGATAGTCGAAATCGGGGTTCAAAGTGTCAGACCTGGTCAAATGGGCGACTGACCCAACTTTTGAAAAATGGTTCGGTTTTTGTTTCTGGGTTTAACGACTCATTAACTCGACCTATTATCATTATATTTAGCATCTTTAAGTTATATTGAACATGTTTTAAACATATCTCATGTTGCTAAATAAAGTTTTTATTCGAAATGGGTAATTAGGGTTTCATTCGGTTTTAAAAATAACTAGGGCAAACTTAGTGGGTTTTTATAGTGTTATATGTTTCTAAGATTGTATTAACACTAGTTCTATTATTCCTTAACTGGTTTTAATGAGTTCCTAATTTAGAATAATTCCTAGGGTCGACTAGGGTTTCATTCGACTAGAAAATATAAAGCATAATATAATTCGGTTTTTAAACTATTGTGATGATAGGCGATTAATACTAGTTATCTACTGGTACTATAAATGAAATAAAGAGTATTGAAAATAAGGTTTGGGTACTTACTCAAAGTATGGCTCGATAGGATTTTACTAGACGAATTGGACTTGAACCGAGACACTTGTGTTCCTCCTAATCCTTGACCTTCGAATAGGGTATTATGAGAGTATTTATGAGTGTGTTTGATCAGAAGTGGGAAGGTTATGGTTGTGTTTAGTGATAGGTCGAATGGGATGTTTAGAAATGAAGACTAGGGTTCGCTATTTATAGAGAGGATTGATCTAGGGTTTTCTATGGAGATTTTATGAGACATTGGCTGACAGAAACTGCAAGGAGTGCCACTTGGGAGGAGGGGGAAAGAGTGGTGATGTGGCTATTCCCTTGCCATACAATTGGTGCATACTTTTTAACCTAGTATTTGTGAATTTGAGACAAGAGGGTGTGTTCACAGAAGAGAGTAGCCAAGTGGATGTCTTGAGAGTTAAGAAAATGTTTTATGATGTCAAGGGTTGTTCTAGGTTAGTCGAATTCTAACTAGGAGGGAACTATGGTTCGAACTATGCATAAGAGGGTAGTGTCGTGAGCTTTAATAGGTGTATACTAGGGAATTAGAGAGTAACCAACTTAATTTCTATGATTTAATTAGTTCCTTGTGTTAAATACTATTTTCGAAAAATGTATATGTAATTTAGTATATATCGATTTAGGTTTAATTAGGTAGAAATCGATTTGTGCTTAAGGAAGGTTGTACAATAGGCTTAGGATGATAGTACTTAGGTTTAGAAATTAAGAAAAATACATTTTTAATGTTTCCTTAATTATTGTAATTTTTATGTAATTTTTAGTAAGCTTTAAATATATATAAAGGTGATTTTTAAGTTTTGTGCATTAAAGGGTTGTACCGTAGGTTTTATGGACTTGTACAATTATTTATTAAGTTTACATATTTATTAGGAAAAATAAATATGTGATTTAGATTTTAAAATAAATAATTTTTAGAGTTATATATATATAAATAAGAATAAATGAGTTTTTGTGCTTAAGGGACTTGTACCTTGGTTTTATGGTTTAGTTATGCCTAATTGTTGTTGTAATAATTTAGGGTTTCGCTAGAAACGCTAACTATTGACAGAAGTTAAGTTTATACGTCCTTTCGCGAGTTATCGTAGAATGGAAATGGTAGGTTGTAATATCTCATAAAGAAATGTTTATAATAAATAAACATTAAATTTGTTAGGTTGGGTTGCGTTGCGTAGGAGCACGTTTATCGAAAATGTGAGTTACGTCACATTCAATAGATATCATAGTCAAATAAAAAAAATATATGCAGAAAAAGGTAATATGAAATCTTATTAAAATATGAACCTGTTTATTACGAGGCGAAAATTTCACAGTGGTTATACCCAGGTCATTGCAGCAAACCGTGTGGGTTGTGCAAGAAGTGTGGTCACCAGACCAAGGATTGTAGGAATCCCGTAAATCAGAGGATCCTGGGGAGCTGCTTCGAATGTGGAAACATATGACACTTCAAGAAGGACTGCCCGAAGCAGAAGAACAAAAATACCGAAGCCTAAGCTCTCTAGGGTTGTATTTCTTTTGCGTTTCACATTAAGTACTATCATATAAGTTTCATGTACTATTACGAATTCCTATCTAATGAATGTTTTATCTTTTATCGCCGCAATACGACAAGCCTCGTCCATTACACTCTCTATTTCACTACCTATAACTCAACCTTGTCTTGAAAAGCTAGCCCCATTTCATACCACGTTCCAAGCCAACAAAGTCGAATTTCTATCGTTAAGGTTCGCTGAAATTCTCAAGGAAAACCTGAGATCACTTGGAAACGAGAAAACCAAATCCATCGCAAGTATCCACACCTCTTCATTAACACCACTCCAACGATCAACACTGACTGAATCTCGCGGACGAGATTCCTTTTATGGGTGGTAGACTATGATAACCCGCCATTTTACAGGCCAATACTATTTGCTAAACTCAAACTATTTATTTTGACGTTTACCTGAGAACAATTTACGTATAACTATTTGGTTAAAGAAACATAAAACTAGGAATAACCCTCTTGAGCACTATGAATTTAGACTAAACTTAGTCTACAACATTACAGTACATTGCCACTACTCTAATTCATAATTTAATTAATAGGGCAGTTGCATTATTAGTAACTCGCGATCAGTAATTTAATAAAAGCCTTTCACAAATTAAACGAACAATGTACCCGACACTCCCAATGATTATTTTTAATACATTCTCACATTCCCTAAATTACTATAAAGGTACCAAAAATTATTTTCTTACGCCTTTATAATTCTTTTACTACGCCAACTTAATTATACATATTTAACGTTAACTACAAAACTATTACCTAATACCTATTTTTAATGCCCAATACAATCACAAAATACATTTTACATAAAATAACAAATACTTTTCTTATTTTTCTGCTATTAGCCACCCCTTAATTAATAGTAAGCTAGTATAGTCATTTGCATAAATTTGACCATTGAATATTAGACAAAATGGAGGCTATGGAGGCTTGACTCCCTTTTTTTGCTCTCCATGTTTTTGGCTGCCATAAAACCCAACGCCACCATATGCTTTTTTTTTTACTAACCTAAATCTATGGCCTAATAAACAATAACTTTGACCATGTTTTGTTGTCACTATAAAAAAGAAGAGTATACACTCATTTTACTTGCAAAATCAAACATTTCCTCACTCACTACACTAATCGACCACCAGGAGAACAAGGAAAGAAAGATTGTTTTGGCAAAGTTCAAGTGATTACTAGGTTCATTTGGGGTACTAGTTAAGCTACTAAGGGTTTAGGAGACTTGGTTTTGGGTAAAACTTGTGTTTCATCACCTCATCATCCTAATCACATCAAGTAAGTATCCAACTAAGTTCATAAATTTTTATGCAACTCACATATGTGTTATTTTCATTTACAAGTACTTTATATCAAGTTTACATACCCTTTAGATATCACCATGTACATGTAATATTTTGTAACCATAAACTCACAACTAATGAACTATGTCTTAAACCTATTTTCAACCTAAAAACACTAGTTACTGTGTTAAACTTGACAAAGAAAATGGATAATGAGAACACTACATATAAACTAGTAAACTTGTTTGATTAACTAGTCTTGATAATCACTTAAATATGTGAGAAAGTAAACCTTTTAATCTTGCTAAGCTTGTTGCTAAATCACTATTAACAAGTTCACAGATCGGTAACGAGCTAGGACTAGTTTGGAAGAGGTTATAAGTGGATTTGAATAAATAGAAAACTAGAAAAACACATTTTTGACACTCTAAAAAGAGAATCTGTCCCATTCGGGTTAATACAGAAAAACCACTAATTTTTCAACAAATTTAGGCTAGAAATTCAGGAAATAGACTCAATTACGAAAACGTGGCCGCTTGAACGGATTAAAACGAGCTTATAACGAAGAAGATACGTTAATTTGAAGCTAGATGACGAAAAATACTTTTTCTGAAACAATACTTGCTGTTGGGAGATTTTTAAACGGAAAAATCGGGTATTAAAAGTTAACTAGATCATTCAAGGCACTAAAAATATGTTAGTATACTTAAATACGAACCCGGGGATATAAAGAACTTAAGAAACAGAGCTAAAACGACCAAGATACATTGATTTTAAGTTACGACGAAACTGACTATTTTTCCAGCTCACAACAGACAAAATTTTTCCAAGTGTCAGGACCAGATTTTCGAGTGACCATGTTTAAGCCCATTTTTCTCATAGATAGAGTCCGTTATGAAAAAATTACACCATTAAGTAAAATGAAGTTTACCAAGCCTAGTTTCCAAAAAGTCCAGCCATATGTCAAACGGATCTATAACGAATAAACTATGATCTTGTAAACATTCCCGAAAACTGCCCAGAATCACCATAAATGGCCTGATTACATAACTTCAAGACTGTATACTTAAAATCCATGCTCGTTTTACTTGAAACGTGAATTATTTTCTCAAACATTACTGATTGGTTGAAACACTTGATTGGTTACTCGAAAACATTATGTGTTTACCTGTTACACACTTGATTATTTTCTTATGGACACAAGTGCATTAAACTATTACATATTGCCTATGTTATGAACCGTTAAGCGCGAATGTTGTGAATAGATTTATTGAGACTGAACTCCCCGTCCGGGTGGTTTCCCCACTTGGCTGGTATGTCAAACGGACGCATAATCATTTGAGGAACATTGGGTGTCCTAGGTGGACATCTACCAAAAACTTTGGGTGTCCTGGTGGTTTCCCCACTTGACTGGTATGTCAAACGGATACTTAAACCAGAAATCTTAAGGCTTCGGTGTCATGAGCCTAATACAACAGTAACTCTTTCTACATTGGTCGTTGAAATCTTATGGTTCATACATAACTTGTTGTTTACTTAAATCTATGAACTCACCAACCTCGTGTTGACACTTTTTAGCATGTATTTTCAGGTTCTTAAAGTATTAGCTTACCATTGGCGGCTGTTGGCATGGCATGGTTATAGGATCACGATACTCTGATATTCGTTTGGGGACCACTTTATTTCTTTTATGTGCCTGGATTTCCTCATTTCATTGAATGATGTAAAAAGTAAAACTAAATACTTTTGATTATGAAACTTCTTCTAAACGGATACGGTAAATCCGTTCTCTTTACTCTGTGTTGTGGTACCAATTCAGTAGCACCCCAGTAAAATGTATGCTTCCACTGGACCCGATTTTGGGGTGTTACATTTGCGAATCCTTGTTGAAACGCATATTGTTGATTAAGGTCAATTGCCTCTGGGGTCAATTGCGTACCATATGGCGACGACGAGTTAGAATTTTGCGACGAGGGGGTAGACGGGTTTGACGAACCCCCATATTGTTGTGGGTTTGACGTGAGGAGGTTCGTGAAATAGCCGCCTTCATTCGGGTTTTGAGACATTGTTTTTTTTTTTTTTTTTTTTTTTTTTTTTTGAGTTGAGATATAAAGCGTAATGTTATTTTTTGGTTGATTTGTTTGTGAGAAAAATATATGTAGTGGTTTGGTATTTACAGCGTGTTTAATTTTTTATTTAAAAAAAAAAAAAAAAAGGTAACCGTTTGAAATTAAACCGTAATATATCCGTTTTTCCTTCGTACTTTTCCCAAACAAACGTTCCAATTGTCATAATTTTGCCTCGCCGTGCAGACGGCGAGGCTTGGAGTGGCAAGAAAAAACGAGCTGAGGCGGTGTGTGGCGAGTCACAATGAAGTGCCACCGTGGCATGGCGAGGTGTTGGCGACGACTTCACCTTGATATTAACTTTTGAATTTGTAATAAGAGAATGGATCCGCTAGGGGAAAAAAAATGTTTTTAGTCGAATTTCATCCCTGCTCGCCGCTTGCTCGCTCTTAACAGAATGTGAAAAGCAATGACATTCTTAGTAGCTAAAGTTTGAGAGTTGCGAGAGTCAATTTTTGTTATTTACCCTAAAAAAAGAAATTGCGGCGGATGGGTAAACATTACAAAAACAAACCCTTTCCTCTCCCACTCCAAAATGAAATAGAAATAAAGTTAAAAGTTGAATGAATCAAAGAACAACAAGGGTTTTACTTGAAGCCATTAACACAACCAGAACCAGAACCTTAACTCGAACAACAACACACTCACTCTCACAGGTACATCCTTAAAGTTTTTTCATATTCATTTTTTTACATTACCAATAACTAATTTCTCGTCGGTCTTAAATTTAAGGTTCAGTTAATGGATCAATCAGCATCGGATCGTTACTGTTACAACCCGACGTTGCATTGGAACCCTCAAGTGGAAGACTATTTTATTAAAGCTTATGGAGCTGAAGCTTTTAATCGCATTTCTAAAGCCTTAACGTAACTAACTATTTCATCATCCTTTTGTTTTATTTTACGTCGTTTGCTACATTATTGTGAATGTACATCATTAGATGTAACTAGCTAATGTTTGTTAGAATATATATATATATGCATAAAACTAAGTTTATACATCCAACAGTTGGCGTGCATTATAAAAGTTATCATTCTAATTTTGTGCCTAAATCTACGTGGAACTAGTTTATTGGTTTGTGAAGAAGTGGGTCCTGAAAGGATGTTGCCACATAGGGTTAGGGATAACAATTAGGTATGCCAATCAATGCTCTTTGATTATTACATGTATGGTATCTAGGTTTCGTTAGTGTATTGTTGGAGGTTAGATAGAAACAAATAAACAAAGCTGAAAGCGCTTAAACTTGCAAAGTGAGAAGTGAGCATTTTGTCCAACAGTTGGTGTGCATTATTAATATATTCGCCTATTCTATGTAAAAGCGATTTGACTATTAGGTTTATCTAGGTATTGCTAGGAATTGCGAACGTAGTATTGGAGATTAGAAACAAATAAACAAAGTTGAAAGCGGCACAAAACACCAAGTGAAAAGTCAGTGTTACATAAAAACTTGGCGTGTTTTTAATCTCTTTTAAAGCGGATGGTATTGATAATACACAAGTAGTTGACCCCCCCCCCCCCCCCCCCCCCCCCCCAGTTAGAAAATGGAAAATATATGTAGTCAGGTCATGTTCAGAGGATGTTATTATGCCTGCCTTACCTTGCTAGTGCACTTTTCCTTGTGTGTCGACAAATTGATAAAGAACATATTTCTCCTTTTAATCTCTTTTGAAAAAAGAAGTGTTATCAGTTGCAGATACCACACAAAAATTGTATTGTGATGCAACCAAAAATTATATCTGAAATTTTTAACTTTATAAATTTTGGTCAGGGTCAATGACATGTTATTAAAGTGATGGTTTGCAAGTTATTTTGGTCATTGTTCATACAATCATACATGCTTGTGCGTTTAGGCGTTTATGCTTTATGTTCATTGATTTTTCCATGCCATCACATTTTTTAGCTTGCTATGAAATGGGCAGTATTATGTCATATTGTTTGATTCTCTTTTCTAAGTTAAGCTTTTTCATGTGATGACTAACTAGATCATTAGATTGAATTTATTTCACTCGTATCTTTTACATGCTGAAAATCACTTTGGCATTTTTAACTAACTGCCACGTATGTTTTCAACTTTATATATTATGTGGCTTAGGTGTCCTAAGTAATCATATGCCTAAGGCCCTTGGCACATCCAGTTTATTTTAGAGAGGCCCTTTACCTCTATGATTATAATTGCCTTTAGCTTTTAGGCTCTGAATCATCAAAAACTGTAGTCTCAGCCCCTAGAATTGGAATTTGGAAGTGTCATTTACATTGCCTCTTGCAGTGTAAACTTCAACTTTATTTACACAATTACACTTATGTGATCTTATAATTCATTAGGCGACCCTCTTGTTACTCGTGTATACGTGTAAATACACTGAAAACAACAACTGAAGCCGTCATTGAGAAGATTCTGGAAATTCAACGTGAGAAGAGGCTGAACGATACTCTAAAGAATGTGGATACAAATGATGATGTTGATATTTCTGAAAGTGTTAAGAGTCCCACCTCAGAAATAAACCCTGTTTTAAAGTGTCAGATACCTGGTCTAGACTACGTTGTATTTGTGAAGGGTTCCGGGCCCCACGATATTCAGTACGATTATCAGCAAGACAAACCTCCAAAGGAGGTAATAGTCAGCCGTAAGTGTGCAGAGGCAGTTCTTCGGGGTGCTCAAGTAAGCATTAATAGTACAAATTATATTTATTTGGGAAGGTGATTTTTACACAATCAATTTCATCCATAGACCACTGAGTTAATGATTTTAACTATTTCACCCATGAAGTAAACACGGACAATGTTCTTTAGTATTGTCTTAATGGTCAAAAACCATTAATCTAGTGGTGTATGTATGAAAGTGGCGGTTTACAAATTACTTCCCATTATTTCTTCGTATTCTGTATTCTCCTTACCCAATAAACAGAATAGCGTTCTCCTTATCCAATAAACAGAATAGCATTTGTATGCTTTTTTGTTATCCTGACTGCAACTTTAGATAGTGTTACCACTTACCATGAAATGTCTAATTGATGAACTGAGACTATAATTTCATGTTTGATTTTTATGTATGTGTAGGTGTATATTCCAGGTATATTAGCATGCAGCGCTCATGTTGAGAAAGGGGAGAAAATTGCAGTTTCAGTTGGTATCGAACAGCCTGGTCGTGACGGTGGATGGGCTATCGGAATCACACGTGGGATTGTCCTACAAGGACAAAAAACAGGCAAGCAACGTGTTGTCGTTATGTCATGTATATGTTATTTTGTATAAATAGATTTGTTTTTATTTATGTTTTATTAGTATTCATATGCTCGTTCAGTTATAATGCTTATTATCTGTTCTATCTCTTGTAGATCCTCAATATCTTGAACGAGATGGTATGTACATTGGCCAAGGAATCACAACTATGTCAAGGGCAGGAATATTTCGTGACTTGTCAGGTCTTGGTGTGGATATGACTGACCGAGTGTTTAGATTAGGCTCCTTTAATGGTATACATTGATTTTTCTTTTTCACTAAACAGTGGAATTCTTTTCATGGCATAAATTTCTGTTTTTAATATTTTTTTTTCAAAAAATTTGCAGAGGTGATGAAGGGTGACATATTTCTTCAAAACCTGCCAAGCATCATTGCTGCACATGTATTAGGTACGAGAATTGTTTTTTTTTTTTTTTGGATAAAGTTTAGATGGATCTCATATTTGTGATAGGCCTATAAAAATGTGGTTATTTTACCTTTTCTCATGAGGTTTAAATTACTGGTTTATATTGCAGATCCACAACAGGGCGAAAGAATATTGGACATGTGTGCTGCCCCTGGTGGAAAAACCACCGCAATTGCTTCTCTAATGAAGGATACAGGAGAGGTGATTGCAGTTGATAGGTCTCATAATAAGGTAAAATTTGTGTCCATACTTTATATACGTCAAGTTTGTAAAATTATATATTTAGATAATATGTTGATAATCAATCTGTTGGTATTGATGTTTATCACTTTTGCAGGTGATTGAGATTCATAATCTGGCTGCAGAACTGGGATTAAATAACATAAAACCATATAAGCTAGATGCCCTTAAATCTGTTAACAGCAATATAATAAATGGCAATCTGACACAAACTGAGGATATAGGAGGTCTAACCAGTCAAGGGGCCAAGGCGGCAAGTTTTGGTAATGGAAATTTATCATCTCCTACAGCAGAAGAAAAGATTTGTAAGTACCTTCTTTTTCAGTAAAATATTTTTAATCATCTGTGGCTCATGTGCCCCCACACCCCGCTCTGGCGGGATTGGGTATTGTTGTTGTATCTGTGGCTCATGTGCCCCCACACCCGTCTCTGGCGGGATTGGGTATTGTTGTTGTATCTGTGGCTCATGTGCCCCCACACCCGTCTCTGGCGGGATTGGGTATTGTTGTTGTTGTATCTGTGGCTCATGTGCGTGTTGTTTCCCCTGTAGGTGCATTATCCAGTTCAGACAAAGTTAGTATTCCAAATGATGAGCAAAGGGGAAAAGGTCAATATACAAGTAAGCGTGAGGAAAGGAAAGAAACTAGAAGAATGAAAAATGGGCCTGGGAGACATCATTCAACAGGTGGCAGGGTGGATAAATGTGAAGGGTTTCCTCCAAATAGTTTTGACCGAGTACTTCTTGATGCTCCTTGTTCTGCTCTTGGATTGAGACCACGTTTGTTTGCTGGAGAGGTACTGCTAGTTTGACAAATTTCTATTGTTGATTAAATATTTTCATAAAATGTGGCAAACTGGTTCGTCAGGTTTGGTAGCTGGTCAAAAAGGGCACAGCAGACCCAAAACATATTCTGTTCGAATTTTATTACAAAATTTATTTAACATGATATAGGAGGTGTTATGCATTATAAAAATACACTGTGGGTTGACTTTCAACCCGTTTTCTCTCAAACTTTTGTAAGAAAATATCGTTATACCCACTTGAGACTAAACATAACCTGAATCGGCCCATTTATACGTAATCTGAATCAAGGTCTTTATCTGACATTGAAGTTCTCTTTACCCCATATTTAAGGAAACGGTAGAATCATTGAGAAAACACGGGAAGTATCAGAAACGAATGTTGGATCAGGCTGTTCAGCTAGTTCGCCCAGGTGGCGTTCTTGTATACTCTACGTAAGAAAACATTCTTATTCTCTTTTTGTGCTGTATTTCTAAAAATGTGTGTCCCTTTTTGACATCTGTATTTTTAAATTCCAGATGCACAATAAATCCTGGAGAGAACGAGGGATTGGTCCGTTATGCTTTGGACACGTACAAGTTTCTTTCGTTGGCACAACAGGTTAGCAGCCTCATCGATCTATATTTTTTGCATAACGTGAATCATATAATGTTTTTGAAGTTCACGAAATCGTATATCAATAGCATATCATATTTTAAGCTGATCTTTCTGATATTGTGTATATTGAAGCATCCAAGAATTGGGGGTCCTGGCCTGCTTGGTCACTATGAATCATCTGATGGTTATTCTGAGTACGTTCATTTATCCTGAACATATAAATTTAATGGCATATTTACAGAATGTACTTGTTGATTGTGATGTCGATTCATGAATTTTGCAGGGAATGGTTAAGACCTGGTGAGGAAGATCTTGTGCAGAGGTTTGATCCTTCCGGGCCGCACGATACAATTGGATTTTTCATAGCCAAGTTCAATGTTGGACCTAAAGACGCCTAACTTTATTTTGAAAGGGCTTCAGCATTTATTCTTGTTGTAGAATTTTAGGTTCACCTTGAGGCTAACTATTTCATAGTGAGCATTTACTTAGAGAACAATGTCATTTTGTATCATATTCTAAAACCTTATAATTTTGGTCTTCTATAATGTTATGCTTTCATTATTTTGGTAAAAGTTGTACTCTCTCACCTTTCTTAAAAAAAATAAATAATAATAAAAAAAAAAAAAAAAAAAAAAAAAATAAAAAAGTTGTACTCCCTCTATTCCAATTTTTTAATCCATTTTTAAAAGAAATTTTAATAATTACGCTTCTTACCAATTAAATATAATCTCTATTCACGTAAATCTTTTTTGATCGGCTAAAATATTAAAGTATACAAGTATTTTGAGACAGCTCAAAATAGAAACATAGACACTAATAAACTGAGACAAAACAAGTATTCACGTTACCGTATAAGTAAAAAAGTGACTTTTTATAAGCTCAATTTTTGGGTTAGCAACAAGTTTCTCAATTTATTTATTATTTATTTATTTATTTATTATTATTATTTTTTAATCTTTTTATCATGCTTTTATGTCGACATTTAGGGTGCGTTTGGTTTGAGTCATGGAATCACAACGGTTATTGTTTTTGAAATTAGTTGCAATAGGAATGAGTTTATGATTTTAAATTTATTGTTTGGTTTTAAATACTAAGAATAAAAATCATGAAAGAAATGTTAAAACTTAAAAGTTACAGTACTTCTTAGGTGGTATTGAGTATAGCTAATAATCTGACATTTGGAAGTCATACATCTCAACCAAACATCTACAATCACAATCATTGATATTTCTCCATTTTCATTCCCCATACCAAACACACCCTTAGGGCCCGTTTGGTTTATGGGTGTTGGAATCAATGTATCACAATCAAACTCATTACAAATGTTTGGTAATCAAGGTATCAAACCACACCCATAGATCCATTGTCCACCAAATAGGTGGGTTTCTTAATATTTCGTGAGATCCATTGTTTTTTCTTTCAAAATGATTGGTCATCCTTATTTGGTTACCACTTTTATTTTTTTACATTATTCGTCAATTTTTATTTTATTTTTAATAATACTTTATATTTCAATTTATTATATTAATTTTTATATAAATATTATTTATCTCTCCTATTATCAAATTTAAATCTAACATAATCCAAATCCAAATTCAAGTTCTAAACTCATCTACAAAACAAACGGGCTCAAATCCAAATTCAAGTTCTAAACTCATCTACAAAACAAACGGGCCGTTAGAAGTTATTGAACTGGTATGTTGCTTTGAGCTTGGGTGGTATAGTGAAATAGTGAATGGACTTTTGTACCCAACTTTATGAACACACAAAGTATAATTAGGTCGACAATTTACAAAAATGGACATGGACGTGCTAGCTGTTTTGTTGGTGTGTATTTTTAAAGTTTAAAAATGAAAACGCCATCTTCCGTTTATGTGACATACAACTCACGTTTGGGATCAACCACAAGATAAGCAAAACATATTAGTCAAACGTCCTATCACATCTCTTTCTTAGTTTACTATTTTACCCTCTCAATTCCAAAGATAGTTTTTTCGTCCACAAAATATAATCTACACTCCTTTTGGTTCACCTAACAAGTTAGAAAATTTTACTTTATAGTTTCATAAACTATTTTATTTTACTTGTATTACAAAACAATTTTCATGATATATAAATTGCAGTTAGATTTATTTAAGTTTTTATATTTCTTCATATCTTATCTTAATCAGATATACAATTTGTGTGACTATCATCAAGTAATACTCTATTTATTTTAGGGCAAATGGCACAAAAATACACACAACTTAAGGTCTGTTTCTAATCAAAGTACTTTACTTTTTTTCTTGCACATAAAAGCGGCCAATTTTTTTTAGCCGATTTAAGTTTTTTTCTCACTTCCGTTAACCCACTAACGACCATTTCGTTAGTAAATTACATGTTTGTTCCTTAAATTTGTATAGTCATTTCATATATAGTTTCCACCACCATCCACTGCCACCACCACTAGCCGTTGCCACCACCACCTCTACCATCATCGTCCACCACCACCACCACTACCAACCGCCGCCACCATCACCCACCACCTCCACCACCACCATATGCCACCATCACCATCAACCACCACCACCAGCAGCCATCAACCACCTCCACCACCAGCGGCGGCTGGTGGTGGTAGATGGTGATGGTGGCAGCGGCTGGTGGTGGTGGAGGTTGGTGGTGGCGGACTGTGGTGGTGGTGGTGGTGGCAACTATACATGAAATGACTTTACAAACTTAAGGACCAAACATGTAATTTACTAACGAAATGGTCGTTAGTGGGTTAACGGAAATGAGAAAAAAACCTAAATCGGCTAAAAAAAAAGTTGGTCGCCTTTATTTGCA
>CP139502.1:104451193-104477145 GCA_021014915.2 Artemisia tridentata subsp. tridentata | reverse complement strand
TACAATTTTGCTGCTAAGGATTTCCCTTGCTGCTTATTAATTATGTAAAGTATGTTAAGATAAGTATAGAAAAGATACGTATGAATATTTTTCTTGTATAGGAAGTCTTGTAAACCGACTAGGACTCTTTACGCTATAAAAGGAGGTTCTAGGGTTAGAGTTTGAGATCGATTGATTATAATCTTAGCATACGTATTGTTTTACACTTCAAGGTTTCTTGTAACCCTATTGCTATTCAGAGCAATCGTATTAATATATTGAAGTGTTATTTGAGAATTCGTTTGTGTTTATTCTTCTTAAGATCAAGTATTAGTTTCCGCATAATATTTGATATATAAAACTCAAGATCAGTTTCTATACCAATTACCTTAGATTTATCTAAAGTAATTAATAAGATCGTGAAGCTCAACTGGGGATCAACACTTCGGACAAATAAAAGAGACCTTTCGGTTGAACTAGCTAAATGTTCTTCCGAGAGGTTTGTGTGTCAATCCCTTCGGCTACTAAGGGTCCTTCGGGTATCTGCACACAACAACACGCGTTAGGCTCGCCCCGGGTGTTATCCCAGGACCCACCTCCGGCGTGAGAGTAAGTATTTGATATTCCGAGAGGATATGAACAGTAGCATGAAGTAAATGCTAATAAATTAGTTAGTTGAGAGTAGTAAATGAGCTGGGTATTTATAGTGCCCAGCCTCGATACTGAAATGGCGGCGCCGGGTTTTCAGGAAACATGTCGCAGACATAATCCCGTAAATCCCGGGGCGGCGGCGGCGGTGTCTGCAGCTGCCATCTGTCAAAAGGTAATGCCACTTGTCCTGTTGTTGACAACTGCTTTATCCGAACGATCTAGGTGTCTTCCGGCCATTGCCGGATGGTCTTGCTTCTTCCGGCGTCCGGACGAGTTAAGCCGTCCGGACACATACGCCAACAGTATCATAATAAACTTATATTAGTCGACAAGTCTCAAAATAAGCCGTAAAATTGGACATTATAAACAATAAGCCCAAATGAGCTTACGTTTAATAAGCTTAGCCAAACAGGCCCATACTTCGGTCCAGTCCTTAGTTCATCATTATTTATTTATTTATTTATTTTTTCATATTCGGTTTTCGATCTGATCCGATTTTATATGAAACCAACCAATATGTTTCGTTCGATCCTTAATTAGGTGTTTTGGGCCAACTCGGTTTTGATCCGGTTAGTTTTTTGATCTGGTCCAGTTTTTTACCTGATCACCTATGCCGGTGGTGAAATTTGTTGTTATTACCAAGGTTGTCAAAATCGCGAACGATCCTACGATCCTACATATAAAAAACGAGCAGGATCGTAGTAGGAACTTAATTTAATCAGAATCGCATCGGAGGATCGCAAGCAGGATCGTAGGATCGTAAACGATCCGATCCTGCTACAAGCCCATGTTTTTATCTCAAGTGGAGCAAGATCACTGTAGGATCGTAGGATTCTACTAGAAGCTCATATTTCTTATTGTTTTTTCTTTTATATTTCTTTATATCCGTTTATCATATAAAATATTATATAAAAGTATAATACTACAGCATACAAAACTAAATACTCCCTCCGTCTCAATTTATTTGTCAGGAGATAGAAAACACAAAGTTTAATAAAAGTGGGGCCACTTTAATTTTCAACCACTAAAATAGAATATTCTTCCACTAGATTCTTTAGTTTTTACTAAATAAAGAAAGTGGACAATTAATTTGAGACATCATAAAACGAAATATGGACGATAAATAAATTGAGACCGAGAAAATACATTTTTATATACATTTTCCAATCCTACGATTACATCTTTTGAAGCCGACAACTACGATCCTAGGATTCCGATGTGACAGCCGTTATTACATCCCGTCAAGTCAAACGACACTACTAACCGGTAAAATTTTAACACAATTTCCCACCTTCCACCACCGTTAACCTCCTCAAACCCTAACAACCAAAATCAATGGTCACTATGTACCAACACACACAAACACACACTAACAACACCACCATGCAACAACACAATCATCAACCTCCAATCGCAACACCGATCTCCACCGCAGAACCACCGGTCACCATTCCTTCATTATCCAGAGTGAGGCTATGTGATTTGTTACCCTACGACGGAGGTCCGAGTGATTGTTATTTGAGAGCGGTGGAGACGTTGTCCGGTTCGATTACACGGAATAATGCGGTTGTGATTGAGTTGGGGAATGAGGATGCTGCGGTTATTAGATGTGGTTTGGAAGCTTCTAGATTGTTTTTTCGACTTAGGGCGCAGAGTAGTAGTAACGGTGTTTATAAGTATAGACCTGGAAGGTATATGCGTTGTTGTTTGTATTGTTTTTCTGTTAGTAGGTTCTTCGAATTAGGAAATATTAGTTTGCTAATGCATGTTACTTGTCTACTGCATCTTGATCTTGTAATAGTAGACTTATGTTATATGAGTCGTAGATGATGACTGTGTTTAATAACAAGCTTTTTGGAGCATTTAGGAGCTTTTAGCGTTAGAATATAATGCTTGTTTGGCAACGAGCGTTTAGCTTTTGGATTTGTTTAAACGCTCCTATCTGATACCATAATAAAAGAAGCGTTTAGCTCTTACGTCATTTTACACTTAATTATTACAGCTACAACTATGTTACCAAATGCTTTCAAATACTTGCTAGGTTTTGGATTTTGTTTAAACGCTCTTATTTGAAATACTAATAAAACAAGCGTTGTAGCTTTGACGTTATTTTACACTTAATTATTAAAGCTACGGCTATGTTAACAAACGCTTTTGAATACTTGCTTCTTGCTAGTTTTGCCAAACATAGTCGATGAGAGCTAAGGATCCAACTTATTCATGGTGGCATGCAACACTCGGATTTTAGAGCTAGTTAGGAGTTATTCAATGCCATTTTGCTAATTCTGGTTTAGCTTTCTGCGAGATAAAGTATACCTTTTACACTGGTTTGTTATGGTGGTATCATTTGGAAATGGTGAAATGCTTGATGACTTTATTGTAACTGATAAATTAGTGATGCTTAGGTGATTCATGATGTTGCAAGATAAATTTTATGAAGAGCATTTGTTTCATAGATAATATAGGAACGTAGAGAGTGCATATGTGGACTATGGGTTGAGATGATGTAAACTTTTAACAACCTTATGTAATACAAAGACAATGGCATAAATGTTCTCTTATCTAACTAATACTGTATAAAACTAGATCCAAGAAGAACAGCACAAACTGTTAAGTTAATGACTTTGAAAAAGAGTGCGGACAAGACTAGAAATTCTGGCTATATGGGGTTGGTGCTTTAATATTGTTGGTGGCATGGTGCTATATGGAGTAAGGATTGTAAAATCGACATGAGACCCTGATATGATAATTTGTTCTTTATCTAAATGTATGGATTGTCAAATCCAACATGAGACTTTGCAGGGATAATTGTTTCCAAAATTATGTTTTGTCTTACTGGAAATAGAAAGCTTAGGGATTCAAATTGAATGCTCATGTTATGACAACTAGTCATTCATACCCCCTTTCCTTTGTTTTGTATGGAAGCTTGGTTGTAGCTTATTTGGGCTTGTTCGGTCATTAATGCTTTGCAGCTATCCTTTATTTTATTTTTTTGTCTTAAACTACTATTTTCTCATTCATTTATATTAGTGAGGCATATTTCGATGATATAAGAATTTCATTTGACAGGGCTCTAGAGGATTTGGATTCATCACCACCATGCATGGCAGATGTTTACAGATGCATGGGAAAGGCTGCTCGGGCTGCTTTATGTGCAATGGCTAAACACCTTCGTTTACGAAGCGAGTAAGAACCATGATTATGTGTTCAAGCATTTTTTTTTATTATTG
The DNA here is from genome assembly GCA_021014915.2 of Artemisia tridentata subsp. tridentata. Classification (NCBI taxonomy): domain Eukaryota; kingdom Viridiplantae; phylum Streptophyta; class Magnoliopsida; order Asterales; family Asteraceae; genus Artemisia; species Artemisia tridentata. The sequence continues at coordinate 104,473,285 of CP139502.1, read as the reverse complement.
CACTTTAAAGTTCTCTCCATCTATCCTCTATCTATCTTCTAGTGTTCGTACATTTCACTAATGAATGTTTAAACTCACACTAAATTCAGTGCCTTTAACCATCTCCTCGATGACACTCCCTTACCTGCTAATGAGGTGTCATCATCAGTACTTGTTGCATCCTACATGCAAACGTCATCACAAAAGGGAAAAGGCGCTATTGGTGGAGGGAACATAACTGCAAATCATGAAAGTGAAAAAGGATTGTTAACTTTGGTTAGTTCTGACACACCTGGTCTTCAGGTATGTAAACATAATTGACTTTTCATTTTTGTATGCAATAAACTTATATTTAAGCTTGTAAAGTTCCGTTATTTGGAAGACATTCCTCTTTGCTGAAAATGCAATCCTTTGAATCATTTCCATTAGTTGTTTTATTCTCTCCATAGGTTCGTGATCCCAATGGTCGTTGGTACTTAGCAGATTTTGGTTCAGCTCCTGGGGATCTTTTGCTATTGACAGGGAAGGCACTCGGTCATGCTACTGCTGGGCTCCGACCAGCTGTTTTATATAGAGCTGCAGCTGATTACACTTCTGCCACCACCAATGCTGGACGGTACCATCAGATTGATGTTGAACCATAGTATATTTATTATTATTTCCACTTGTTTTTCTTGTCATGTATAAATTGCTAGTTAACGTTTCAAAATATCTCTGTTTTGCAGGTCATCATTGGCATTTAGGCTCATGCCACAAGGCAATGCCATATTAGACTGTTCCTCCATTAGAGCAGCTGGTCATGTGATCCCCCAGAGCTATGTACCAATCTCTGTAAGCCAATTTATGGATGATCTTTCTGCTGATGAAGACGTACCCTGTAACAGCTCTGATAATGCTTTTGTAAGCCAATCTTACTTGAAAATGAACTAATATGCTGATTTTATGCATATATGCCAACTCTTGTTGTATTTGCTAGTAGCTATCTTTAATTTGGATTATTGGCTGCTAAAACCGAAGGCTCACAGTGGGATCTGAATTGCAGGCAGGTTGGAAAAGCTCAAATACAGAACCGTCATTGAGAAGTGTTCTCTCAGACTCATTGTCGTAAGTTCATTCATTGCATATTTCATTATCTGCTTTGTTGCTTTGTTGCTACTTTAGCTCTATTTGTATTGTTAGCTTTTATCAGTTAATGAACTGTTTCTATATCACACCCATTGATCTTATTAAAATAACATAAATATTGGTTACACTATTTGACATTAAAGAATAGTGGAAAGGTAAATAGTTATAAACTAGTATCCATCATATTACCTAATATTAGTAAAACCATCTAGTACTGTACTCAGACTGCTGTTATCCCCTTAAATGAACCTATGTGGTCACATTCTGACAAAACCTATACGGTACTTTAGTATCGACTTGACATTTACAAGATTCTGTAAGAACCGGTGATCGATGTAGTTAGAGTTTCCTTTACTTAAATTGTTATTGTAATATACGCATGATCAAATGATACCAGAACAAATGCTAGATACAACTACGTGTTTTACATCTATAATGGATTCTAATGCAATTTGGTATTAATTTAGTGGTGCATTCCTCGAAGATGCTATGCTTGTTCCATGTGGTCATTCGTTCGGTGGCATGATGCTTAAGAGGGTCATAGTGACGGTAGGTGAATAAACCTTTTTTTATTAACATTAAAGAACTACTTTCAGATTATGTATATGTTTCTGAATAAATTGGAACTAAGTTTTTTTCCTGGAAAATGCACGAGTGATCATATACCTTTGATCATAAATTATCATTGTGGTATTTTAGTATTTTAATATTAAAGAACACATTATTCATTTCAGCAGGCACCCTGTATGCTTTCTTTTGCTTGTAAGCACATTCACAAAGTACTATTTTGTTAAGGTAAATTGCTTAATATTAGTATGTGTTAACAGTGAATACCTGGGCCATCACCTATATGTTTCATTCTTTGTTTTATATATCTCGGCTACTGTAGGAAAAAAAGTTAATGTGCATTGGGGAACTGGGATAATGTTTTCTTCATTGACTGTCCATAAGATACTCAACCTTTTGATATTATCACCTGTGATTATCATACCCTATTGTTTAGGCCTGTCCTGTCCAAAGCACACACTTCTGCAAGGCTAAAGCTTTAAGCTTATAGACATTACTGAAGCATTTCTGTTAGTGCCAGTTTTACAAGGTGGGAATATGGACAGGTGCAATGGGTTGGTTAACGGGTCGATATGGGTAGTTTTAGTAAACTTGGGTCGAAATGGGTAATTTTGGACAAGAAGCATAATTTTTAGCAAGGTTGGGTTTAAAAGTTATCTTTAAGACATAAATTTTAGCAAGGTTTGGTAATAAAAGTTGTATTTACATGTAGCTAGGATATAAAAATGACAAAAGCACAATTTTTTCACCACAGGGAAGATGTACCATATGTGATGCAGAAGTCGGGACAGCACCACTAATACCTAATCATGGTATAATACATTTCAGTTTTTGTTTATCTTAAGATAGTAATAATATTGCACATATATTAAACTTGGATTCCACTCTTTGCTACCTTTTGTTGTTGTTATCATCTGATTTGATTCTTACTTACTATATCAACAGCTTTAAGAGCTGCAGCAGGAGCTGTTAAACGTGAGGATGATCGAAGGCTTTTTCACAACGCTGCTCTGAGGAAACAAAGAAGAGATGTCGGTGACCGCTGGGTATGTCTCAGATAGATAACATAAAATAAAAGCACTATATGCTCAATATAGGTGGTAAAATGAACGCCTTGCTTTGTTCTGTCTACTTTTATGTAGTTCTTGTTAGAATCATTATCGACTTACAACCTGATGGTGGCTACTAGACTATAATTACATATGCCTTCCCAGAAAAAAGTCTATACTTAAGTAACAAAATGCAGCTTTTACATTAACATGTGAACATAAGAAGAGTTCAACTTGTTCAATCAGTATGTTGTATGTGCACTGGAGCGTCATGGGTTTTATATGGTAACTGGGAGAAATCAACATTAAAATTCAGTAAATTAATTGTAATGGTGGCCTTGTTGGATATTATATTAGGAGCCTTACGAATATGATCATTGGACAACGCAGGTAAATGGGGATGTTTCTTCTGAAAATGGGTCCCAAAGATGTGTACAGTATCCGTTTTCAGTAAACGAGAAGGTTCTTATTAAGGTGAGTTATTTATGATCCTCCAAATTATTTTGTGTCCCAAGACATCTATCTGGTGTGTAGGAAATGTTCAATTAAAAGGCAATGCTGTGCAGGGTAACCGGAGGACACCAGATAAATTTGTTGGCAAAAAAGCTATTATAACATCGCAATCTCTTAATGGCTGGTCAGTATATTGACAAACTTTTGGTTCAGTTGCATACTTCTGCTTATTTTGTCTATCTCAAATATTAATCCTCAAAAGCTGCATAAAGTACATATTCCCACCCTCCCAAGTCCAGAGTCCAGTTAGTGGTGGATTGACCCTCAAGGTTTTAATGTGTATACTTACAATTACTCCTAAACTGAAAATATTACAAAAAAAATCTATATCATAGATTATGCATATGATACCACGGAACCTTCTGGATCGGTGCAGCCAGATTTCCAGTTTTCCTTGTTCTCATGTTATTTGTTGGCATTGCTGAAATCAATGGCAGAAATTGAAAGCTATTTTTGGATATTGTGTGGTGCAGGTATCTGGTTAATATCTGTGAAAGTGGAGAGAAGGTTCGGCTACAGTACCGTTCCTTCACAAAGATCCCAAATTCTCCCCCTGCTGCCAGTTGATATCAGTTGATAATGGACCAAAAGGCATGATGTTTGTCCTCAGAATGGCTTATATCGCATTTGATTGCGCTAAATAGCATAATTACCATAGAATTGTTCTGCTTCCAGCAGAAAATTGATGAACACACAGAGCCCGCATCAAATTCAAAAACACACACAGTCGGGGCATCAAATTCAAATTGTATTAGGTAACATTAACAAAACAAAAATGTATTAGATGGTTGGCATGCATTGTATATTCTCGGTGTTGTGTAGCAAGATGTACCTTTTCTCGACAAACTCTATTTAGCAATGAGCTATTTGCCTCAACTTGCCAGTAGAACGGATGCAAGACATAGCAACTGTGTTCACAATGTTTTCTTCAGTTTCCGGATCAGATTCCAAACTCAAACAAGGTGATTACAACTAGTTTCAATATTAATACTTGTAACTTATAAACTTACACTAATTTCGGCACTTACAAATTACCAACACTCAAACCATACAACTTGTGCAACCATTAGATTACGCGATAACATGACAGTAACATACGACATTAAGTATGTATTCCGTACATTATCTAACCATTAATTCGTATTTCATCTAACATATTCACACTTCCAGTACTACAATACACCCACAGCAACTAACATTTAGCATCTAAACGTCCGTTGCGCGTCTTCAACACAGTCCGAAACAATCCGTCAACTCCGTTATTCATCGCGTCAACGCCATCCGTAAACCTCTTCACCTTCATCTCCATATCCTTGACACTCTCCACCAACTTAACCCTACCTTCGGCGTTATCGCTGACGTCATCAATCAGATCACGCACAATCACCGCTTGTTTCGCTACGTCATCAACCTCTAACACCTTATTACCATTCACCTTCATCTGGTCAAATATCACCTTTTGCAACTCGTTGACCGAGTCACACCAAATGAACTCAGCCGGAACTCGGACCTCGACTCGTTCCGAATCGTCCGAGCCACGAAACAATACGGACACTAAAACGTTTCCGATAACAACGGTCAACAAACCAAGCGCGTGAAACGCACGCGCCACCAAATCTCTTCCGTTTTTCATCGTTTTAATCTCCGGTAACTTTCCGATCATAACCGTCAGCTCATCAATCAACACCTTCGCACTTCTACCTTTCTCCGGCGAAGATTCCGACAAACCGTTGACCGCTCTATTAATCACATCCTTCGCCTTATTCATCTTGTCAACCTGAACAACCTGACAGTTAAAATTCATCATCAACAACTTAACAGCAAAATTAATCAACATACGTTTCTCCGTCAGCTTCTGAAGAGATGACGTCATCAGATTACACAGATCCAAAACCTTCAAACTATACTCCATATAGAAACCTAACATCTGATCATCATCATCAGATCCAGTTTCCTTGACATTCGAGATCTGAGATTCACATTCTGTGTGAACAGATGTTAAAAACGATATCAAATTCGATAGATCAGTTAAAGATGATGATGATGATGATGACGTCAGATTAATGGCTTTGAGATGATTGGAGATTTTTTGATCGAGTGATATAGCGGCGAGTTGGTAGGATTTGATGAGTGACTTTTTTGTGGTGTTTGATTTGAAGGGTGAAGATAAGATAGGTTTTTCGACGAGAAACATGATGATGAGATTAGATATTTTGTATGGTTGCCGGAAAATATGGTTACAGTTTCGTACGGTGGTTTTGGTAGGTGATGAAATGATTAGTTATTGAATATTTGATGAAATGTGTGTGGATGTATACAACGCGTGTGGAAATGGATGAAAGGTAAGTAGTGGGAAAGTTCTATGAAATTTCCGGAACTGCCCCCCTTTTTCGCCTTTTCTTTCAAATACGGTGCTTTTAAAAAACTTTTAAGAAACACGGAGAAAATAAAAATACGAGTATGTGTTTAAAACAAGTACTACTTTTTGAAAAGATAAATGATTTGTATGCGTAATTGATGAACTTAAAAACAAGACTACATGTAAATTGTTTTTAAACCTTTTTAATATTATCAAATAAGTGTTGAATTGAGATGATTTTTGTTTCCGTTTAGTGCTCGCACCATCCCATATTTGTTCACTGAGATTAGAGACCAATGTAACTTCATTTTCATCTTACATTTCAGCGTCACCTCAGCTTTCTCTCTCCTCTCACTGTGCCTCACACCCACTCACTTATTTGTGGACAAGGTCACCTTATGGTCACCATAACTCCCATTTTTATTTAATACTTACGAAATTAAAAACGTAAACGTAAAAATATAAAAACGTAAACGTACAAAACAGAAAACTTTTATTCATAAATTAAAAACATTACATAGACTTCGAATACTAAAAATATTACATCTAAAACTAAAATTAAATATTACGAGACAAGTGTTCGATCAAATCGGCACGAAGGTTTTGATGCGCTTGATGTGATCTGATGTACCTCATAACTTTTCGCATTTGTTCATCGGATCGTATAGGGTCGTTCGGTTGATGTGCTTTCTCCGGGTACCATTCGAGAGATATCGCCTTTTTTTTTTGTCTTTTCGAACCATATTATGTAATATGATGCATGTATACATCATATTCATTATTTCTTTCTTTTCTCATTGCTTTTGCGGGATTGGCAAGTATCGCCCATTTCTTCTTTAGAACACCAAACGCTCATTTCACATATTTCCTTGCCGATTCCTGCATTTTCTTATACCTTATACTCTTGTGGTCATCATCTGATGGTTCTGGAATCGTCTTAACGAGTGTTGCCAATTCCAGATATATCCCGTCAACAAAGATAATAACCAAATTGGTAAGTTACCCCGTTTGCAACAAACGGAATCTCTGGTGCTATTTTTTGTTCTTCTTCTGAGTCGGTGGAAATAATCGTATCGAAATTCATTTTAAAAATAAAATGAATGAGATATATTTTGTTTGAATGAAATATAAGAAGATGTGTACAAAAATGTTAAAGGTTTTGGGTACTTATAAGTAAAATATGGGGTAGTGTGTAATTTATTATTATTATTATTATTATTATTATTATTATTTATTTATTTATTTATTATTTTTTTTGCACCCAAAAGGTTATATCAGCACATAGGGCTCACGAAAATTTCAAAAGAAACTAGGTGAACCGTTCACTTTAATGCCTCTCTATTCCTGCACCTCGCGCGTGAGAATGGACCATGGACAAGGGATGGCGTGTGAGTTTTGGGTTCACCTTGGGCAAAGTCACGCCTTTGGCCTTCAGTCTAACGGAATACATGCAATTTATGTAAAATGGAACGTTAACATTATGCGCCAATAAGATTCATATTTTTCAATCTAAAAACAATTTGATTGACTGCAATTTAAAATAAACATTTATTTTAAAACAACTCAAAACAACAATCTAGACATTTATTTTCGACGATATGTCATGGTAATACATATTTAAAATATTTAATGAACTAAAATAATCATAATTAAATATTTAAATGTAAGTTGATATTATTATTTTCTAAAAATTCTTTACTTGCCAAGTTTAATATCATTTTATATGGAAATGAATTTAATTTAAGAAACAATTATATTTAATTAATGCTTCTAAACCCATGCTTCCATGACACAAGTTAAAAAAAAACATTAAAATAAATGGTAAATGGCACAAAAAGATACTTAACTTAGGTTATGTTTCCAATTAAGATACTTCACTTTTTTTCTTACAAACAAAGGCGGCCAACTTTTTTTTTAGCCGATTTAGGTTTTTTTCTCTTATTTCCGTTAACCCAATAACGACCATTTCGTTAGTAAATTAAATGTTTGGTCCTTAAGTTTGTATAGTCATTTCATGTATAGTTGCCACCACCACCACCACCACAGTCCGCCACCACCAACCTCCACCACCACCAGCCGCTGCCACCATCACCATCTACCACCACCAGCCGCCGCTGGTGGTGGAGGTGGTTGATGGCTGCTGGTGGTGGTGGTTGATGGTGATGGTGGCATATGGTGGTGGTGGAGGTGGTGGGTGATGGTGGCGGCGGTTGGTAGTGGTGGTGGTGGTGGACGATGATGGTAGAGGTGGTGGTGGCAACGGCTAGTGGTGGTGGCAGTGGATGGTGGTGGAAACTATATATGAAATGACTATACAAATTTAAGGAACAAACATGTAATTTACTAACGAAATGGTCGTTAGTGGGTTAACGGAAGTGAGAAAAAAACTTAAATCGGCTAAAAAAAATTGGCCGCTTTTATGTGCAAGAAAAAAAGTAGAGTACCTTGATTAGAAACAGACCTTAAGTTGTGTGTATTTTTGTGCCATTTGCCCTAAAATAAATAGAGTATTACTTGATGATAGTCACACAAATTGTATATCTGATTAAGATAAGATATGAAGAAATATAAAAACTTAAATAAATCTAACTGCAATTTATATATCATGAAAATTGTTTTGTAATACAAGTAAAATAAAATAGTTTATGAAACTATAAAGTAAAATTTTCTAACTTGTTAGGTGAACCAAAAGGAGTGTAGATTATATTTTTGTGGACGAAAAAACTATCTTTGGAATTGAGAGGGTAAAATAGTAAACTAAGAAAGAGATGTGATAGGACGTTTGACTAATATGTTTTGCTTATCTTGTGGTTGATCCCAAACGTGAGTTGTATATCACATAAACGGAAGATGGCGTTTTCATTTTTAAACTTTAAAAATACACACCAACAAAACAGCTAGCACGTCCATGTCCATGTCCATTTTTGTAAATTGTCGACCTAATTATACTTTGTGTGTTCATAAAGTTGGGTACAAAAGTCCATTCACTATTTCACTATACCACCCAAGCTCAAAGCAACTACCAGTTCAATAACTTCTAACGGCCCGTTTGTTTTGTAGATGAGTTTGACTTGAATTGATTGGCCCTTTGTTGTAGATGATTAGAACTTGAATTTGGATTTGGATTAGGTTAGATTTAAATTTGAAAAATAGGAGAGAGAAATAATATTTATATAAAAATTAATATAATAAATTGAAATATAAAGTATTATTAAAAATAAAATAAAAATTGACGAATAATGTAAAAAAATAAAAGTGGTAACCAAATAAGGATGACCCATCATTTTGAAAGAAAAAAACAATGGGTCTCACGAAATATTAAGAAAACCCACCTATTTGGTGGACAATGGATCTATGGGTGTGGTTTGATACCTTGATTACCAAACATTTGTAATGAGTTTGATTGTGATACATTGATTCCAACACCCATAAACCAAACGGGCCCTAAGGGTGTGTTTGGTATGGGGAATGAAAATGGAGAAATATCAATGATTGTGATTGTAGATGTTTGGTTGAGATGTATGACTTCCAAATGTCAGATTATTAGCTATGCTCAATACCACCTAAGAAGTAACTTTTAAGTTTTAACATTTCTTTCATGATTTTTATTCTTAATATTTAAAACCAAACAATAAATTTAAAATCATAAACTCATTCCTATTGCAACTAATTTCAAAAACAATAACCGTTGTGATTCCATGACTCAAACTAAACGCACCCTAAATGTCAACATAAAAGCATGATAAAAAGATTAAAAATAATAATAGTAAATAAATAAATAAATAATAAATAAATAAATTGAGAAACTTGTTGCTAACCCAAAAATTGAGCTTATAAAAAGTCACTTTTTTACTTATACGGTAACGTGAATACTTGTTTTGTCTCAGTTTATTAGTATCTATGTTTCTATTTTGAGCTGTCTCAAAATACTTGTATACTTTGATATTTAGCCAATCAAAAAAGATTTACGTGAATAGAGATTATATTTAATTGGTAAGAAGTGTAATTATTAAAATTTCTTTTAAAAATGGATTAAAAAATTGGAATAGAGGGAGTACAACTTTTTTATTTTTTTATTTTTATTTATTTATTTATTTATTTATTTATTATTTTTTTTTTAAAGAAAGGTGAGAGAGTACAACTTTTACCAAAATAATGAAAGCATAACATTATAGAAGACCAAAATTATAAGGTTTTAGAATATGATACAAAATGACATTGTTCTCTAAGTAAATGCTCACTATGAAATAGTTAGCCTCAAGGTGAACCTAAAATTCTACAACAAGAATAAAATGCTGAAGCCCTTTCAAAATAAAGTTAGGCGTCTTTAGGTCCAACATTGAACTTGGCTATGAAAAATCCAATTGTATCGTGCGGCCCGGAAGGATCAAACCTCTGCACAAGATCTTCCTCACCAGGTCTTAACCATTCCCTGCAAAATTCATGAATCGACATCACAATCAACAAGTACATTCTGTAAATATGCCATTAAATTTATATGTTCAGGATAAATGAACGTACTCAGAATAACCATCAGATGATTCATAGTGACCAAGCAGGCCAGGACCCCCAATTCTTGGATGCTTCAATATACACAATATCAGAAAGATCAGCTTAAAATATGATATGCTATTGATATACGATTTCGTGAACTTCAAAAACATTATATGATTCACGTTATGCAAAAAATATAGATCGATGAGGCTGCTAACCTGTTGTGCCAACGAAAGAAACTTGTACGTGTCCAAAGCATAACGGACCAATCCCTCGTTCTCTCCAGGATTTATTGTGCATCTGGAATTTAAAAATACAGATGTCAAAAAGGGACACACATTTTTAGAAATACAGCACAAAAAGAGAATAAGAATGTTTTCTTACGTAGAGTATACAAGAACGCCACCTGGGCGAACTAGCTGAACAGCCTGATCCAACATTCGTTTCTGATACTTCCCGTGTTTTCTCAATGATTCTACCGTTTCCTTAAATATGGGGTAAAGAGAACTTCAATGTCAATAAAGACCTTGATTCAGATTACGTATAAATGGGCCGATTCAGGTTATGTTTAGTCTCAAGTGGGTATAACGATATTTTCTTACAAAAGTTTGAGAGAAAACGGGTTGAAAGTCAACCCACAGTGTATTTTTATAATGCATAACACCTCCTATATCATGTTAAATAAATTTTGTAATAAAATTCGAACAGAATATGTTTTGGGTCTGCTGTGCCCTTTTTGACCAGCTACCAAACCTGACGAACCAGTTTGCCACATTTTATGAAAATATTTAATCAACAATAGAAATTTGTCAAACTAGCAGTACCTCTCCAGCAAACAAACGTGGTCTCAATCCAAGAGCAGAACAAGGAGCATCAAGAAGTACTCGGTCAAAACTATTTGGAGGAAACCCTTCACATTTATCCACCCTGCCACCTGTTGAATGATGTCTCCCAGGCCCATTTTTCATTCTTCTAGTTTCTTTCCTTTCCTCACGCTTACTTGTATATTGACCTTTTCCCCTTTGCTCATCATTTGGAATACTAACTTTGTCTGAACTGGATAATGCACCTACAGGGGAAACAACACGCACATGAGCCACAGATACAACAACAACAATACCCAATCCCGCCAGAGACGGGTGTGGGGGCACATGAGCCACAGATACAACAACAATACCCAATCCCGCCAGAGACGGGTGTGGGGGCACATGAGCCACAGATACAACAACAATACCCAATCCCGCCAGAGCGGGGTGTGGGGGCACATGAGCCACAGATGATTAAAAATATTTTACTGAAAAAGAAGGTACTTACAAATCTTTTCTTCTGCTGTAGGAGATGATAAATTTCCATTACCAAAACTTGCCGCCTTGGCCCCTTGACTGGTTAGACCTCCTATATCCTCAGTTTGTGTCAGATTGCCATTTATTATATTGCTGTTAACAGATTTAAGGGCATCTAGCTTATATGGTTTTATGTTATTTAATCCCAGTTCTGCAGCCAGATTATGAATCTCAATCACCTGCAAAAGTGATAAACATCAATACCAACAGATTGATTATCAACATATTATCTAAATATATAATTTTACAAACTTGACGTATATAAAGTATGGACACAAATTTTACCTTATTATGAGACCTATCAACTGCAATCACCTCTCCTGTATCCTTCATTAGAGAAGCAATTGCGGTGGTTTTTCCACCAGGGGCAGCACACATGTCCAATATTCTTTCGCCCTGTTGTGGATCTGCAATATAAACCAGTACTTTAAACCTCATGAGAAAAGGTAAAATAACCACATTTTTATAGGCCTTCTATCACAAATATGAGATCCATCTAAACTTTATCCAAAAAAAAAAACAATTCTCGTACCTAATACATGTGCAGCAATGATGCTTGGCAGGTTTTGAAGAAATATGTCACCCTTCATCACCTCTGCAAATTTTTGAAAAAAAATATTAAAAACAGAAATTTATGCCATGAAAAGAATTCCACTGTTTAGTGAAAAAGAAAAATCAATGTATACCATTAAAGGAGCCTAATCTAAACACTCGGTCAGTCATATCCACACCAAGACCTGACAAGTCACGAAATATTCCTGCCCTTGACATAGTTGTGATTCCTTGGCCAATGTACATACCATCTCGTTCAAGATATTGAGGATCTACAAGAGATAGAACAGATAATAAGCATTATAACTGAACGAGCATATGAATACTAATAAAACATAAATAAAAACAAATCTATTTATACAAAATAACATATACATGACATAACGACAACACGTTGCTTGCCTGTTTTTTGTCCTTGTAGGACAATCCCACGTGTGATTCCGATAGCCCATCCACCGTCACGACCAGGCTGTTCGATACCAACTGAAACTGCAATTTTCTCCCCTTTCTCAACATGAGCGCTGCATGCTAATATACCTGGAATATACACCTACACATACATAAAAATCAAACATGAAATTATAGTCTCAGTTCATCAATTAGACATTTCATGGTAAGTGGTAACACTATCTAAAGTTGCAGTCAGGATAACAAAAAAGCATACAAATGCTATTCTGTTTATTGGATAAGGAGAACGATATTCTGTTTATTGGGTAAGGAGAATACAGAATACAAAGAAATAATGGGAAGTAATTTGTAAACCGCCACTTTCATACATACACCACTAGATTAATGGTTTTTGACCATTAAGACAATACTAAAGAACATTGTCCGTGTTTACTTCATGGGTGAAATAGTTAAAATCATTAACTCAGTGGTCTATGGATGAAATTGATTGTGTAAAAATCACCTTCCCAAATAAATATAATTTGTACTATTAATGCTTACTTGAGCACCCCGAAGAACTGCCTCTGCACACTTACGGCTGACTATTACCTCCTTTGGAGGTTTGTCTTGCTGATAATCGTACTGAATATCGTGGGGCCCGGAACCCTTCACAAATACAACGTAGTCTAGACCAGGTATCTGACACTTTAAAACAGGGTTTATTTCTGAGGTGGGACTCTTAACACTTTCAGAAATATCAACATCATCATTTGTATCCACATTCTTTAGAGTATCGTTCAGCCTCTTCTCACGTTGAATTTCCAGAATCTTCTCAATGACGGCTTCAGTTGTTGTTTTCAGTGTATTTACACGTATACACGAGTAACAAGAGGGTCGCCTAATGAATTATAAGATCACATAAGTGTAATTGTGTAAATAAAGTTGAAGTTTACACTGCAAGAGGCAATGTAAATGACACTTCCAAATTCCAATTCTAGGGGCTGAGACTACAGTTTTTGATGATTCAGAGCCTAAAAGCTAAAGGCAATTATAATCATAGAGGTAAAGGGCCTCTCTAAAATAAACTGGATGTGCCAAGGGCCTTAGGCATATGATTACTTAGGACACCTAAGCCACATAATATATAAAGTTGAAAACATACGTGGCAGTTAGTTAAAAATGCCAAAGTGATTTTCAGCATGTAAAAGATACGAGTGAAATAAATTCAATCTAATGATCTAGTTAGTCATCACATGAAAAAGCTTAACTTAGAAAAGAGAATCAAACAATATGACATAATACTGCCCATTTCATAGCAAGCTAAAAAATGTGATGGCATGGAAAAATCAATGAACATAAAGCATAAACGCCTAAACGCACAAGCATGCATGATTGTATGAACAATGACCAATATAATTTTGCAAACCATCACTTTAATAACATGTCATTGACCCCTGACCAAAATTTATAAAGTTAAAAATTTCAGATATAATTTTTGGTTGCATCACAATACAATGTGTGGTATCTGCAACTGATAACACTTCTTTTTTCAAAAGAGATTAAAAGGAGAAATATGTTCTTTATCAATTTGTCGACACACAAGGAAAAGTGCACTAGCAAGGTAAGGCAGGCATAATAACATCCTCTGAACATGACCTGACTACATATATTTCCATTTTCTAACTGGGGGGGGGGGGGGGGGGGGGGGGGTCAACTACTTGTGTATTATCAATACCATCCGCTTTAAAAGAGATTAAAAACACGCCAAGTTTTTATGTAACACTGACTTTTCACTTGGTGTTTTGTGCCGCTTTCAACTTTGTTTATTTGTTTCTAATCTCCAATACTACGTTCGCAATTCCTAGCAATACCTAGATAAACCTAATAGTCAAATCGCTTTTACATAGAATAGGCGAATATATTAATAATGCACACCAACTGTTGGACAAAATGCTCACTTCTCACTTTGCAAGTTTAAGCGCTTTCAGCTTTGTTTATTTGTTTCTATCTAACCTCCAACAAATACACTAACGAAACCTAGATACCATACATGTAATAATCAAAGAGCATTGATTGGCATACCTAATTGTTATCCCTAACCCTATGTGGCAACATCCTTTCAGGACCCACTTCTTCACAAACCAATAAACTAGTTCCACGTAGATTTAGGCACAAAATTAGAATGATAACTTTTATAATGCACGCCAACTGTTGGATGAAACGGTCACCTATAAACTTAGTTTTATGCATATATATATATATATTCTAACAAACATTAGCTAGTTACATCTAATGATGTACATTCACAATAATGTAGCAAACGACGTAAAATAAAACAAAAGGATGATGAAATAGTTAGTTACGTTAAGGCTTTAGAAATGCGATTAAAAGCTTCAGCTCCATAAGCTTTAATAAAATAGTCTTCCACTTGAGGGTTCCAATGCAACGTCGGGTTGTAACAGTAACGATCCGATGCTGATTGATCCATTAACTGAACCTTAAATTTAAGACCGACGAGAAATTAGTTATTGGTAATGTAAAAAAATGAATATGAAAAAACTTTAAGGATGTACCTGTGAGAGTGAGTGTGTTGTTGTTCGAGTTAAGGTTCTGGTTCTGGTTGTGTTAATGGCTTCAAGTAAAACCCTTGTTGTTCTTTGATTCATTCAACTTTTAACTTTATTTCTATTTCATTTTGGAGTGGGAGAGGAAAGGGTTTGTTTTTGTAATGTTTACCCATCCGCCGCAATTTCTTTTTTTTAGGGTAAATAACAAAAATTGACTCTCGCAACTCTCAAACTTTAGCTACTAAGAATGTCATTGCTTTTCACATTCTGTTAAGAGCGAGCAAGCGGCGAGCAGGGATGAAATTCGACTAAAAACATTTTTTTTCCCCTAGCGGATCCATTCTCTTATTACAAATTCAAAAGTTAATATCAAGGTGAAGTCGTCGCCAACACCTCGCCATGCCACGGTGGCACTTCATTGTGACTCGCCACCACACCGCCTCAGCTCGTTTTTTCTTGCCACTCCAAGCCTCGCCGTCTGCACGGCGAGGCAAAATTATGACAATTGGAACGTTTGTTTGGGAAAAGTACGAAGGAAAAACGGATATATTACGGTTTAATTTCAAACGGTTACCTTTTTTTTTTTTTTTTTTAAAAAAAAAATTAAACACCCTATAAATACCAAACCACTACATATATTTTTCTCACAAACAAATCAACCAAAAAATAACATTACGCTTTATATCTCAACTCAAAAAAAAAAAAAAAAAAAAAAAAAAAAAACAATGTCTCAAAACCCGAATGAAGGCGGCTATTTCACGAACCTCCTCACGTCAAACCCACAACAATATGGGGGTTCGTCAAACCCGTCTACCCCTCGTCGCAAAATTCTAACTCGTCGTCGCCATATGGTACGCAATTGACCCAGAGGCAATTGACCTTAATCAACAATATGCGTTTCAACAAGGATTCGCAAATGTAACACCCCAAAATCGGGTCCAGTGGAAGCATACATGTCACTGGGGTGCTACTGAATTGGTACCACAACACAGAGTAAAGAGAACGGATTTACCGTATCCGTTTAGAAGAAGTTTCATAATCAAAAGTATTTAGTTTTACATCATTCAATGAAATGAGGAAATCCAGGCCCATAAAAGAAATAAAGTGGTCCCCAAACGAATATCAGAGTATCGTGATCCTATAACCATGCCATGCCAACAGCCGCCAATGGTAAGCTAATACTTTAAGAACCTGAAAATACATGCTAAAAAGTGTCAACACGAGGTTGGTGAGTTCATAGATTTAAGTAAACAACAAGTTATGTATGAACCACAAGATTTCAACGACCAATGTAGAAAGAGTTACTGTTGTATTAGGCTCATGACACCGAAGCCTTAAGATTTCTGGTTTAAGTATCCGTTTGACATACCAGTCAAGTGGGGAAACCACCGGACACCCAAAGTTTTTGGTAGATGTCCACCTAGGACACCCAATGTTCCTCAAATGATTATGCGTCCGTTTGACATACCAGCCAAGTGGGGAAACCACCCGGACGGGGAGTTCAGTCTCAATAGATCTATTCACAACATTCGCGCTTAACGGTTCATAACATAGGCAATATGTAATAGTTTAATGCACTTGTGTCCATAAGAAATAATCAAGTGTGTAACAGGTAAAAATAATGTTTTCGAGTAATAATCAAGTGTTTCAACCAATCAATAATGTTTGAGAAAACAATTTCACGTTTCAAGTAAACGAGCATGATTTAAGTATCAGTCTTGAAGTATGTAATCAGGCCATTTCATGGTGATTCTGGGCAGTTTTGGAATGTTTACAAGATCATAGTTTATCGTATATATCGTTTGACATATGGCTGGACTTTTTGAGAACTAGGCTTGGTAAACTTCATTTTACTTAATGTGTAATTTTTCATACGGACTTATCTATGGAAAAATGGGCTTAACATGGTCACTCGAAAATCTGGTCTGACACTTGGAAAAATTTTGTCTGTTGTGAGCTGGAAAAATAGTCAGTTTCGTCGTAACTTAAAATCAATGTATCTTGTCGTTTTAGCTCTGTTTCTTAAGTTCTTTATATCCCGGGTTCGTATTTAAGTATACTAACATTTTTTAGTGCTTGAATGATCTAGTTATTTTTATACCGATTTTTCCGTTTAAAAATCTCCAAAGCAAGTATTGTTTCAGAAAAAGTATTTTTCGTCATCTAGCTTCAAATTAACGTATCTTCTTCGTTATAAGCTCGTTTTAATCCGTTCAAGCGGCCACGTTTTCGTAATTGAGTCTATTTCCTGAATTTCTAGCCTAAATTTGTTGAAAAATTAGTGGTTTTTCTGTATTAACCCAAATAGGACAGATTCTCTTTTTAGAGTGTCAAAAATGTGTTTTTCTAGTTTTCTATTTATTCAAATCCACTTATAACTCTTTCAAACTAGTCCTAGCTCCTTACCGATCTGTGAACTTGTTGATAGTGATTTAGCAACAAGCTTAGCACGATTAAAAGGTTTACTTTCTCACATATTTAGGTGATTATCAAGACTAGTTAATCAAACAAGTTTACTAGTTTATATGTAGTGTTCTCATTATCCATTTTCTTTGTCAAGTTTAACACAGTAACTAGTGTTTTTAGGTTGAAAATAGGTTTAAGACATAGTTCATTAGTTGTGAGTTTATGGTTACAAAATATTACATGTACATGGTGATATCTAAAGGGTATGTAAACTTGATATAAAGTACTTGTAAATGAAAATAACACATATGTGAGTTGTATAAAAATTTATGAACTTAGTTGGATACTTACTTGATGTGATTAGGATGATGAGGTGATGAAACACAAGTTTTACCCAAAACCAAGTCTCCTAAACCCTTAGTAGCTTAACTAGTACCCCAAATGAACCTAGTAATCACTTGAACTTTGCCAAAACAATCTTTCTTTCCTTGTTCTCCTGGTGGTCGATTAGTGTAGTGAGTGAGGAAATGTTTGATTTTGCAAGTAAAATGAGTGTATACTCTTCTTTTTTATAGTGACAACAAAACATGGTCAAAGTTATTGTTTATTAGGCCATAGATTTAGGTTAGTAAAAAAAAAAGCATATGGTGGCGTTGGGTTTTATGGCAGCCAAAAACATGGAGAGCAAAAAAAGGGAGTCAAGCCTCCATAGCCTCCATTTTGTCTAATATTCAATGGTCAAATTTATGCAAATGACTATACTAGCTTACTATTAATTAAGGGGTGGCTAATAGCAGAAAAATAAGAAAAGTATTTGTTATTTTATGTAAAATGTATTTTGTGATTGTATTGGGCATTAAAAATAGGTATTAGGTAATAGTTTTGTAGTTAACGTTAAATATGTATAATTAAGTTGCGTAGTAAAAGAATTATAAAGGCGTAAAAAAATAAATTTTGGTACCTTTATAGTAATTTTGGGAATGTGAGAATGTATTAAAAATAATCATTGGGAGTGTCGGGTACATTGTTCATTTAATTTGTGAAAGGCTTTTATTAAATTAATGATCGCGAGTAACTAATAATGCAACTGCCCTTTTAATTAAATTATGAATTAGAGTAGTGGCAATGTACTGTAATGTTGTAGACTAAGTTTAGTCTAAATTCATAGTGCTCAAGAGGGTTTTTCCCTAGTTTTACGTTTCTTTAACCAAATAGTTATACGTAAATTGTTCTCAGGTAAACGTCAAAAAAATAGTTTGAGTTTAGCAAATAGTATTGACCTGTAAAATGGCGGGTTGTCATAGTCTACCACCATAAAAGGAATTCGTCCGCGAGTTTTCAGTCAGTGTTGGTCTTTGGGAAAGTGGTGTCAATGAGAGTTGTGATACTTGCGATGGATTTGGTTTTCCGTTTCCAAGTGATCTCGGGTTTTTTCCTTGAGAATTCCAGCGAACCTTAACGATAGAAATTCGACTTTGTTGGCTTGGACGTGGTATGAAATGGGGCTAGCTTTTCAAGACAAGGTTGAGTTAGGGGTAGTGAAATAGAGAGTGTAATGGACGAGGCTTGTCGTATGCGGCGATAAAAGATAAAACATTCTTAGATAGGAATTCTTTAATAGTACATGAAACTTATATGATAGTACTTAATGTGAAACGCAAAAGAAATACAACCTAGGAGCTTAGGCTTCGGTATTTTTGTTCTTCTGCTCGGGTAGTCCTTCTTGAAGTGTCCTATGTTTCCACATTCGAAGCGCTCCCCAGGATCCTCTGATTTACGGATTCCTACAATCCTTGGTTGGTAACCACACTTCTTGCACAACCCACACGGTTTGCTGCAATGACCTGGGTAACCACTGTGAAATTTTCGCCTCGTAAAAAAACAGGTTATATTTTAATAAGATTTCAATTACCTTTTTCTGCATATATTTTTTTTATTTGACTTTGATATCTATTGAATGTGACGTAACTACCATTTTCGATAAAGTGCTCCTACGCAACGCAACCCAACCTAAAAAATTTTTAATGTTTATTTATTATAAACATTTTTTTTATGAGATTTTTAAAAACCTACCATTTCCATTCTACGATAACTCGCGAAAGGACGTATAAACTTAACTTCTGTCAATAGTTAGCGTTTCTAGCGAAACCCTAAATTATTACAATAACAATTAGGCAAACTAAACCATAAAACCAAGGTACAAGTCCCTTAAGCACAAAAACTCATTTTTTCTTATTTATATATATATAACTCTAAGAATTATTTATTTTAAAATCTAAATCAATATTTATTTTTCCTAATAAATATGTTAAAACTTAATAAATAATTGTACAAGTCCATAAAAACCTACGGTACAACCCTTTAATGCACAAAACTTAAAAATCACCTTTATATATATTTAAAGCTTACTAAAAATTACATAAAAATTACAATAATTAAGGAAACATTAAAAAATGTATTTTTCTTAATTTCTAAACCTAAGTACTATCATCCTAAGCCTATTGTAAAACCCTTTCCCTTAAAGCACAAATCGATTTTACCAAATTTTAAACCTAAATCGATATATACAAAATTACATATACATTTTTCGAAAATAGTATTTAACACAAGGAACTAATTAAATCATAGAAATTAAGTTGGTTACTCTCAAATTTCCCCTAGTATACACCTATTAAAGCTCACGACACTACCCTCTTATGCATAGTTCGAACCATAGTTCCCTCCTAGTTAGAATTCGACTAACCTAGAACAACCCTTGACATCATAAAACATTTTCTTAACTCTCAAGACATCCACTTGGTACTTCTTCGGGTGAAACACCCTCTTGTCTCAAATTCACAAATACTAGGTTAAAAAGTATGCACCAATTGTATGGCAAGGGAATAGCCACATCACCACTCTTTCCCCTCCTCCAAGTGGCACTCCTTGCAGTTTCTGTCAGCCAATGTCTCATAAATCTCCATAGAAAACCCTAGATCAATTCTCTCTATAAATAGCGAACCCTAGCTTTCATTTCAAAACATCCCATTCGACCTATCACTAAACACAGCCATAACCTTCCCACTTCTGATCAAACACACTCATAAATACTCTCATAATACCCTATTCGAAGGCCAAGGATTAGGAGGAACACAAGTGTCTCGGTTCAAGTCCAATTCGTCTAGTAAAATCCTATCGAGCCATACTTTGAGTAAGTACCCAAACCTTATTTTCAATACTCTTTATTTCATTTATAGTACCAGTAGATAACTAGTATTAATCGCCTATCATCACAATAGTTTAAAAACCGAATTATATTATGCTTTATATTTTCTAGTCGAATGAAACCCTAGTCGACCCTAGGAATTATTCTAAATTAGGAACTCATTAAAACCAGTTAAGGAATAATAGAACTAGTTTTAATACAATCTTAGAAACATATAACACTATAAAAACCCACTAAGTTTGCCCTAGTTATTTTTAAAACCGAATGAAACCCTAATTACCCATTTCGAATAAAAACTTTATTTAGCAACATGAGATATGTTTAAAACATGTTCAATATAACTTAAAGATGCTAAATATAATGATAATAGGTCGAGTTAATGAGTCGTTAAACCCAGAAACAAAAACCGAAAAAATTTTTCAAAAGTTGGGTCAGTTTGCCCATTCGACCAGGTCTGACACTTTGAACCCCGATTTGACATCAAATGTCTTTAAAAATTTTAGTTTTTGGCCCCAGATAGACCTGATAGAGGGTTAATTTTGGAAAAAAAATCAGTTAAAAAAATTGAGTTTCGCAAAGTTATAAGGTCTAAGTTTGTCCCATTTTTGTTTTTCGAACTATAAAATCTCATTGAACTCATAATCTCGAATGATAAGCTAAAGTTTTGGAAAATAAGCTATTTTTATGGTAGAGTTAAAATATGTCAGAGTTATGTGAAGTTCGTTGTTTTGTAAAACCAAAAACGTATTTAATGAAATTAGGGTGTCGATGTGACAAATAAAGAGTCTCAGGGGGGTTTTTTCTGTCAAAATTAAAAAAATCTTTAAGAAAGGACTTGTGTTGCTGTGACCGCAGCTCAAAAGGGGAAAAAATGTCAATTTTGAAAGTGTAAAGGTTAAAGTTGTCATTTGACCAAAATTCAGGGGGAAAAATGTATTTTGAGAAAGTTCAAGGGTATAAAATTTTAAAACCTAAAAAAATAGGGTAAAAGCGTAAATTTTTATAATCCTTAATATTAATTATTATAAATATTATTATTATTAATAATAATAATAAAAAACTAACGTATATTAATTTGTAACAAACAAACGGAAACATAGGAATAAAAAATACGTAAAAACCCAAATTTTGACTTCATCGACAACTCTATTTATATTTGGATATTTTGGGTATGATTACTGAAACTTAGAATAACGAATCAGGTTGCGTGCCCGGGGACGTTTATCAGCTTTCTTAGTATTTTTTTATCCCGATTATCAAAGTGAGTTCATAGTCCCTTTTTACTTGTTTTTCAAAATGGGGGGAGATACATCTACCAAATCGAACACAAGATTTTTCTGATTGTATTGACTAAATTACATTTTGCCCCAAAAAGACCCCCCCAAGAAACCCCTTAATCATCCGTAAACCAGGGTGAGCGCGAATATTTGGATAATTATTGGGGTGACAACCCTTTGTATTACCCTAACGTAAAACAAAACATTATATTTGAGATTAATAAAAGACCCGGGAATCTCCTACCCGGGGGCAAAGTTAATACATTTAA
>CP139502.1:104110603-104451093 GCA_021014915.2 Artemisia tridentata subsp. tridentata | reverse complement strand
GTTTATAAAGTTTTTGAAATGAACTTGCTAAAAGTTGTAGGGTATAAGTATACATTTTCTAAAAAATGTATAGGAAAAAACGCAAAAGATAATAGAATCGCCGAGCAGCTTCGAAGTGGGTAGGGCGTCACGCACTCACGTGTAATAGTGTACCACGTGGTACAACAATTCTTGTTTCATTCGTAAACAACAAATATTATTAATTTATTTGCAACAAAACAATTTAAATGTTATTCATTATTCATTTTAATAATTTACTTTAGTCAAAAACCAAAATTAATGTCTAAATCAATAAATAAACAATTTTATAAAAGAAAAACAAGTAAAAACGACATCTTAATTATTAAATGTACTATTTTAAAATTCCAAGACACAAAACGACCAGAAGCATTTAGAATAAATTAAACAATACTACAAATACAAGTTTTAGGGACCAGATGCATTTAAAAAAAAGAAAGATTTTTTACAAAATTAATACTACACAACAAAAATCCAAGAATATCCCGAAACCCCCCAAGACACCCCCTGGTTTCGTCACTGATTGTATGAAACATCTATAGCACTTATGTTGTTAGGTGAGAACATCATACTACATATCTTTGAAGGTACATAAATATTTCATTTATTTATTTTTTTTTTGGAAAGGCACATAAATATTTCATATTTAAATCAATTTAATCTAAAATAATAATAATAAGTGGTGTTACTTTACAAACTTGTAAAAAATCAAACTTTGTTATGTAATGAAAGTTTAAAATTTATCCAAAGAACTATGCAACCTGATTAAACTAGAAATATTTTAGTGAAACATGTTATATTCTGAGTAACATATTTGAAACGTATAAAAATCATTTTTTTTGTGAATAACCTACTGTTACTCAAAACATAAAAGTTGTAGATAACATCTTAACTTAAACGTGGCCGCAAACGGGGAATTAATCGGGCTTGTAGAACTCAAGATATTGTATTTTTAGTGGGACTGTTGTGATATTGGTGATTTCAGAACTGGGTAGTAAGGGGAAAAATAATAAATTCACTACTGTTACGTAACTTCTAAATTAGTGGGCCCCACAAAACTTGTTAGTACAGATGAATACCTTTCCGGGGATATAAAGAAGTTAATTTTTCGACTTACGGTTTACAAATAACGGATTTTTGAAAGTGAACAAGTTATTAAAATTTCCATCAGCATTAGGTTAAAAAGTATAAAAATGTTTACACTTTATAAAAATTGGACCTCTAGGTATATTGTTGAACCATCTAATATAATTTGAACCTTTAGACTTAATTTGAACCTTTTTGACTAAAAGTTGACCATTGGGCTAAATTTGAACCTTAGGCTAATCTTGAACCTTCATAACTTATCTTTGACATAGAAACAATTATAGACTTAACACTTGAATTTTTGTAAGAAATGTAAATGTCATACTTGAAGATCATTTTAAAAGGACTAAAGTTAATCTTGATATTTATTTAAACTTTATGTACCAAGCATAATTAAGATCGTAATTTATATAGCATATAATAATGATTGTATCATTATTCATAAAGGCTAAGACACGCGCGTATATTCTAGGTTGCTCGTAAGGTTCTTGCGGTTATTACTTGACTTCTTCACTTGATCGTTCACTTTGCTATCGGTGAGTTCATAGCCTCGCCTTTACTCATTTTAATGTTTTATAAACCTCGCGAGGGGGATACATGCTAGTTTTTAAAACTGAATACAAGTAGTTTTTGGTATGCTAGACCCGATACATGATTATAGTTATTGAGTATCTCTTGCCATTAAAAGTCCCTAACATCATGAACCGTTAATTCCATGGGAAGCGCTAATATTATGAATATGCATATTTGGTTTGACAAGCCTGTCCGGGTGAGTAGCGCTCATTTTTAACGGGTAGCATAATATTGAGTATATCTTGGTAAATTGGCAAACTTACCTCTTTAGGGCATACTTTATTTCGGTTAAGTTTCGGTGTCATGAGCCTTGATACTATAATCTTATTTCCCGACTTGTATTCGTTACATGTCAACTTATGAACAATACTTGTATTCAACTTATTACTTATTAAACTCTATGAATTCACTCAACTTTATGTTGACTTTTTTAGCATGTTTTATCCCAGGTACGTAATGTTTAATGCTTGGATGGGCGTGCAAGGACATGGATGGATGGACACGTGTTATTTCACACTTGATGGAACTTTTAATAACTCAAAAACTCATGTTGTGTTTAAATTATGTATCTTTTGGACTCTTGTCCTGGTTAAAACTTTTGGGACCTAACTCCGTTAAACTCTGATTATATCAAATGTGAATTTTGTTTAAAAACATCTTAAATTATTTTGATGTTTCCTATGACTTGTACTATGCGACTAATAGATAACACCCCATGTTGTATTCCGATGCGTCTTGAAAATGGGGGTGTTAAACCCAATGCCCCCAGATTGAACCGAGTATGATTTTCCTGGAAAAAACCACGTGATGATATTATTATCATACTTATCATTTTGTTTCTAATACCGCGTTAATATGGATATGGATCTAGGTCATTCCATAATTAACTATTATGTTTCTCGTTATTAATAATTGATCAAGATTACCAAAACATCTGAACGTATTCCAGATAGACTTTGGGTGCGGCCGCACAAACATCTTGTCAATCCTACGAGGGGCCCAGCAGTATTATACTTCAAAAAAAATTTGAAGGAACAAATCCTTTATTGACTACGAGCATAACCCTTGAACTTCGCATCACCTCCAAAAATAGCCCTTATAACCACCTGTTACGGATAGCGTTAGACTATCTTATAGAAAATGAGCTACATCCTCGGAATTATCTGGTATCTCAAGTCTGAGGATAAATATTCATAATTTACTTAATGACGACGATCCATAAAGTACAATCATGTGGTTGGGATAAGTCCTATATTCAATTTATCCAATATTGAATATCATGTGATATTGGTATCTCAACCTTATAGTACATTCTACCAATCCTCACATTTGTCTTTATTTAATGATATTCCCATATCATTAATCGACAACGGACAATTTAGAATAACATAAGTTATTCACGGATTTAAACATGCAAATATAGGATACAATATTATAAATGAGAATAAACGTTATCCACACTTTATTTCATTAAAATAATAATTGCTTTAATATCCCTTATCCAAAATACTAACTAGATCAATGCATGATAATTCTCATTAATGAATTATGCCACAAGTCGTGTTCCACATACTTGTTAACAAGGCATTAATCAACTAATGTTGATCTATCGAAATTTTGAGAATACTTATTTCAATAATGAAATCCTTGTATGTGTGCATTCATCTATCTAGATATTGCCACATAATATTTCATAAAATGCGTGACATCCTCATGCACGAATTTATGACAATTAAACTACCAAACCTTGTAGTTAAAGTATTCTAATTCTTTATGTATAATGCAACTATGCTCATATTGAGCATAACTAGTACACATGGTTTTCTAATAAGGATGAGCTCCCACCATGACTAGTATTGAGTGTCATCTCAATCTTACTAGCATTATTGTATCAAACAACAATATGCTCTTTTAAAAGTTCCCGTAAACTTTTAATATTCATCGTGTAATGTTTGACATCTACAAATCTTACAAGATTTGTCATCTATATCAACATCTTGCCATATGGTTCTTATTTAGAATTTTGGAGCAAATCCAGGCTGAGGATGTAAATTCTAAACCATATCCATTACACTTAGCTATCTAATAATTTTCAATTAGATACTAATGTTGTCAATCATCTTGCATCCAAGCATGATACAACAAATAACATGATGTACATGAATAATCCTTTCGTCAACCTTAGATTTATTCATGTTTATTAGAATTAGTTATATTACCGTTTATGTTTATAACAATAAACATATACTCCAAGGTTTTATTTTCTAAATTTCCATGTGAAGTTTCATTCCAAACAAAGACTTAACATATAAATGTTAATGGAATGTTACTTCCTATATGTTATACAACATATATGAAATAAGAAAATAAATATATCACTCCCACTAGCTTTCAGGAATATTAAGAAATATCTTATTTTAATTATAAATCAAAACTAGATTTAATAACTAAAATTAAGTATATCTTCTAGATGCATGCATTAATCCATTCACAAATGATTTGCATTTTGTATACTACTAAAGATTATTTGAATTCAAATACTCCTTTCAATTACTTTTCGTCCTCGCACAAGTAATTTCCCGAGAAAGAGTTTTGATATTCCATTATTAATTTCATATAAATGAAACTAAGAATGATAATCATAATCTTTATATATTTTCAATCACATTTAATTGCTTAAGTGTGATTGATAATCTTTTCACATATTAAATATGTATTAATGATTTTTACACAAGAATTTAAATCTCTAGGATTTTCATTTCCTTTGTAGAAATTCATTTCCATTCTATAGTGTTTATAGGTGATGTTGAATATAAACTAACAATTAATAACATAAACGCAGCGGAAGAACATCACCAACAAGGATCCATATAGCCATATGATCAATCTAAATGAAAACAAATTAAACAAACATGTTTTATACCTTTGTAGCGTGATCCGGGTAACACCACCAATATCACCACCACGAGTTGTTTATGAAACCCAAGAGATCAATAAGGTTGATCTCCTCTAAGTGTGAAACACACTACACGTCACCGAATGCCAATCGATGCTAGTCCTTAACTCGTAACCGATCTAGTCTCCTTTGAATAATCAAGAAACAATGGAGAGATCAAGCCAAAAATAAAAACCCTCTTCTTGGTGTGTTTTATTTCGTGGTCCTTGATGAGAGGAAGAGGGAGAAATATTAGGTAACTCCTAATCACAATAATGAGGATATTATGGTGATTATCTTTACCATAAAATTCAAACTAGTCCCTTTCTTTTACAACATCAAGGCCGGCCACCATTGGGCCCCAAATGGGCTTCCCATTTGATTTCCAAGTCCAATAGAATAAATCCATTACTTAGTCATTAGAAGCCCAATAGTAGTTCCTAGTTACGTACGGTTGTTTATATATCGTAAATACGATAAACACGATATATAAAGTGGCACCTCAGTGTATATGTGTGTGACCCCATAGGCTCACATATGTCTAGCCATATAATTAGTAATTATGACACGAGCATACTCCAACAGCTCCCACTTGCGACGTCATAATAATCAATTAATTATACAAGCAATGGTTAGCGTCTAGCAACACGCCAATGCCCCTAGAAATATGTGAGGTTAGTTTCTTAAACGTCTCATTTCAGATGGTTTATATGTCATCTATCCTTTTGTTACAGATACCGTGTTAAATATTAGACATGGATCAAAAGACATTCTAATAGTTCAACTATTATGTTTCTCGATATAGATATTGAACAAGATTACCAAGTGGATTTAAGATTCATCTTAATCCCAGTTGGGTACGGCCATACAAACATCTGTTCAATTCATCGAGGGGCCCAATAGTATCTAACTCCATAACATGTGGAGGAACAAATCCTGTTTTGACTACACGTGTCATTCACATGCTTCATATCACTCCTGATAATGGCTTTTATAACTACCTTATTCAGGATAGCGTTTAACCATATCAAGGAATGAAATTCCACACATGCAAGACCTGCTTGCATCTCAAGTCTAAGGATAAGAGACATAACCTCTTGCGAGATTCACTATTGACGACGATCCATGTAGTGAATACTCTTAGGTTGGGTCAATCCAATGTTCATCACATTGAACAACATGTGAGTTTGGCAAATAAATCACCAACACGCTCACATTTGCCTTAATTTGATGATACTCCCGTATCGTCAACCGACAATGGATAAGTTTAGAATAAATAAATTATTCATGGATTAAACATGCAAATATAGAACACAGTAGTATAAATGAAGACGATCATACCAGGTATATCAATTCATTGTATAATACGACTGCTTACAGTTCCATTATCCAAATACTAAAAAAAATATGCATGAGACTACTCATAGGTAGGAATCCGATGTTCCCACCATGATCAAATTATGTTGTACAAGACAACAAGTAGTCATCTGAGTAAACTTTGAGAATACTTGTTTCAAAACTCATGAAAGGTTTGAATGATGATTGTCCTTTGTATGTGTGCATTCAAGTACAAGACGAGTGTTGCAACAATACATTCCATAGGGTGTTTGAAGCCAGCAAAACACCTACATTATACAGTCATCTGTACAGTTTCTCAAACTATAAAGTATTCTTATTCTTTTAATGTATAACGCACTAGTGCTCTCAGTTGAGCACATATAGTCAGCAATGTCATCATTCATGATGACATCCTACCACAACTAGAGTTGAGTATCATTTCAGTTAAATAAGCATCAGCGTATGCAAACAAAACAGAGTTCCTCAAATATTCGTAAACGTTTGAACATATCTTTGGTCCTTTGTAGGTCCATTATAATGTTCGTTTAACAATTATCTAATGACTTTCACTTAGATATTTGTTGTTATCAAATCATCTTGCATTCATGCAAATGATATATACATAGTCCAATGCGTAATATGACTTACATGATGAATCCTTTAGTCGAACTTAAGATCTCCACTCATGTGTTCAATCTCATCAAGTGAGATTGATCATTGAGACTCCCCTCAATAACGTGTCATATTATGTTTAGACTTAATAACCGCTTATGTTTATTCTAATAAACATATACATAACAAGGTTGTATGTCTTATTTTATAAATCCCTCAAGAGAAACTTCATTCCAAGCTAAGGATTAAAGTCTAGATTAGATGGAATATTGTTTCTAATATGTTAACAACATATGAGATTTAAGAAAATAAATACAGTGCTCCAACTTGCTCTTAGTGTACTTAGGAGTAATCTTATTAATCAAAATCAAATTAATGATTTTATAATTAACTCAAGATCTTTTCTCCTAGATGCATGATCTAATCCACACATGGATTATTTTATCTTGTATACATAATAAAGATTATATGGATTCATAAACCCTTTTGATTACTCATCGTCCTCGCAAAGGTAATCAACAAGAAAAGTGTTTTGATATCCGATTGTCATATTTCATTTACATGAAAACAAGTATGACAATTAATCATCTTTATACATTTAATGTTTGTAGATAGGAAGATTTAATCATAGTCAATTCCTGAGTATGAGTAAACTCTTTTTACTACGCGTGCATTAAATGTGTGTACAAGTTTGTCCTTTTGAGTTTTCTCTTCAAGAAACTCATTCTTAACCTCACAGTCTAACTGATTGGTAAGAGATCAATCAAACTACACGAGTGATTGTATTTCAAGGACTGCATCTTAACATTCATAGTTTTGAGCTACTCATCAGATACAATATCTGATAATGCATCTCAGTAGTTAGCAGGTTCACCATGATCCTCTAACTTATGTCCCTCAGCATTGATATAAAAACTATATCATTCAGGTGCAAGAAGTATCCTTGCGGATTTATGAATGAGAGATATCAATCTATGGTTTAACATATGCATGTTCAACCTTAGTATGACATTAGTAAGTGTACTCAGAAGGTTGTGTATTTAGTTCTTGAATAACTCCAAGGTCTAAAGGTACTCCCATTTGCTTTTGTATGTAGAGACTAATCTCTAGATACTCAGCATCTTGAGTAACAATAAATTGTTTTCAAGTGGGACATCCAAAATACACCGTTAGTTCTTGACTCTAGTTTGTTAATTACTTACTCTTAAGTAGTTAACAAATTCAGAACTTCAATTAAGACATAATGAGATTCATCCCATGCCATAATACAATGGTGTCTTAAATTCCTTCTGGGTTGGAATCATATTGAGTGTATACATGGCACACCCAATTTCTAACCTTGATAGCTTTGGAGGTAAAATAGTTTAAGTCATCAAAGATCAAACAATATCAATAGTGTATGATTTTCCATGGTGGACATACCATAAAGTTGTGGTATTCCATGAGGACTGATGTTGTGAGACTATCACACAACTCATTAGATGAACTTATACTTTTGGCTTACATATCTGCCAACCAATTCAAACCAGATGGCATCAATAGTAATTTTAGCCTATTGCATACTTTACTTCATGTGTATGTTTTGACTAAAAAACATAAACATTTAATATTATACGTCGTAAGTGTACATGTCTTAACAAGAAGACATAACAAATCAACGTCTTACTTTACGTTATAAGTCTTTCGACAATTAACGAAAATTATGTTTGTGTCTTTACAAGAGACCTAAACATATTCAACTAAAGTAATTACGAGCGCCGACACTTGGCTTCAATAGTGAATTCAAGTTAATTTCATACTTCATGATTATGGCCTTACAAGAAAACATAATCATATTTACTAAACAATTCAGTGAATATGTTGAAGTAGCTTTTCATGTTATCTTGATATTTGTTCTAATTAGGGCAACCTACATTTTATGTGTAGAAGTCCTAGTAGAATCTTAGTTTCTTACCTTTCAGTCAAGAAAAACTATTAGTCATATTGTTATATGTTGTACCTTGCACACAATTAAGATTTCAGATTTCTCCCACTTGTGCATGGCACAACATCATGAGAGTATACAAGCACCACTACGCTCGTGTGTTTGTATGAGCAATATGACAATGTCTAAGATAACATATGATTTTTAGTCAAAATCAAAATATAAATATGTAGAACTTTATCGTTTTAATAATTAATCATGCATAACGATTTTATAGATAACATTTCAGGAAGCAACATCGGAAACGCGACAAGTTATCTAATAAAATTTATGCAATGGTTCTTATATAAACTATGATGCTAAACATGTGGAAAGTAATGTATTATTTCAAGACAATCTGGAAATAAGATGGGCAACTTGCAAGGTAATAAAGCTTACAGCTCCCACTGGATTAGACAACATTACATGTGTTTCGTCACCAGTAATATAATCACGTAGCTCCTACTGGATTAGACAACATTAAATGTGTTACGTCACCAGTGGAGAGTGAGTGGCGATTGGATACTTTCCATCTTTCTTTGAATATCTACACATTATTGCTAATGTGAGTCACTTTGACTAGTAAACATGTACTTAGGTATTCAAGAAAGTGCATCAAGTTCTAACATATAGATGATGGGCTAGCCATCATTGCTATTGTTGATACATAATCTAGCGCGAACTGATTCAACGACTCTCCTTGGGCCGTTAGTCGTCTTCTCGAGCCCTAAGTAGACCTGTTCAACAAAGAGAACCCGTTAGGAGTGGACCCGAGGCCGTAGCCCCGGGATCCACCTCCGACGGTCAAGTTAGTATTGATGCGTAGGGTTGCATAGGGTTATTATATCGTATAGCGTACCTCAAGAAGGGGATTCCACCCCTATATTTATAGGGCATGGATTAGGGTTAGGCGTAGAGTGGGCCGCTGTCTGTCGGGCCTGGCCCACTTGTCGTGGGTCAGTCCAGACCATACGTCTACAAGCCCCCCAAGTTTAGTATGACATAGTGCGTGGCTATGTTATGCTAGACTTAAGTTTTGTTCCTGGCCGCGTAGGCCCAATCAACCATGACGGCATGTGCGACAGTACGCAAGACCATACCGTGCAGCCCAAATACTACAGTGCGCCCTGGGTCTGTGGCGTAGTGCGTGGTAACCATGTTGGCGCGTCCTTGTTGGCGCGACCTTGTAGGCGCGTCCTTGTAGGCGCGACCTGAGTAACATTGACATTGCGATTGTGATTGTCTCACAATGGTGAAGGTGGATTCCGTATGCTGCATCCTGGGTAAGGGCGTGCCTTTGTACCAGTAGCGGTGCAGCATGATGCGACAGAAGACGTACTTCTGTGGCAGAGGTGCGCGCTGTGCGTAGTGGTGCGAACATTACATCCGTTTTTACAACGCACAGAGGACGTCTCCCCTGCGCGGAAGGTGGCGCGAATATTTAAATCTGTCTTTGTACCAGGCTTGCAATACCTCTTACGTACGATCTGCTTCCAAATATACCTGCGTGATGCGTACTCACACAGTGCGTATCCTGGTAGCCCCCCAAGTTTGATGGTGCTACTCGTGTAGGAGCATTAAACTTAGTTATTCAAATCCTGAAAAAAAAACTCAATGCAAATATTAGAAGTATATGCTGCGCATCGCAACATATAAAAGATAATGAAATAAAAAATTAGCGCGTAGCATATATATAGCACGTAGCATGTAAAATTAACACATAAGAGAAGTAGTAGTGCGAATTACACCTAGCGTGAGGTTTTACAAACTACATAAAAGAAGTAGCACGTAGCTAATCTGCGAACGCAGTACGCTCATGATCGTTTTTTTTTTATTATAATAAAAACAATGGCGCGGATGGACGTACCGTGACCGTGACTAATAGTTTCAATTGCACGCACAGACGCAGATGGATGTATCGTGACCGCATAGACTCTAACGTTTGTGGATGGTCGCAGATGACCATGGCTTTTGTCCAGTGCGCGCATGGCGATTGACTAGCATCGTGGTGCCTGTACGTGACAGTGTGCTTATGGCGCCAGTCTGCGAAGATCTCTATACGCACGGCCTAACGCGGGTAGATTTATCGTGACTGCACTGTTCGCGGCTAAAAGATATAGTAGGTCCGATCGTGCGGACGTTGTGCGTTATATGTAAAATCGTGTTTACCAAGTTAAAAGATTTACATAAAATCTTTACTGATTTAAAAAATATGCGACAGGGTGTACGTTAATAATACAAATCAATGCAGTAGCAGAATAATACAAACCGATTTACAATTAAACTCTACCAATAATTGCGCATGACAAATCAATTATAGATACGGAATATCTTTTAATTGCAGTACGAGGGATAACTTTTAATTGCAGTGA
This sequence comes from Artemisia tridentata subsp. tridentata, assembly GCA_021014915.2. Lineage (NCBI taxonomy): Eukaryota > Viridiplantae > Streptophyta > Magnoliopsida > Asterales > Asteraceae > Artemisia > Artemisia tridentata. Next base: position 104,440,196 of record CP139502.1, on the reverse strand, counting down.
CCAATCAAATCGTGTTGACCAATCAAATCGTATGACCAATCAAATAAGATACTTTTGCAAAAGTCTGTTTCACTTTTTAATTGCAGTACGATGATAAACATTGGGATATCTTTTTATTATCAATCTAAAAAGATTAAAAATACCGGATTTCGAATTTGATGGTTGCTTTCCGGTGATGTGAGACCACGAAACTTGTCGGGTCCCACGGATGGCGCTAACTTGTTGATACATAATCTAGCGCGGACTGATTCAACGACTCTCCCTGGGCCGTTAGTCGTCTTCTCGAGCCCTAAGTAGACCTGTTCAACAAAGAGAACCCGTTAGGAGTGGACCCGAGGCCGTAGCCCCGGGATCCACCTCCGACGGTCAAGTTAGTATTGATGCGTAGGGTTGCATAGGGTTATTATATCGTATAGCGTACCTCAAGAAGGGGATTCCACCCCTATATTTATAGGGCATGGATTAGGGTTAGGCGTAGAGTGGGCCGCTGTCTGCCGGGCCTGGCCCACTTGTCGTGGGTCAGTCCAGACCATACGTCTACAGCTATTTTAACTTGAAAATAGGCATGCATTTCCTCCATAATTGGTTTACTTTACCACAATGGTATGTAGGACCTTAGTAGGCTTATTGGGTTAAGACAAACTGCTAGGTAATCATGCTAGTAATTGGCTTTACCTCTTTGCGGTTTATTGATACTTCCATCTTCTAATTATTTAAACTCATTTTAGTTTGGTAGCTATAGAAAACGTGTTCTCTAGTTATCCAAATATCTTATATTTCATCAATGTTTCAAAACCGAAACTAGGGTTATAAAACAATCTTGAAAGAATAAGATGTGTAACCATACTTAACAATTTTGACTATTACAAGACATCACGATTTCTAGAGTAGGTGTTCTTTGAGTTTTATTAGAATTGGGAAAATTCAAATATTCCTATTATGGCTTTTCCTCATAAAAAAAAAGGATAGGAACAAGTCTCTTTCTTACAAGGAAAGAGCGACTCAATTTGTACTTTTAACAAGAAAAGAACAAACTTTTGTTTACGGTTGTGTTGCATTAATTCATTAATTGAATTTACAAAGTTCATTTTTAGTATTTTCGATAATTATCCTTTTATAAATTAACTACCCCATGTTTATAATTTAAAACAATTAATTTACGAAAAGGCTAAGATCCACATTGTGCTTCTACTATCACATCAGTTGATCTGCTAGCAATAGTAGATTCAATTGGTAGGCGACGATCACCAATTGTATTACATGTACAACTCTTAGATCCTTATGGGACTCATGGCATCTAGTGTCAAACAACTAGTGTCATGTAGGCATGTTTAGTCCCATCTTTGCCTCGGGTCAAGGTCTAACCGCTTAACTCGATTAAGTCATCCAATTTGAAAACGTGTGATAATATATTTAGGTCTCACGCATAGAGAATAGTCACCTTGGGTTACAATTCAACCTAGGTCCCACGCATAGGCAAAAAGTAATTGCAAGTGTCCTCAAAATTGGACGGCACGACTTAAATTTTGACGGGTAAAATATTTTGATGTGGTTCAAAAACGTGTACGAAAGAAGCATGCATTCATTCTTCGTAGCACAAGTTAAAAGCATTTCTTAACTTAAGTCTAATCATTATTTTAATTTATGTGTGTCAAGTTGTCCATTTTCAAGACTAATATAAATCCTAAGTGGATTATTAAGTTTGGACAATACAATAAAGGGTAAACGCCATAAAATAACAACTTACTTTCTCAAATTTTCCGAGTTGAAACACATACTTTTTTTATTACCTTACTTACCAACGTACTTTCAAATTTTGTTCCGACTTCACCAATATAACCATTTTATATTAAAGTAATCACTGAAATGACTATAATACCCCTGTCTTCTTCATTATGCATATTGGTGAAGTCGGAACAAAATTTGAAAGTACGTTGGTAAGTAAGGTAATAAAAAAAGTATGTGGGTGAAGTCGGAACAAAATTTGAAAGTACGTTGGTAAGTAAAGTAATAAAAAAAGTATGTGTTTCAACTCGGAAAATTTGAGAAAGTAAGTTGTTATTTTATGGCGTTTACCCTACAATAAATAAATAAATAAACAACTTAACTAGTTTAAGTGTTATTTAGAAAAACAATGATTTTAAGTTTCAAATCATATTTAAACTTAGTTAAACTAAATCATAAGACTTAGTTCAAAATGGTTTATGTTTCATTTTAAGTTTTAAGAAAACAATTTCCTTTTTACATGTAGTCACAACATACATAAAACAACCAAACAAACATACAACCACAATATGCAAAGCCTCAACCGATGAAAATCCTATGCTTGGTCTCGTGAGCCATTACAAGAACCAAGAGTCAACTAGGGACATAAACCACAACCACATGGAGGGCTCCCACTTTCCCCAAGACAATCATGGGCAAGTAAAGGCCCATAATGCACATGAAACTTTGATTCTGTCAGCCTAGTTTTTCTGTTTTGCGAGGCCCAGATCTCCTAGAAGACGACCTCCTCATGCTTCGGCCCAGTTGACCAAGTTGTAGCCCTATGTCTTGTGGACCTGCACCAAAAAATTTAGCCAAAAATACCTTACTAATCTCCGGGAAATCGCGTTTTCCCAACAGGTGTCCAACAGCTACTTTCGGTCTACAACTCTTCATTCATTCGCCATTTGCTTCCAAGCTTTTGGTTACAATATATATAAAGTAAAATACATCCAATATACTTTCTATCTACTGTAAAAATGCCCAAAAAATGGCAAAACCAAAATGAATAAACATTACAAAAGTGCCGAAACAATGGCAAACCAAAAAAAAAAAAAAAAAAAAAAAAAAAAAAAAAAAAAAAAACCAACAATCACAACATCACAATGCATAAGTGGTCTAGGTTTTCATCGGCTTTGCATATACACATAATAATACATTAAGATTATGATCATGACAAGGTGTTGGCTAACTCCATGGAAAAACATGCATGTATTTTCCATGGATAACAAAATAAATAACTAGAATTAAATTGTTAGCCAACGAATCGAAGAAATAATTAACAAGAATTAAAACCCCGAATGGTACGCGTGACAAATGGCCATAGACTCAAAACCCACTGATATTAGGACCTTCTTAACATCATTTTACTGCAGAAAAATAAGCCTCATGGGCTGATTTGAAATCGGGTTAAAAATCTATCAAAAAACACGTTTTTAGGCCATTTTACGGGTACCGATCAAGTAAACAATTGGTGTATGCATAACAAATGACCATGGGATGAAAAAGTCCAGATCTTAAGACCCCAAAAGGGTCGACTTATCTTCAAAAAATAAGCCCTTGGGGCTGTTCCAAAATAATCCTTTTAAATCCATTAAAAAAACACGTTTTTAGCCATTTTTACGCATACTAGATGATCATATGACATTATATGATGGCTCGTGATACCACTATAGGTGATGTTGAATATAAACTAACAATTAATAACATAAACGCAGCAGAAGAACATCACCAACAAGGATCCATATAGCCATATGATCAATCTAAATGAAAACAAATTAAACAAACATGTTTTATACCTTTGTAGCGTGATCCGGGTAACACCACCAATATCACCACCACGAGTTGTTTATGAAACCCAAGAGATCAATAAGGTTGATCTCCTCTAAGTGTGAAACACACTACACATCACCGAATGCCAATCGATGCTAGTCCTTAACCCGTAACCGATCTAGTCTCCTTTGAATAATCAAGAAACAATAGAGAGATCAGGCCAAAAATAAAAACCCTCTTCTTGGTGTGTTTTATTTCGTGGTCCTTGATGAGAGGAAGAGGTAGAAATATTAGGTAACTCCTAATCACAATAATGAGGATATTATGGTGATTATCTTTACCATAAAATTCAAACTAGTCCCTTTCTTTTACAACATCAAGGCCGGCCACCATTGGGCCCCAAATGGGCTTCCCATTTGATTTCCAAGTCCAATAGAATAAGTCCATTATTTAGTCATTAGAAGCCCAATACTAGTTCATAGTTACGTACGGTTGTTTATATATCGTAAATACGATAAACACGATATATAAAGTGGCACCTCAGTGTATATGTGTGTGACCCCATAGGCTCACATATGTCTAGCCATATAATTAGTAATTATGACACGAGCATACTCCAACAGTGTTGCTATAGAGTTTAAGATCAACTACGTTTCCAAACTAGTTATCTTTCTTGGACTGCATCTAATTATTCATAGTATGAGTAATTTGCCAAATAACATTTGCAATTTATTAACAGGCATATCACGATCCTGTAACTCATAACCCTCAACATATTCTACAAATATTTGAGATACCCTTGCGGATCTATCAATAAGAATTCCATCATCTTTGAGATTTAACACTAACATGTTAAATCCTCATTATGATTTTGCTAGCGTATTTAGAAGATTATGTATCTTGTACTTTTATCTTTTGAAGATAAAACTCCCACTTTCCTTTTGCAATTTATAGATTATCTACAAATACTTAGCAAACAGAGCAACACAAACTTGTTCTCTTTTGGAATAAATACATATTGACAGTTCCTAATCTTAATTTGTTAATAACCTACCCAACATGTAGTTTAACAAATTCTGAACTTCAATTTTAAGACTTAATGTGATCCAACACATTCCATAATCAATGGTGTCTTATTAATCTTCTAGGCTTGAGTCTTAATTAAGTATATCCAATTCATACTCAATTTTCTAACCTTGATATCTTTTTGAAGAATAGAAGATATAGTTATCTCAAATCAAACAATGTATCAAGAGTTTGATTTTCCTAATTGAACATACCATAAACACTATGTATTCCATTATGATTAATATTGTAAGTCTTTCTTACAATATCTTAAGATAAATATATATTTCATTTTGGCTCACCTATTTACCAACTAAGTCAATTTAATGGTACAATAGAATTTCCAAGTCAATTGCGTGCTTTATAACATAAGTGCCTTTTTGCCCAAGTCACTTCATTTCTATATCTTACCAAAAAAGACATAAACTGTTATAATCCCAATCTACGTTATAAGTCATTAATCAATACAATGACTTCTTGTACATGTCTTAATTAAAAACATAACAAGTTAACGTCTTACTTTATTATAAGTCTTATTAGCAATAAAAGACTTTATATTTATATCTTACAATATAAACATGTATAACTAAAGTAATTATGAACACCACAACTTGGTTTCAATAGTATTTCAAGTTAATTTATTACTTCATATATATATGTCATTCCAAGAATACATAAACATCTAAATATGAAGTAGTATAAGATTACTTCATTTATTTATGTCATTACAACAATACATAAATATTTACATTTGAAGTAGTCTTATTATCATATCGACACTTGTTCTAATAATTATCTAATTTTAGAAACTTGTAAATTAACATAGTTTCATCACATCAGCTGAGGCTGAAATGATGAAAGTATGTAATTTACCTTGTCATTAATATCTAGTAATGAAAGTAGATATTAACTCCAAGTGTTCTATAAATTAGAATATGTATAAAACACATTAGAACATTGATCTCTTACCTTACAGTCAAGAGAACCTTATAAATCATATTGCTTTATGTTGTTGCTTGCACACAATACAGATTTCTCCCACTTGTGCATGGAACAACATCATGCATCAGATAAACAACACGTCAATAGTTTGCTTGTTTGATTAATATGATTGTGTCATAGATATAAGTAGATATAGAATCACCTCGTCTAGTAAGGAAACGTACACGACTATCCTTAATACCACAAGTGTCTATAATTGGAAAGTAATCATCTCAAGAGATTCTAGAGATAATCTTGGTTGCTATCAAGATATCAAGACTTATAGCTCCCACTGAATTAAAGATCACTACATGAACTCATTATTCAGTAATTACAACACTATGCTCCCACTGAATTTGACAACATTGTAAGTGTTGCATAACCAGTAAAAGCAAATATTGTGCTGTTTACTTTCCTAAACCTTTGATGAATCCCTTACTTAACATTACTAAGGTACTTCAAAGAATGTATTCTACTTGTAAATGATGGAATATCCATCAATGCAATTAACTTGAAAGAATTGGGTATGCAATTTCTTCCTTAGTTAGGTCTACCATTCCCATCATGGTATGTAGTACCTTTAAATGGTTAAAGCATAACAACTAGATCAAACATTCTAGTTTGCCTTTTACCACTTTTGCAGTAATTAGTCTAGCTTCTAATTTAATAACTCCTAACCATGCAATTTGTTAAGAAATTCGTCATGAGTTATTTCTTAGAATTTAGAAAAATTTAATTACCATATTATACCTTTCTCATTCATGAAAAGGAATAGGATTAAGTCTTACTCTTCATACGGAAAGTAGACTAGGTTTATTCTTTTCAGTAAAAATTGACTCTCTCCAAAACCCCTATGGGTGTAGATCAATTTACTACTAAAAGAAAACCTCACATTTACAGTTTTAACGTTGCATTAAATACATTAAAAGAATTTGCAAAATTCAATTTTAGTATTTTCGATAATAACTTTTCAAGAAAATTAAACACCCACGGTAAAAATAAAATTTCACCATTTAATTTCCATTGAAAAATAGGATCCAAATTGACGTCGTTTCATTACATCAGCTGAGCCTGCTAGCAATGAAAGTACTCAATATGGTACGGGTCAATCCTAATTGCCAATATCCAATTGCAATTCCTAGAATCATGGGACTTTCATTATTTTGCCAACATCAGTTGCAAATGTAAGCATGTTTCATCCCCAAATCTTTATGCCTTGACGCCGTTTCATCACATCAGCTGAGGTTGCTAGTAATGAAAGTGCTCAATTAAGTTAACCAATTTAGAAACGTGTAAATTGACGCCGTTTCATCACATCAGCTGAGGCTGCTAGCAATGAAAGTGCTCAATTTACCCCTTTTGACTACCATTCTTTGAATCATTACATCAGCTGAGGCTGCTAGCAATGATAGAATGTCATCTTAGGTGTTTCCGTATTAATTGGTTGGCATATTACTTAAATTTAAGGGTATTAAATTTTGATGTGTATAATCAAAATATATGTACAAAGATGTCATGCATTCATCTTTGTATCATATGTTTTCTACAAAAACCATTTACCAATTCGCAGCTTAAAATCAACAAAATTTTAATTGATGGCGTTGAGAAACTTACAACATTGCCTTAAGATGCTTCGTACTTTTTCATGGTGTACTTAGTAAGTCTAATATTGACGCACAGGCGAGCGGAGGGGCAAACGTCCGCCAAAGCTAATTAAAAACGCGCCCCTTTCGGATGACAATTTAATGTCAAGCCTCCTTATACCCACTTTATAGTTTGTCAATATTAGGTCCGCCGCTTCGACCACTTTTGTACCGTCGCATCAATCAATTAAAAAACTTTAAGATTTAAAGCTTAAAACATTTATGTAGTAAATTATTAAATTGCTAGTCTCGCCTGGGAGCAAATTACCGTGCGAAGCGAACCACTATCGGCACATAAGACTTGGCAATAAATAAATTTACTACATAGGTTTCATAGTTATTAGGTTCATTTATTTTTTTTTATTCAAAAAATTACCCTCTTTGATGTTACAATCCATCATAATTAAACACAAAGAACAAGTAATTAAAAAAATAAATAAACACTCAATAACACATATATGATCATTAACAATATCATATAGCCACATGCAAACCTTTTTGATAAATCCTATTAATTTTCTATGTGAATTTATAATGTATGTAATTAATAAAACTCCCATTGGTTTTCGAGCTCATTGTGCCCAATGGACCACAGACGCCAAATAACTTGGCCGCGTAAGTTTTAATTAATTAGATACCACATTACACATAACCAATTAATTACTATATTTAATTAGGGCCTTCCCTAATTTTAGATTTATCTTAATAACATGTATCAATTATTAACACAAAACATTTCATGACAAAACATGCAAGATTTTGTCATGGATTCCATATTGCACTTATAATCATGTAATCACATATTATCAAGCCAATATAATTTGTACGCATACTAAAATTAATGACATCTCTAATGTACTCATTAATTTTCACATAAAATTGCATGCAATCCTAGGGTTTCTACAAGATTTTACCAAAACCATAAAACCCTAAATATTAAAAATGGGTGTCGACCCATAAATTAGGGTTTACAAAAAATCTAAAACCCTAGATCACAATTGCATGAATCTATTCACATAGGTTCAATTTTATGCGTTTAGTAATTAATTACAATGTTTAAACGGGCTCTTGATGCCACTGTTGGAATATGTGAATCATAAACTATAAACACATAAACATAATCAACATAACATCAAAGCATACGCAGCGGAAAAACAAGATCTACAAAACATGTAATTAATTAACTAAATTAAAAGTGATGCGTACCTTTTTGATTCCTAGCAAAAACAAGGAATCGTGCACTCCAAGAACAAGGTATAAACCCTAATTAGGGTTTAATGGGGATCGACTACTATGTAGTCGAATAGGGCAAAGTAACAACAAGCTAAAGTAAGCTTGTACTCCGTTCTTGTACACATGTATTAGTAGCGTTTCAATGTGAAAAGCTAGGTTCATGTATCACAAATAAAACATCACAACACCTAGGGTTTGATGTTCTTGATAATACATGATCGAATCCCCTAACAAAGAAGATAATGAAGTCAACGTATATACATACATATACTGTGCAAGATACACGCATTAATGCATGCACATGCATAGTATTACTCATGACTCCTTTTACTGTTAATGTTTGATTGTCAGTGGATGGAAAAGTGTACCGATTGAAAAAGAAATCGGTTAAGGGATATTTTCATCTATCGATCATATGACTTTGAGGGGTTTATATACACTCCAAACTTGCTCTCCAAGTTTGAGTCCAACACCTCCTCAAGTTCTAAAAATCGACACTCAACCCCCTCCACTTTCCTTGTTCGACCATATAAATATTTGTGATTTAATAATTAATCATAAATCATTATATTAATTATTAATACATTGAGACTCATACGTAATGTGTGCAATCCAGAAGTCTCGTGTTCGAAACCGGACATACGAATATTAATAATTATCCATAAACTCTAACAAGCCTAACTTATTGCAGATTCAAAACAGGTTTTATGAATTATATCTTTTTTGAATGTTAGAAAAAATATCATTTGCTAGTGATTTACCCCTTATTAATTGTAAGAAGAAGATACACTGATTCCTAAAGTTCTGATTATGTATACTGATTTCTGGATAATCAGCCTTCTAAAGTTCTGATTTTGTATGATATTTTGGTATTGGAAAGTTCTAATTTCTGTATGATATTATGGTATTTGAAGTTTTGAATTCTGCTATGCTATGTAAAAGTATGTTTGTGTATATACTGACACAACCCTTGTGTAGACAAAGATCAGAACTTCTGCTGTCACTTATACACATTATGTGTCAGCATAGGTGTGTCACCATAGACCCTTACCGTCGGAACTTCTGCTGACACATATTATATGTGAATGAGAAGCTAATTTATCTTTGGTGACACTTTTTTATACTTTTCCTGACACTTTTTGTCTGTCAGCAAATGACATATTTCTTGTAGTGACGTAGTTTAGATTAGATATAACTTGGTTAATAAAGTTTTATGCATTGACGCAATGATCCTAACATGATGGTTATGTGATATCCCGAGCCATTTTATGTATGTGTCGTGTCACATCAGTACACAAAATTTTGGATGTCTATGTACTCGAGGTACTTTAGGATTTTCGCACGAGTGTGACATAATTGCCATTTGAGTTACCTTAAGCTACACCATAAAAACGAAAGTAGTAAAAAAAAAAGAAAAAATAAAAGATTATCTTGGGTTGCCCATACTAAAAATTGACCATTTCTTAAAAAGAGTTGCATTCCGTGACCTAAAATCGGGTGTAACCCATGCCACACCGGATACCAATGTAGGTGCTTCCTTGGGGTACAATGTGTATGCAAGAACGAAATCAGAACTAAAAGGGACCGGATGCACAAAAAATTAACTGTAGTATAGGGATAAAAAAAAAGAACAAAAGGATATAGTTTTTTAGTTAAAATGATTGAGTTTATTGAAAAACAACGTTCATTTTTTACCTATTGATAGACTAACTAGACAATAGCTAAAAACAAGTGCATTATGACCGGACGCATTTTAAGTGTTTTTTTATGAAAATTAACACTATAAAACAAAATTTTATCTGACCCCGTAACACCGTAGGACCCTCTATTTTGATCCATGTGTGTATGCCTTTTTGTTTTAGTCGTCTTAAAAACAAATTGTAACCTTTAATAAGCAGAAATACATCATTCATCTTTAAGAAATATAAACCAAGGGTTTCTCTAACAGATGCCCTTATGGCAACGTTTAATGTCATTATAATAATTATATTTAATTATGATAAGTTATAAGATTTATTAATGTGCAATAAATGCAATTTTTAATCTAAAAAAAATTGTGTTTAATAAATGCGAATTAACCAGTGCCTTTAAGTCATTGGTTAGATAATCCTATGGGTGTTGATACTTAGGGGTTGTTTACTTTCTTCTTAGACCAAGAGTAGTGGGGCGTTGAAGCCCCACAATTGCCCATTCAACGGTCGTTGAACCACCCCCACCACCGTTGAAACTCAAAAAATCTAACGCCCGTTGAATCCACAACGGGCGTTTCTTTCTCTTTCTTTGATGTATTTTGCTAATTTGATTCGATCTATCTTTCTATTGCCCGTTGAAACCATTACCCCCAATTTTGCTTCAACGCTCTTTTTTCTCTCACTGCCAAGTGTCGCGATTTACCCCAACCCACACCCAAACCACTACTCTTGGTCTTAGTGGGGAAAAAATGTGGGCCTAAAATTTTGGTCCCTCTTAATTGAAAAATGCATTAAAGCTTCACTCTCCTCTATAAGAGGCTAATTAAGACCATTATATCAAACCATTTAATTTAGTAAACACCGCCTTGCACCACATAAATTGATGTACACACCACAATATTACATCACTAATGCATATATTACAACATGGTATGTGCATTATTGTAGTGTGTGCATCAATTTATGTGGTGTAAGAGCAAAAGGACTCATAACATGTTAACACCATATTTTTTGTGCTACGTCAGTGCCACATCATTTCAACACCAAATAACATAACACCAAAAAATAACCATTATCATAACACCACCTTTTGGGACCCACCATTTAAAAAAAAAATGCAATTTACAAATTAACCCCTTAACTAATATTTCAATCATTAAATAAACATTTCACTAATATTTCATTCATTAAATACTAATACAAATTAGGCCACTAGGAGCGCCTTCGGTTTGGGCAAACGGTATCAATCAAACCGGCGGTAACACCGCCGCCGGTGTTGATTTTATGGCAAAATTTTTTGAAAAACGGTATGGATCCCCGCTCCCCACAAAATCATTTGGAACAAAAAATGGAACGTTGAAGTGTATTAAATTGAAAAGAATGGAACGTTGGAAGCCACATAAATCCAAAAAAAGAAAAAAAAGAGAGGGTTGCCTGAGGGCACACCTTACGAACTCAGACCCCGGAAGGAATCACATCAAGAGGATTTGAGTGAGTTTGAGAGAGAAATGGCTCGTAAGACGCTGATCAAGTTGAAGAATCGAGATGAAGACAAGGAGGAGCCTGTTGTTTTTACCGACTTGATGGCAAGGATGGATAGTAGTGGCAGGTTGTTGAAGAGAAAAGCAGATGAAGGTGATGAAGAAGCAGCCAAAACACTAGCAAAAGTAGCAGCATCACCTACTTTGTTTTAATTTACTTTGTTGAACTACTACTACTACTGCTTGCTTGTTTGTTTATTTTTAATCCACATTAATATGCACATGCTTATGCTTTTGTATTAATAAAATTGTATGTTTTTATTATAAATTGTTTAGTTTAAATATTAAAAAGAAAAAAAAATTTGGGAGGTATGAGAATTTATGGCCGCCAGTGATTTAGGTTGGGAGGTATGGGATTTTATGGGTATGAGTTGGCTGAATCTTATTGGTGGAATTTGGGAGGTGTGGATACTTCGGAGGTATGACTCCTAGTACCCTTACAAATACTTAAAAAAACATATTTAAATTTAAAAAAACATGCGCAAATTTAAAAACTAATACATAAACTAAAGAAACATGACTAATCGTCATCTACTTCAATAAAATCGTCATGTGCACGCCAAATATGCCCCATAAGCTGTCGTTGGAGATTAAGATGAACATCTTTATCACGTATTTCTTTTGCCTTTCGACGATGCATATCACATCTGTCAATCCATCTGTCTTGCTTATGTCGTACCGGATTCATCCACAGTTCTTTGTATTCACTTAGTGCAAACTTTTGATCTTTTAAAATCATGTTATGCAATATAATGCAAGAGTACATGATTCTACGTATCCTGGTAACCTGGTAAGCACGTGCTGGTTGTTGTATTATTCCCCAGCGTCCTTGGAGACCACCAAAATCACGTTCGATATCCTTTCATGCACTTTTTTGTTGCCTTTTAAAGAAAGTGTGTTTATCGTCTAAGGTATTTGAGAACAATTTAACGAAAGTAGCCTACTGTGGGTAAATTCCATCGGCTAAGTAATACCCTTTTTCAAACGCAACTCCATTTACCTCATACGGAGCTAAAGGGGTGACATCATCAAGAATGTCGTCGAATAACGACGAAGTATCTAAATCATTGATATCTAAAGCATTCCCGAAAAACCATGTTCATGCTCATGTGTTGCATATAGATTTTGAATGTCATGCAAAGTTGGTTTTCTTAAAAACTCTCGACTAAACAAATCAATAATGCACATATTGAAATTATCCAGACAATGACGTCCGGTACGCTCACTCATTTGCAAATATTCATCAAACACATCGGGTGAGTTACCGTATGCCAATTGGCGTATGGCCATAGTGCATTTCATGATAACACTATGTGAAAACATAGAAGGGGGGGGGGGTGAATACGTTTCCGTTTAAAAACTTTAAATCTTTTGTATCAAATATCCAATCAAGCTTGCCATAATATGAAAAATGCCAATTATAGTCTTATGACTAATATAAAGCATATAGTAAAACAAGTTGTCACACAAGCATAAACATCAAGCCACAACACAAACAATAGTATGGTGCAAGTATATGAGAAAAGCAATAAGTAAAGGAAAGTGCAAACCGGATACGATGATTTATAGTGGTTCGGTCACGGAGCTCCTCTCCGCCCTACTCCACTCCCCGAGTACCCAACTCGAGAGTTACTTCACTAAATCAACAAGCTCCCTTCTCGGCGGAGAAAACCTTACAAATGTCGCTTACACTTTTTTTGGTACAAAGCTAAATACCGGGTTCTAGTTCGAGGTAGAACCAACCTGACATCGCCTATACAATATTTTCGACACTAAGCTAGATGTCGAGTCCTTCTTCGGGTACAACCAAACCCGTTATGTTTTATGGCCCAACATAACAAAACTTGTGTTTTATGGCACAAACACATAAACTATCTAATCTAGTTTGGTGCATATATGGTGATGATACAGTGATATTTACAATGATGATCCATGACACAAATGTCTAATGAATATGAATGACTAATCTAAATGAATTTCCATTGATAGAAAGCCTTCAATGGATGAATACCACAAGTTCCCTAAGCTTGTTGTGATAGATCTTCATATATGTATGCTTGTGGTGGATGATGACTCAATATCTCTGAGCTTCACAGGATCATTTTGGGAGTATGCTTACAACATAATGAAAGTTAGAAGCATTATGATCATGATAATGAGGGTGATTAATGTATGTTACTACTGATCTAAATGTATGAAAACATAGTAGAGAGAATGTGTGTTCAAGTGGTGTAAGAAATGAGTGAATAATGAGCAGCTATTTATAGACAACAAGCTCAGCAACCCACGGATCACGTGGAACCAAAAAAAGGGTTCCGCCCTTTATAATTTTTGGTTCCATGGTCCTCTGACAGAGAATCTGCAAAATCATTTTGTAATCTCTCCAAAATCTAACTAAGATCTTTCCATAATCTTTACCAAATCTTTTCAAAATATTTTCTAAGATCTTCCCAAAGTCAAAGTAAGATATTATCTTAGATTTGATGATGCAATGCATGAGGTAATAAGACATTTCCTTTTTGATTTAAGTATATAAGAAAGTTAACTTGTAAAATAAATTACTTAACTAGTTAATATATGTTTAACAAGTTGTACCATGTTAGTTTATGTGTTACTAAGAATGTTAAACTACTTATGCTATTATAGGACTTAAGTTATTATGTCATTAACATCATTTTTAGAAGTTGTTAGTGCAAATATTATGATATTTAATTTATACAGTTTCGTTTGTTTTGATTGATGACAAATATGTAACTTGATACATAACGTAAAATGTGCAAGTTACTCGTAATCATATTTTGTCTCAACATACATTCAACACCTCTCAACGACTCAAGTCCTCGTATGGTACAACACATGTTTGTACATGTTTGTTATGTGGCATTATGTTCAAACCCCTTAACAAATCATTTAGAATGTTTAAAATACGTTTAGAGTCATTAGGTATTTTAAATGGTTAACCATTCTACTTCGAACCTTATTTTACATTTTGCATATAAAAGTATTTTTACTTGTACATCATGCTTTCTAAGTTGTATTCATGTCAAAATAGAATAAGTACCACTTTAGGTGTCAAAATAGGATAAGTGCACTTTAGGTGTCAAACTAAGACAAATGTGTTTACATACTTATAAAAATGATGTTAATGACATAATATCTTAAATAGCATGAGTAGTTTAACATTTTTAGTAACACATAAACTAACATGGTACAACTTGGTAAACATATATTAGTTAGCTAGTACATACATTTTAGAAAGTTACTTTCATAAACATTTTAATCTAAAATGGAAATGTACTATGACATCATGGCATGCATCACTTTGAAATCTTTAGAAGATTTTGAAGATCATATGAATATCTTGCTTAGATCTTCACTCAATGAATCTTTGGAAAGATATGAAAATATCTTGGTTAGATTTGATTAAGATTTGTGGAGATCTTCTGTCAGGTTCCCACGGAACCAAAATGGTACACGGACGGATCCCTACTTTTGGATCCATCCTATCCGTGGGTTACTAATCTTGTTGGCTACAAATAGCAGCCCATTGTTTACTCATTGATCATAACTTGAACATACATTCTCTCTACCCTTTTGCATACATTTAGATCAGTAGATAACCATCTAGTAACATACATTAATCACCCTTATCATCATGATCATAATGTTACTAACTTTCATTATGTTGTAAGCATACTCCCGAAATGATCCTGTGAAGCAAGCCCAGAGATCTTGAGTCATCATCCGCCACATGCATACATATATGAAGATCTATCACAACAAGCTTAGGGAACTTGTGATCTTCATCCATTGAAGGCTTTCTATCAATGGAAGTTCATTTAGATTAGTCATTCATATCCATTAGACATTTCTGTCATGGATCATCATTGTATCATCACAATCTATTCACCAAACTAGATTAGATGGTTTAAGTGTTTGTGCCATAAAACACAAGGTATTTATGTTGGGCCATAAAACATAACAGGACTGGTTGTACCCTTGCAAAAGAACTCGATATCCAGCTTAGTGTCGGAAATATTGTATAAGCGACATTATGTTGGTTCTACCTCGAACTAGAACCCGGTATTTAGCTTTGTACCAAAAAAAGTGTAAGCGACGTTTGTAAGGTTTTCTCCGCCGAGAAGGGAGCTTGTTGATCAAGTGAAGTAACTCTTGAGTTGGGTACTCGGGGAGTGGAGTAGGGCGGAGAGGAGCTCCGTGACCGAACCACTATAAATCATCGTGTTCGATTTGCGCTTTCTTTTACTTACTGCTTTACTTTTATGCTTGCATTATATTATTGCTTGTGTTGTGACTTGATGATTATACTTGTGTGACAACTTGTTTAGTATATTCTAGTCATAAAATATAATTGGCATCTTTCATATTACAACAAGCTTAATCGGATATTTGATATAACAAGTTTTAAGATTTTAAAACGGTAACTTATTCACCCCCCCCCCTTTACGTTTTCACAGAAGTATGTAAACACATTTTTCTTAGTTTGACACCTAAAGTGCACTTTGACACCTAATGTGACACTTATCCTATTTTGACACCTAAAGTGCACTTTGACACCTAATGTGGCACTTATTCTATTTTGACATGAATACAACTTAGGAAGCATGATGTACAAGTAAAAATACTTGTATATGCAAAATGTAAAATGAGGTTCGAAATAGAATGGTTAACCTTTTAAAATACTTAATGACTCTAAACGTATTTTAAACATTCTAAATGATTTGTTAAGGGGTTTGATCATAATGCCACATAACAAACATGTACGAACCTGTGTTGTAGCATACGAGGACTTGAGGTGTTGAATGTATGTTGAGACAAAATATGATTACGAGTAACTTGTACATTTTACGTTATGTATCAAGTTACATGTTTTTCATCAATCAAAACAAACGAGATTGTATAGATTAAATATCGTAATATTTGTACTAACACACTAATACTCATCTGACCCGTAGCATCGGGTGCTTGGCTAAATTATTTGAAATGATTTGGAAGAGGATCGGCAATATAAGATTCAATACCTTTGACTATTTCTAGAAATAGTTTCTGGCTCATACGATATCTTCTTCGTAAGTTTCTATGAGGATACTTACAACCTGGATTAAAATAGTCGGCCATCAAACGCTCCTCTGCAAGCTCACGTTCACAGTGAATTGGGTTACGGGTTAACTGGAAAGATGATTGCGCTTCTTCTTCTTGTATTCGTTGGTACTCATAGGAGGCCATAATTGTTAAAGCGTCGGCTTCGTCTTCGATATCAGAAACGGTCACATGTGCGGCGTAAGTTGTGTTAGGTCACAAATCTATCACACAAGCTACGTAGATCTAGAGAGAGAAAGTTAGAGAGAGAAAGAGTGGAAGGAACATGTAAATGAATAATGAAATTTATTAACCATGAACCAACACCCTTTCCCTATAAGGGAAGGGGTATTTATAGTATTTGTACATAGATGGGGTGTTGCCCTAATAGAGAATGAATAAAAGGCCATGGCCCATGGGCCTTCTACATAGGCCGAACCTTAATAACAAACATAAAGGCCTAAATAAATAAGCAACCTATCACATAAACTATGACTGATACTTGATAATATGAAATGTGTTCCTAACAATCTCCCCCTAAGTATTGGTCATCAAGGTTGCTTGACGTCTTCTTTGCTTCATTGGCTTCGACGTCTTTCGTATCTTTGTTCTTTGTTCTTGTTGTGAGTGATATGGTAATGTAATGATCTGCCTTTCACCAACGTTCTTTAATCACGGTGTCTTTACGTCTTTTCCACCATGCTCATACTTCTTTTGACTTTTGATATTATACTTCAAGTAGTTCTCACTTCTTTAACTTGAATCTTTGACTTTTGAACGTTTGTTTTGCCTTGGTCTTTGAGAGAACTTTCTTCGTGATATTAGCATGAGCATGATGAAAATGGTGGTGGTGGAACTCCTGGTCTCCATAAGTACCTGCAAGTAAACAGTTAGCAACAAATCATCCGGCACTTACAGGTTCGGACTTCGAGATCGTCAACAACATAGTGTGAAGACTTTCTCTAATCCTTGCCAAGGACGTTCCTGAACTGGATGCCCCCAAGAGAGCTAACTCAGATACACCAAAGTGTATCAACAATTCAAGTGAGCCGCTGAAGTATACCGAAGTATCACTTCACGACTGTAGACCGTTTGGAACCACCTCGAATACTAAGCGTAACCCACAAGGGATTACCGAAGTGACCTGCTGTCTGGGCTGCTTGATGTTGACCCTGGCAGGAATTTCCACTCAATCACTGAGAATCACAATTGTGATTTCCCTCATGAATGTTCTTAGCAGATTACTAAGATCTGCGTAGGACTCTTGTAATTTACAACTGGTGTCCATGTTGTTGAACAACCAGTGTAGAAATGTTAAGTGTTCCTAAGAGTTCTTTTGATGTATCTCGCGGCTCTAGACTGGATTTAGTACTCGTTGGTTTTTTAGTCGTCGGAGGCATGGAGCAAAGTGCCTCCTTTTTAATATCAACTCATCTCAGAATGAGAGGTCGATAGATAATGAAGGGTTCTCCGTGAGAAATGAAACAAGTGTCTTTTGAGAGACACTTGAGTGGCTAGAAGGTTTAGTGCAGTTCGTCACTGGGTCCATGACGGCTTAGTCTTAAATACTGGTGTCACCGTAGTAATAACCAATAACATATGAATTGAACCCGGTTTCTGCCCTAAGGTTGAATATATGGAGGGCTATTTCTTTTCACCATTTCTTTTACTTTTCTTTTTAATTATTCAACCCCTTCTTTCTCCTTTCATTTCTTTTCTCCTTTTTTTTTTTTAATTAATCATACCTAAGGAATTTCTAGTTCTAAACTATTGGTATTGTCCATGGGTAGATCCCTCCGGCTCTGGCGAATCATAGGACGTAATTCCTATACTTAGTCACCTTATATCTCCATGACTATCCTATGTTGCCATAAACCAATCATTTGAAAATCTCTCAAAGTGTTTATGATTGTAAAACATATATTGTTAACACTTTGAGAGTTTTGCATTTTCAGAAATACTCCCCCTTCACATATGCTCATAAGTTTTTAAGATAAATTTGCACATGTCGGGTGGAATTAGCACTTTTTGAATTGATTGATTTTCAGTGAATATGACCGTTGCGAGACACGTTTACATCACTAGTTAAACTAGCTTAAAGTTATTACCCGTCTAGGTCATATTCAAAGAAGAATCTCTCGAAATCGGTACACTCTACTCAAACAAGTCCTTTGCGAGACACGTTTACATCACTGGATAAACCAGCTTGAAATTATTACCCGTCCAGGACATGTGTTAGGATCTCTGAGAAATAAGAATTTCTCATTGCTGCCGATAGTGAAGCTGGTTCCTGCCGATAGTGTTGCATTGCTGCTGCGGTTGGTTCCTGCCGATAGTATTGTTTTGTTACTGCCGATAGTATTTATTGCTGCGGATATTATTGTCTGTTATCCGTAGGTTTAGAAAGTTTGTTAGATTTATTTTTAGAAGAGATCTCGTTTATCTCTTCACACGTTTTCTTGTAAGACGGGTTAGGGTTAGGGTTTCTTATCATTATAAAAGAAACATCCCGTCCATGAGTTTAATGTACCTTTGTCAATTACAATATTCAATAACATAATTCTTAGTTCATAGTCTGATCCATAGAGGATCATTGTCTTTTCTTCTTTATTATACTTGTTGTTTAGTTTCTGCATAAACACTTGTATACCATACAGAGGTTCTCGTTTATCCAAGCTCAATCAAGCTCGAAGTATTCGATCTTACAAGTGGTATCAGAGCCTGGTAAGGATCTCTGATAAAGAAGAAAAAGTTCGATTTCATATCTCTTAACCCTCTTTCAATGGAAGACGAAATCCCTCAAAACAATGTCATTAACCAGGAAGATCATCAACCCAAACCTGAAACATCACAAGTCCAAACACAAATCGTCACCACTATGTCCACTAACAATGCTAAATTCCCATACCTAAAGAAAGACGAGTATGAAGTCTGGGCCATGAGAATGGAATATTGGATCACGAACAGTGATTACAATCTGTGGAACGTGATTCTTAGGGGAAATAGCAAGAAGAATACTGGAAGGGATAATGATGGCAATATCTATATAGAGCCACCTGTTACAGCAGAAGAACACCTTGCTGTTCAAAGGGAAACCAAGGCAAGAACCCTATTACTTCAAGCTATTCCAGAGGATCATATGAGTGATTTCCATCACTTGGATGATGCTAGAAAGATCTGGCATGCTGTAAAAGCCAGATTTGGAGGGAATGATGAATCCAGAAAAATGAGAAAGTCTATGCTCAAGCAAGAGTTTCAGGAATTCAAGATCTCTGAGGCTGAGGGGATTCACAAAGGGTATGACAGATTCCACAAGATCCTGAGCCAACTCAACCAGTTGAAAGCTAGGCCGGACGATGAAGACTGCAACACCAAGTTTCTGAGGGCTTTGCCTCCATCCTGGTCTCAGGTTTCCATAACACTCAAGGCCAAAGGTGGACTGGATTATATGAGTTTTGATGATCTGTACAACAAGCTGAAAACCCTTGAAATTGATATCAAAGGGTATTCCACCTATACACCTCATACTCCAACCCACACTGCTTTTGTTAGTACCTCTGGTGCTAATAAAGCATCATATGGAAACAATCCGACACCATTAACATCATCAATCTCCTACTCACCTGCCACACCAAAAGCTCAGACCAGATCTGATAATATTCTAGTAGAGGTGCTTCATTCATTTGTTGCTGAGAGTACACCACAGCAGAAGATTGTTTATGAAGATTTCAATCAGGTTGATGAATTGGATCTAGAAGAGATGGACTTAAGATAGCAGGTGGCTATGATATCGTTGAAATTGGATAGGTTTGAAAAGAAGGCAGGAAGAAGGGTCAACTTTGATGGACAGGAGCCTGCCAGGTTTGACAGAAGGAAGGTGAGGTGCTATAAATGTTCTCAAACAGGACATTTTGCCAGGGAATATACAGATAAGAATGTGGATGATAAGGCACGATATTCTGCTTTCAAAATTCAAGAGTTGGAATCAGAGGACCCCAAGGCTTTGGTATCTGTGGATTCGATGGTGGACTGGGAACATCATGAGAAAGCTGTTGCAAGTGGATCAGAGAAGGTCTATGGGATGATAGCTGGATATGGTGAGAAGAAACAAGTGGCTGGTCAGTTTGGAATGATGGGTCATCCATCTCAGGTACAAAACTGCCCATTTGGTTATGAATCTTTATATGCTAAACTAAAACAGGAATTTGATGATAAAGAAAGTGAATATAAGGATAATTTTATACAACTTAAGGCTCATAAAAAGGCTGTTAAAACATTAGAACAACAAAAGGTCTGGTATCAACAACAACAGTCTGCTTATGAAGTGAAAATAAAGGTTCTGGAAAGAGATTTAAAAAATGCCACTAATGAGTTTAAACATTCTGAAAGGGAAAAAGCTAAGGTAGTGTTAGAAAATCAGGATTTACAGTCTAAGCTAGATAATTCCTTGGCTAGATTTGATAAGTGGAAAGACTCATCCAAAAACCTTCACATGCTTATTGATAGTTCTATGTCTACTAAAACTAAAAGAGGTTTATGGTTCGGTGACCTGATAGGGCCAAATCAGTATTATGACCCTAATGAGTATAGTGTTTTTAACCCGGAACCTGTAGATTATAGAAAACCTGTAAAGTATGTGAAGGAAGGAGGAATGAATGTTGTTCCTCCACCCATAACTGGAACATTTAAACCTGCTAATCCTTTTGATGACTTTGATGATTCACAAATGATCTATGGCAAACAGGCAAAGGACTTGCCTAATCTTGATTGTGACTCTAATGACTTTGTCTCTTGTTTTTACAGTGACAAATCTTCAGAAATCAAGACTAATGACTATGCCACATGTGGATCAAGTGACAAGTCAGCTTCAATAAAGTCAGAAGATCTCTCCTCAGAAGTAGCTACTGATGAATCTCACTCAAAGACAGCTGCATTTGAAGATATTTCTTTTGATAGTGTTAAAAACAATAATGTTTCTAGTTGTGGTTCTGTTTCAAACAATTATGGTTGTGGTTTTAATTCTGTTAAGGATAATTTTGTTTCATGTGTTGGTTTGAATAATTCTGTTTGCAATGAGAAAGTTATTGTTAAGAAAAAGTCCCCTAGAAAGAAATCTTGCTTTGTGTGTCGTAGTTATGATCATCTTATTAAAGATTGTGACTATTATGAAAAACAGATGGGTATATATGCTTGTCAAAATAGGTTTGTATGGAAAAATGTTAATGATATTCCCCCTTATATTCCTCAAGCAGCAAGGAGAACTTCAGTTGCTGCTGGCAAGCCAGTTTCTGCTGGTAAGCTTGTTGCTGCTGATAAGTTCATTCCTGCTGATAAGCTTGTTGCTGCTGCTTATTCAGTTCCTGCCGGTAGGACCAATCTGCTGGTTGGAGAAGCAATATTGCTAGACCTTTCAGCAGACATACTAGTACTTATTTTCAAAATGATATGAGACCTGTTTGTTTTGACACCATACACAAGGGAGGGGCAAGATGTAAAACTACTGTTAAGTCCTCAGCAGGTTGTTCTTGGAAAATCAATAACCAACATATGAAAATGGGGTCCAAGATCAATGGTGGATCTCATCAATCTCCAGGGTTTAATTCTTATTGATCCACTAGGCAGGCTCAAGTCAGCAATGGCTTAGGTCTCTCTTGTATCTAATGTTGTAAATATATTCTTTCTCTCAGGATTTTCCTTTTAGAAGTAAAGATGTTGGCATTGTTGACAGTGGATGTTCCAGGAGTATGACAGGAAATTTAGAAAGGCTGCATGATTTTGTGCCTTAGAATGGAGGTACTGTGACATTTGGAGGAGGAGATGGCATAATTACTGGGAAGGGAACTATCAAAACTGCCAAGTTGGACTTTGAAGATGTGCTTTATGTGAAGGAACTCCAAAACTTCAATTTGTTCTCTGTCTCTCAAATTTGTGACAAGAAGAACAGTGTTCTCTTCACTGAGAATGATTGCTTTGTGCTGTCCAAAGACTTCAAGTTGCCTGATGAAAGTCAGGTTGAACTTAAAGTTCCAAGGACTTTCAACCTTTACAGATTCAATCTTAGTGATGTTCAGCCTGAGGGTTCTCTTGCTTGTCTGGTTGCAAAAGCTTCTGTGGATGAATCTAATAAATGGCACAGAAGAATGGCACATGTGAATTTCAAGACCATTAACAAGCTGGCTAAAAATGGTTTGGTCCATGGGCTCCCTCTCAAGACCTTCTCCAGTGAACACCATTGTGTTGCATGCAACAAAGGAAAGCAACACAAAGCTTCATACAAGGCCATAACTGCTGTGAGCAACATTTCTGAGCCTTTGCAGCTTCTCCATATGGATCTCTTTGGTCCTACTTCTATCAGAAGTATTGATCACAAATATTACTGCCTGGTAATTACAGATGATTTTAGCAGGTTTTCTTGGACTTTCTTTTTGGGTACTAAAGATGAAACTTATCCAGTTATTAGGGATTTTATTGCCTTAATAGAAAATCAGCTAAGTAAAAAGGTTAAGTCTATAAGGTGTGATAATGGCACAGAGTTTAAGAACTCTAATCTTATTGAACTCTTTGGGAGTAAGGGGATAAAAAGGGACTATAGTAATGCTAGAACTCCACAACAAAATGGGGTTGCAGAAAGGAAAAATAGGACCCTGATAGAAGCAGCTAGGACTATGTTAGCTGAATCAAAGATGCCCACTATGTTTTGGACTGAAGCAGTATGCACTGCTCGTTATGTGTTGAATAGGGTATCTATTACTAGTCCTCATAATAAAACACCTTATGAACTGTTGTCTGGGAAGGTTCCAAACATTAGTTACCTTAAGCCTTTTGGATGTCATGTCACTATTTTGAACACTAGTGATTACCTAGGCAAGTTTGATGGGAAGGCTGATGAAGGGTTTATTATTGGGTATTCTGCTCATAGTAAAGCGTATAGGGTTTATAATATGTCTTCTAAGAGAATAGAAGAGACTCTCAACTTAAGATATCTTGAGGATAAACCTAATTTGCAGGGTGCAGGTCCAGAATGGTACTTTGATCTGGACTATTTGACTGACTCTTTAGGTTATAATAGATTCAAAGCAAATCTATCTGTTGGTACACATGTTTTTCAATCTAACAGTGCAGGTACCTCAGATGATGATTCTGATGCAGAGAGTGATGAACGACCTATAGTTGTTCCTTCTTTTCCCTCTAACAACATTTCAGGTTCAAAGCTCAAAGATTCTTCTGATATGGCTGGAGGTGATTCTAGTTTTGCAGAAGATCTTGCTAGGCTTCAAAGACAAGAGTATAATGCCAAGAGAGCTGCTGAGATGTTTGGTTCTGGGTTTTCTAAGGAGACAGAGGAGATTCTGAGAAATGCTGAAGCTGAAGTTAGAAGGCAACTGAATTCAACTGGTGGTATTCCTGTTCCTGCTGATACCATTTCTGCTGGTAGTGGATCTGTTCCTGCCGATCCTTCTAATGTTTCTGCTGATGTCTCTATTCCTGCTGATGTTCCTGTGTCTTCTCCATCTGTTGACACTTTGGGTATTGATAACTCCCCTGAAAGATTTCCAATCCCTTCTGATCTTGGAAATTCAGTCTCTTCAAGAGATAAGCTGGAAGATCCTCATCATCAATCTAGAACAGGCATTTTCACTTCTTCCTCATATGATGATGACTTCAACCCCTTAATTACTAATCAGGCATCCTCCATTGATGTCAATCCCATTGTTACCAAGAGGATCAATACAGTTCATCCTCAGTCTTTGATTCTTGGAGATCTTAATTCCCCTGTTCAAACAAGAAGTAAACTACATCAACCCAAGTTTGGAGAATATGCTTTTCTCAGTTATATACAGGATCAGTTAAGGAGCAATCATACTGATTACTTGCATTGTCTCTATGCTTGTTTCTTATCTCAAGTTGAACCAACTAGTATAGCTCAAGCTCTTGCTAATGATGATTGGGTTGAGGCTATGCAAGAGGAAATGCAGCAGTTCCAGAATCAGAAAGTATGGATGTTGGTACCTTTGCCTGCAGGAAAGCATGCTATTGGAACTAAATGG
The DNA here is from genome assembly GCA_021014915.2 of Artemisia tridentata subsp. tridentata. Lineage (NCBI taxonomy): Eukaryota > Viridiplantae > Streptophyta > Magnoliopsida > Asterales > Asteraceae > Artemisia > Artemisia tridentata. The sequence goes on along the minus strand of CP139502.1, from coordinate 104,415,357 downwards.
ATTCTAAAGAATAAAAGGGATGCTAGGGGAATTGTGGTTCGAAATAAAGCTAGGTTGGTAGCTCAAGGTCATAGACAAGAAGAGGGGATTGATTATGATGAGGTGTTTGCACCAGTGGCAAGAGTTGAAGCTATCCGATTGTTCTTGGCTTTTGCTTCCTTTATGGGGTTTGTAGTATATCAGATGGATGTGAAGAGTGCATTTTTGTATGGAAGGATTGAGGAAGAGGTTTATGTTACTCAACCACAGGGATTTGTGGATCCTCAGAATCCTAATTTGGTTTACAAAGTGGTTAAAGCACTTTATGGTCTTCATCAAGCACCAAGGGCTTGGTATGCAAGGCTATCAGCCTTTTTGCTGAAACATGGTTACAGAAGAGGGGCTATTGATAAAACTCTTTTTATCAGAAAGAACTTCAAAGATATCATTCTGGTACAAGTTTATGTAGATGATATCATCTTTGGTTCCACTAATGAAGCCTGGTGCAGGGAGTTTGAAGAATTGATGAAGAGTGAATTTGAGATGAGTGCTATGGGTGAAATGACTTTCTTCTTGGGTCTTCAGGTTAAGTAGAAACCAGATGGGATCTTTATCTGCCAGGAGAAGTATGTTTATGACATACTTAAGAAGTTTGATATGGAAAATGTGAAGATTGCCACAACTCCTTTTGAACCTCCAAAGCCTAAATCCAATAATGAACCTGATGTTGCTGTTAATGTTCATCTATATAGGTCCATGATTGGATCACTCATGTATTTGACAGCTTCAAGATCTGATATCATGTTTGCTGTTGGTGCATGTGCTAGACATCAGGTTACACCATTGACTTCTAACCTAAATGCAGTTAAGAGAATCTTCAAGTATTTGAAAGGACAGCCAAAGATGGGACTTTGGTATCCCAAAGACTCTCCTTTTGTGTTGGAAGCCTATAGTGACAGTGATTATGCTGGGGCTAACTTTGATAGGAAGTCTACTACTGGAGGTTGTCAGTTTCTGGGTAGGAGGTTGGTTTCTTGGCAGTGCAAGAAGCAGACTATAGTGGCTACATCTTCTACTGAGGCAGAGTATGTTGCTGCTGCTAGTTGTTGTGGACAGGTTCTTTGGATGCAAAATCAGCTGTTGGATTATGGGTTCAACTTCATGAACACTAAGATCTTTATTGATAATCAGAGTACTATGTGTATTGTTAAGAATCCTGTTTATCATCAAAGGATAAAGCATATTAAGATTCGACACCATTTCATAAGAGATGCTTATGAGAAGCATCTTATTCAGGTGGTTAAGATTCACACAGATGATAATGTGGCTGATCTGCTGACCAAGGCTTTTGATGGACCAAGGTTTAAACATTTGGTGGTCCATATTGGGATGGTAAATCCCTAGATACTTAGTTTGAGGGGAGGTTGCAGCTTAAGGGGAGGTTGAAGCTTAAGGGGAGGATTCTTGTTGTTGTTGTATATCTTTTATCTTTCTTTCTTTTGGTATTTAATATGTAAGACTTGTTATTTCGAAAGAAAAAAAAATTTGTATATCTTGTGTGCTAATAAGTTGGCTTTGAGCAACACCTTGCAGGTACAGTGTTGGTGTTTACACCTTCACAATAAATGGTATTCAACTCACCATGTCTTGCAGACAAGAAAGAGTTGACTCACCATGAGGGTACGGCTCTGGTGTGATAATCAAATCCGTTGATAGCTGTAATAGCTTGCTCAAAGCTATAGGGTACTTCAACTCACCCATGATTCAGTTCTGAGAGTTGAAAATGGTTCTCAATTCACCATGGATGTAACCCTTTATGGGATCCAAAGAATTGGCTAGTCCACAAAAGTATGGTTTGTGGCAAAGACATTTGGTATCCATATTTGGTATTCAATTCACCAAGGTTTGCTGTAACCTAAGAATTGGCTAGTCCTGAGCAAACGGCTACAGGTAAAGATAAGTCAAATCCGTTTATAGTTGCTGATTTGCTAATAAATCAGATGGTTATCAATGTACCATGGTCTAACACACCTAAACATTGGCTACTCCAGTAGTAATGGCTATTGGTAAAGAGACATCAAATCCATTAAATTTCAATGATTCACCTCTCACAGGAGTTAACACACCTGGATATGATGAGAATAGTATGAAACTTAAAGTGATTTGATGTACATATTGTCATAGTAGCAGTCAAGCTCCAGTGAATGTCATGGTGACCAGCTTATATGTTTTGAAGAAGATTTCCTATTCCTGTTGAACTATTGAAGTTGCTGCTGGATGCTATAGATGTTGGAATCTTGTCGGTTCTAGATGTTGCTGCTGGTTACTACTTATTGCTGCTGCTAATTCGCAATCCTCAAGCCTGAGAAGTTAAAGCTCTATCACGTTGGAATCTTGCAGGTTAACCTAGTCAACCTCAAGATTAGGGGAGGATTGTTAGGATCTCTGAGAAATAAGAATTTCTCATTGCTACCGATAGTGAAGCTGGTTCCTGCCGATAGTGTTGCATTGCTGCTGCGGTTGGTTCCTGCCGATAGTATTGTTTTGTTACTGCCGATAGTGTTTATTGCTGCTGATATTATTGTTTGTTATCCGTAGGTTTAGAAAGTTTGTTAGATTTATTTTTAGAAGAGATCTCGTTTATCTCTTCACACATTTTCTTGTAAGACGGGTTAGGGTTAGGGTTTCTTATCATTATAAAAGAAACATCCCGTCCATGAGTTCAATGTACCTTTGTCAATTACAATATTCAATAACATAATTCTTAGTTCATAGTCTGATCTGTGGGAAACTAGAAGGGGGGTTGAATAGTTTACCGGTTTAAAAACTTCTTTTAAAAATCTTGTTTTAAAAGTATGCTATTAGAAACTTTGATTCGAACTCTATGTGTAATCAAACAACACCAATATGAACTACAAACTAGGCTACGTAAAAAATAACAAATAAAAGTAACGAGTAGAGTTGGAAAGATCAAACCGAGACAGAGGATTTATAGTGGTTCGGCTACGAAGCTCTTCTTCGCCCTACTCCACTCCCCGAGTACCACACTCGAGAGTTTCAAACACTATATCAACAACCTCCCTTCAGGCGGAGAAAACCGTACACGTCGCTTATCCTATTTCCGACACTAAGCTAGATGTCGAGTGCTAATCTTAGCTAGCACCAATCTACCAAGGTCCACGTGACCAAACACTCAAGCCCAATGGCTTCGAGAGATCACCAAGATCTCAACACGATCACAATGATCAATACTCACTTCACTCTACTTGACTAACACTAACCTAATGACCCTTGATCTTCTTGATCAATCACACAAGCCCAATGGCTTCAAGAGATGTTCACTATCTCTATAGATCACACTTGATCTTCACTCTCACTCTCAAAAAGAAAATAAACTTGATGTATGCTAAGACACAACAAGGTTGTAACAAGTGTTACAAAAACCTATCAACTATAACTCTAGTATCTTCTTGATTACTTGAGTTCTTCTCTTGCCAATGAAGAGGGATGACAACACCTTGTATCAACTTGGATACTTGTGTTCTTCTCTTGCTAGTGAAGAGGTATGAAGAGGATCACTTGAAGGATGATTGGATCACTCTTGAAACAAAGAAAAACTAATCTAATTGACCCTAAGAAGTGAAAGGTGTGAGAGGGTTTTACTAAGGGATTTTTCTGTGTGTGAAGGGTGCCTAAAACTGTGAAAGAGGTGGGTATTTATAGGCAAAGAAAATCTGAACGTTACAATTCAAAGTGGTACAGACGGCTCCACTAAATGACCCACGGCTCCGTTAAATTTAACGGTACCGTGGAGCCGTGGTAGACTAGGACGCTCCAAATTTTGTCTTTTCTGGTGAAAACTTATTTGGGGAAGGTTGGAGCTGATTTTGGGGGGAAAAATAGCTGTTGTGATTTTCAAACTTATTTTTCCATTAAAACATTTCTTAATATTTCAAAAATAATTTGTCATGTGTATTTTTGAAAAAATGTTTTGTCCCATTTAAAATGTGAATTTTCAAAACATGAATTCACTTCTTTGATCACTAGTTCAAGTTGTAAGTTTGTTCAAGAGTGATTTGCGTAGAAACGGGATCTTCCGATTAAAAACTTGTTAGCGTTAATTTTAACGTAACGTGAGTTCACATTTTGTCATCCTCAAAACGTGAAGTAATCGAAAGATATAAATAACGTTTTTAGAACATTATTTGCATCAACAATCTCCCCCTTTTTGATGATGACAAAATATAAACTCATTTTAGGTTAAAATTAGTTTTAACAAGTTTTTAATGAGTTTACTCCCATTTCTCCCCCTTTTTGTCAAATAAAAAAGGTGGTTAAGGCTCCCCTTGATGTGTACTCCCCCTCATTTGGAGAACACAAAGGAATCGAGCAATGGATCGTGCTACAAAACAAAGTTAGACGACAAATATACAATATCTAACAAGTAGCACATAAGACAAATATCCAACCACATTAAGAGAATTATGCTAAGTAGCCAAAATGAAAAGCCCATTACATAAATATGAAATAAATATCATACATAAGTATGACTACAATAGGAAAGCAAATTAAACTAACAAGAAGACACATAAACTACTAAAGTAACATGAGGCTTCTAGATTTGCTTCCAACTTCAAAAGGGTTCCTAGTCATTTATTTGAGGAACTAAACATAACCATGTTTAGTTTGGGCTATTGTGTGGTGGAGGTGGTGGAAGGATGATGGGTCCTATGGGTGGTGTGAGAAGGGTGTTCTAGATATGAAAACCTAAAGCTAAGCTCATCTCTAAGGTTCATGATGAGTTCAAGGTTGTCGTTGCAACAAGGGCAACTCAAGGTGTGTGAGTGAAGGGGATACATGATTGGATAACCCATTAAGGGTTGAGGTGATGGTGATAGTGAAGGTGATGATATGTTGCTCCCAAATTCAAAGGGAGTGTTTGGTGAAAGGGTGAGGGTGAGAGTTAGAGGTTGTGGTGATGTTGAAAGAGATGAGGGTGTTGTGTGAGTTCCCAATTCAAGGGAAGTTGATGGTGATGAGTTAAGTGTTAGGGTTAAAGGGTGAATGGGACTAGGTGGAGATGAGTGTGTGTTGATTCTTGTTGTGGAGGATGAGGATGTATGTTTAATAGAGGTTGCCTTGGATGGAGCTTGGGGTGTAGTGAAAGAAGATGATGAGTTGGTAGAGGTCATGGGTGTATGGGTTTCATCTTCATCATCCAAGGTGAGATCAATGAGGGGAATGTCATTGGTGATAGGTTTTGTTGATGATTGGGGTGTGTTGACATTCTTGATCCATTGATCAACTAGAGAGGTTTGGTTGGTTGGTTTGATGTTGAATCTAGGTTTCTTGAATACTCTTGATCCCATGATGATGGTATGGTGAGTATGAAGGTGTAAGGATGGGTGTAAGAATGGCAATGCATAATGTTAGCTTAAATAGCCAAAACATAAGCATGCAAGTTTGAAATGTTGGATTTGGGGATTTGGGTGCATGGGAATCAGGTTTTGGTTGCAGATTTTCTGGAAAAGATAGTCAAAAAGTGGAAGAGAATAGCAGTTTTCGTCTTCCAGAGGCACGGCACCATTAAAGGTGCTACGGCACCACTAAATTTAGTGGAGCCGTGGCCTATTTAATGGAGCCGTGGGCTCTTTTGACCTTCTTTCCAGGTCTGCAGGTTTTAGGCAGCCTAAATGGGGAAATTTTGGGGAATCCATTGGCTGCAAATCTCAAAGCCTCAAATTACTAAACACATAGAATTCCTAAAGCTAGTTTCAACTAGAAACTAACATGATCATGTGATCATCTATGTATTTAGGCAACTATTAAGCATGCATGAATTCAAGCATTTTTAACATCTAGTGCATGTAATAAAATAAACTAACATGCAAGATAAAGCAACATGAGGATTAATTAACAAGAAAATTAATCATGTTCAAGTGTTAAAAGGAAACACATCAACCAAGTTAATGCCATGCCTTTGTTTATGATAGCTTAATAATACTTAGGTTACTAGTACTAATTAAGCTAATCCTAACTAATTTCATTTCTTCCCCAACTTCTTCAGCTTGCTCCCGATCCCTTTTAGCGCCTTCCCAATAGACTTGAAACCCCCGACAGTTTGCTCATGCATCTCCACTTGTCTATTGTACATTGTAGTTTGCCTTCTCATCATGTAGGATAGGTTGACCATCCCGTTTTCGGCGTCGGTTGTACGTCGAAATGATGAGGTATCAAGGTTACGAAAGTAGGTGTCGGGAGAAGGGATTTGAGAACTAGACGTTCCTTCTTCGTTCACCTCATCATCGTCCTCATCCATGGGTTCAGATGATGATTCGTGACTGAAAGAGGAGGATGAATGGGGAATATCGGAAGTGGATTTACGACCACGTTTGGACCCTTTGTCCTTACGTTGCTTTGTGCGACGCTGTGGTCCACCAAGAGGTTTCATAACCGGATTGACTAGGACATAGTCGACATCATTTAGAGATGGGTAGGTTTGCATAACCCACCTGAATAAACGAGTAAGCAACATGCCGTATGGCATGAGCTCATCGGAACGACGATGAATACTGGCCATCCGTTTGACCATGTAGTATGCGAGGTTGTAAGGTTCCTCGATACTAAGACAGTAGAGCATGTGGGCAAGACTTGCCGGAACGTGATCACGGTTGCCTGCTAGGCTTAACGCGTTCTCACGCAGAAGAAGTTCCCAATTTCTAATATCGGGACGGAGCTCTTTAAGGTAGATTTTGTTTGGGTCGAGGTATACGATGGAACCATCACGTTTTTGATACGTGTTGGTGACTCGAGGGATTTGAATTACTTGTTTAATTACTTCAATGTCGGGAACTTCGGTACAATAGGCACCTTCGTTCTCAAGATTGTAGTAAAGAGACTCTAGAGAATGGTCTTTAGTGAATGCACACTGACCATAGAGGGAATACCGAGAATGTGACCAATCTCGGTGACAGACAATATGATATTTTGGTGTCGAATCCAAAAATCAAGGAAGACGTTTCCGTCAAGATCGGTGTATGTACGGACACGACTATAGAACTCGAGAATGAAACGGGGACAGACTTGATCGTTTATTTTGTATAAACAATCGAACTCGATAGAAGGGAAACAGGCATTAATGTTGTCTGTCATGACATAGAGTGCATCGACTACACGTCCTTCGTGTATGTATCGATTTTGGACTTTAGCGAGATAAGCTCTTTGCTCATCAGGAATGTTTAGATTTTCAAGAGTGCTAAGAATGTAGGGTTTGGTATCTTGATAATCATTTCGAGGCATTGTTCGTCTACAAAAAAAAAATATTTTTGTATATGTTAGTTCGTTGCATTTTAATGATTAGACTTCTAGTGTGTGTGCCTAAATGCAAACAATGTGGAGGTGCGGCAATCTCGACTCTAAAATTATCCTAATGAGATTACCCAAACGCTCCTAATTCACTTTCGCTCAATCAAATATGTCGAACAATACATATCAATTATGTACTTCGAGCCATATTTGAGAGTTCATGTATGCATGCAAAAACGTTTTTAATTTGCATCAACAATGTATGAAAAAGGTTTCATGATCCTAGACTTGTGAAGTTTTTCAAAAAAAAAATGATCGAATTGGGGTGTTTGGCAAATGCCTCAACATGGTGCTAATCAAGCTTTAAGATTGAAAAGCTTTAATGCAGAACGTTCCTAATTCAATTTTAATCATCCTAAACATGATTCCATTACAAATAAACAATCATAATCCGAATTTAGTGATTAATTTCGGATTAGGTTTTGCAACATAAGTGGGTTTTTGGAAATCCTAGGTTTAGGGAATCATGTGAATACTACATTGTCTAATCCTAGTCTTAATTTCACAAGGGTTTAACTAATTTTGAAAATCCCCAATTCGGATTTATACTCAAGAACAAACCCTAGACTCAAATTAAAAGAAAATAAGAGTGAATTACTTACAATTGATGATGTTGTGGTTAGGATTTGTTAATTCCAATGCCTCAATCTTGATTTGCAAGAGTTTAGTTGAATTATGGTGTTATGGTTCGATTTTGACAGCAAGTGGAAGAGGTTTTTGTGAGTTTGGAAAGTTTGTGCAGAAGAAAAGAATGACTCGGTTCCACTTAAACATTAGTGGAGCCGTGGCTCTTTAGTGGAGCCGTATATCTGATTGTCCAGTTTTTCTTCTGTTTTGACTTTTGGCTGATTAATCTTACTTATTTAGTAAGACTTTTTGACACGAGGAAAAAGTTTATACCTAATAAACTTTTTGACGAAAGATGATTAAATGGGATGACCGGAAATGACCTTAGTGTTTCCGAGGAAATTGACTAAGACGTCATTGGATAAGGATTTACTTCTAGTATTTCCCGTGAAATAAATAGAAGTTATGAGTTGTGTTTAGGAGGATGACTATGATATTTCCCATGAAATATTTAATTAGTCGGAGTACGCGACACAAGGAATGACTAGATATTTCCCGTGAAATATTCATGAGTCATATGACACAAGGAATGACTTCAATGTTTCCCGCGAAACTTTCGAGAGGTCATAGAAGGGATGAAAGGTTATGAGGCATGACGTGACGGATGACTTTAATATTTCCGAATGAATATTCAAATAGTCATGAGCGGGATGAGAAGAATGACTTGAAAAGTCATATGACGAGACGCGAGAAATGACGTTAATATTTCCAGTGAAATATTACGAAGACATGGGATAAGGCTTAGGGAATGACTTGAAATTTCTAATGAAATATTCAAGAGTCATGAGTCGAGAATAGAATCGAAGTGTGAGATGACTTTAATATTTCCATAGAAATATTGAAATAGTCATGAGCGGGATATGAGGAATGACTTGAAAAGTCATATGATGAGACGTGAGAAATGACATTAATAATTCCAATGGAGTATTAAGAGGTCATTTGACGAGAATGTAAAGGTTAAGGTGAGAAGAAATACTTTTCAAAGAAAAGTTTTCTCATTTGACGTTATCATGACGGAGGAGATGTCTTTCCGCGGGGAGATGACGTACTTCGACGAGCTTTGTTCATGAGCAAACTATAGGGTTCCCGGACAAGTCTAATGGCATCTTGACTGCTACTCTTCACAGGGAGTTGTCTCATCTATAGTGTTTGTTGTCATGCCTTTCCGGCGCTTGCGAACTCGGTTTCGGTCGTGGTGACAATAAGAGTAGTTTGTTTCTTGGGGAACCAAGATGTTTGTTAATTAACCTATGAAGGTACAAACATTACTCATTATGTTTCAACCCACATTAACTCTCACATTATCAGAGTTGGTATAGAAACATTTTCTACATCAATCTCCTCAAGATATCGTAATCTCAAGTGTATAGTATCTTTAATGTATGGTATGATACATTAAACACTTTGATGTAAGAAGTTTTGGGATACTTCTTACAAGTGGGCACAAAGCCAACACTATTCATGATAATGGACCTACTTGCCGTTAGGTAAACTGCTTTACCTATTATGCCCCTAACTTAGTTATATCCACGCACTCACTTTCTTCGTCTCTTGTGAGTTTCGCATTTGCGGATATGGGCGTTATTGTCAATAGAGACTATTACTTAAACTATGTATCTCATACATATAGTATACATAAGTTTACAGGGATACTTCATTTAGGCAAGATTAAATATGTGCAAGGAAGGGAACTTGATTCACTCATCAATGCTTAATTCAAACTTGTCACGCATGATCTTCAAGCGATCATCGAACATTTCTGGACAGGATGAATTTGGCATGATGAGATGTGAATAGAGTTTCTGTGTTATAGTGCCTACCATGTTAAATTCTAACTACACTATTTCATGCCAAACATTACTACTAACAAAGGGTGTTTTAAGAAAGCGTACCTGTGCCTGAGGTGTTTGCTCTTAAAACTAGAAGACTAGGGTACCTTTGTTGAATGTTAAGCATGAAAGACACTACTTGACTATTGCGTCACCGGATATGCATGATAACGCATCATACTCCTTTTTGTTGTACTCCAAAGTTTATTTACACTCTTGTTTTCCTAGCAAAACAAATGTTCAAACATCTGGTCCCCAATATCTCATGGGTCCAAAGTTGTTAGAGTTAAACATCCTACGCATTTGTTGCGTTAGTTTAGGATGTGAGAATGGAGGACATATTTCCCATGGTAAGTAACTTTGTGATGGACGATCATTCCAAGTTACGGGAAAGTTACTTGGATGATTTTGTCTTCTAAAGTTACCTCTCGGTAGAGGAGTTCTAGACCGAGGTTTGGGAGAGTTTACCTTTCTAGGTGGAGGAGTAGTTGACCTAGTGTCACGCTTTACAAATCCATGTTCGGGAGATGATAATGGTTTGTTAAAGCCTTTGGTTTCCTCTCTACTTGGAGTAGACACTCTAGTTCTATTTACAACTACTTGACTTGGTTTAGGACTTAATTTACTTTTCAGAATTGACCCAGTTTTGTCCTCAGCACCACACGGTACCAACTAAATTCAGTGGTGCCGTCTGTATCTTTAATGGTGCCGTCACCTTCAGACATGGACTTTTCAGGCATTACAAATTTTACTTGTTTAGTACTACTTGTAGAAGCCTGATTTGGGTCAAATCCTAAACCCGAACGGTCATGTTCACTATATCTAATATTTTCAAGTATATCATTAAGCTTTTTAGTTCCTTCATCAAACCTAATGATTCTTAAAGCATTTTCTTTAAGTTTTTCGTTTTCTACTTGAAGACTAATACATGACCCGCATCCTAAATCTACTTCCTTGTTTTTCTCAAGTCTCTTGACTTGATCATTTAGTTCTAAGATTTGTAGTTCTAGTTCTTTTAATTTTAATTTTAGCTTTGTGTTTCTACCTAAAATCTTAGTACTAACTACACACAGTTTGTTGTATTCGTCATGTAATTCATTATCATCTACTGACGAATTATTATCACTATAATAAGAAGAGTCGGATTGTACCTCGTTAGAAGCTTGAGCCATTAGGCACGTTTCATCGTTAGGCTTCTTCTCTTCTTCTTCACCGCTATCACTCCAAGAACCTCCTACGAAGGCTCTTTGGTTGTTGGATTTAGGTGGCTTAGAACATTCTCCTATGAAGTGATTAGGGTCTCCGCATCTAAAGCATCTCCTATCACTTGTCCCTTTTCTTTCATCATGATTTCTTTGAGATGACTTATTCTCATCTCGAGATTGTCTAGAAAATCTACCTTTCCTCCTAAAGAACTTTCTAAAGTTCCTAACGGCTAGTGCGTACTCTTCATCTTCACTACCGGAACTCGAACATTCCTCATCACTAGACTCCTTCTTGGCTTTTAATGCTAGAGATCTAACTCTCTCGCTTTTGCCTTTGACAATGTCGGAATCCTTCTTGATGATCATCTCGTGAACTTTCAAGTTTCCTATAAGTTCATCGAGTGACAATGCCGCCAAGTCCTTTGACTCTTCTATGGCGGTGACTTTTGCTCTCCATTTAGGATGTAGAGCTCTAAGAAACTTCCTAACATAGTTCTTACTAGAATAACCTTCATCAAGAGCTTTAAGACTAGTGATAATAGTATTAAATCTAGCAAAAGCATTATCTATTGACTCATCCTCCGAAATAGAGAATTGTTCATATTGTTGAACAAGAAGATCTATCTTGTTCTCTTTGACTTGGTTATTACCTTGGTGAGTGGCTAACAAAGTTTTCCAAATATCTTTTGCCGTATTACACATGAAAATTCTTTCAAACTCCTTTTTAGGCAAAGCATTATAAATCATCATTTTAGCCTCATTGTTTTTGGCTAATTTCCTTTTTAGTTCATCACTTTGTTTATCATAAGAAACTATTTCATCCTTTTTAGTTTCCGGATTCTTTTGAATAGGTTGAAAGTCACCCTCGGTAATAACATGCCAAAGATCAATGTCTTTTGATTTCACATACGTTTCGAATCTTGTTTTCCAATAAATAAAACAATCGGTTTCAAAAAGTGGTGGTCTTTGCATAGATTGCCCTTCTAGATATTTGTCGGAATCCATTGATCGGTTCAAGCTTTAAAATAAATATACTTTAAAAACTTGACTGACGTGGCCCCTGATACCAATTGTGGGAAACTAGAAGGGGGGTTGAATAGTTTACCGGTTTAAAAACTTCTTTTAAAAATCTTGTTTTAAAAGTATGCTATTGGAAACTTTGATTCGAACTCTATGTGTAATCAAACAACACCAATATGAACTACAAACTAAGCTACGTAAAAAATAACAAATAAAAGTAAAGAGTAGAGTTGGAAAGATCAAACCGAGACAGAGGATTTATAGTGGTTCGGCTACGAAGCTCTTCTTCGCCCTACTCCACTCCCCGAGTACCACACTCGAGAGTTTCAAACACTATATCAACAACCTCCCTTCAGGCGGAGAAAACCGTACACGTCGCTTATCCTATTTCCGACACTAAGCTAGATGTCGAGTGCTAATCTTAGCTAGCACCAATCTACCAAGGTCCACGTGACCAAACACTCAAGCCCAATGGCTTCAAGAGATCACCAAGATCTCAACACGATCACAATGATCAATACTCACTTCACTCTACTTGACTAACACTAACCTAATGACCCTTGATCTTCTTGATCAATCACACAAGCCCAATGGCTTCAAGAGATGTTCACTATCTCTATAGATCACACTTGATCTTCACTCTCACTCTTAAAAAGAAAATAAACTTGATGTATGCTAAGACATAACAAGGTTGTAACAAGTGTTACAAAAACCTATCAACTATAACTCTAGTATCTTCTTGATTACTTGAGTTCTTCTCTTGCCAATGAAGAGGGATGACAACACCTTGTATCAACTTGGATACTTGTGTTCTTCTCTTGCTAGTGAAGAGGTATGAAGAGGATCACTTGAAGGATGATTGGATCACTCTTGAAACAAAGAAAAACTAATCTAATTGACCCTAAGAAGTGAAAGGTGTGAGAGGGTTTTACTAAGGGATTTTTCTGTGTGTGAAGGGTGCCTAAAACTGTGAAAGAGGTGGGTATTTATAGGCAAAGAAAATCTGAACGTTACAATTCAAAATGGTACGGACGGCTCCACTAAATGACCCACGGCTTCGTTAAATTTAACGGTACTGTGGAGCCGTGGTAGACTAGGACGCTCCAAATTTTGTCTTTTCTGGTGAAAACTTATTTGGGGAAGGTTGGAGCTGATTTTGGGGGGAAAAATAGCTGTTGTGATTTTCAAACTTATTTTTCCATTAAAACATTTCTTAATATTTCAAAAATAATTTGTCATGTGTATTTTTGAAAAAATGTTTTGTCCCATTTAAAATGTGAATTTTCAAAACATGAATTCACTTCTTTGATCACTAGTTCAAGTTGTAACTTTGTTCAAGAGTGATTTGCGTAGAAACGGGATCTTCCGATTAAAAACTTGTTAGCGTTAATTTTAACGTAACGTGAGTTCACATTTTGTCATCCTCAAAACGTGAAGTAATCGAAAGATATAAATAACGTTTTTAGAACATTATTTGCATCAACATGATCCATAGAGGATCATTGTCTTTTCTTCTTTATTATACTTGTTGTTTAGTTTCCGCATAAACACTTGTATACCATACAGAGGTTCTCGTTTATCCAAGCTCAATCAAGCTCGAAGTAATCGATCCTACAACATGTCTTTTCGATTAATTACATTTGATATTCGTCAATTCAAGGGTACAATCTGAGTCGAGCTCATGCGAGTTTCCATACTTTAGTTACCATATTTTAATCACATACTTATTCTCCCCCTCAAAAATAGCATATTCATGTTGTTTTTGAAAAACTTTTGATTAAAGTATGCTTTTTGAGGTTTACGGGAAGAATTTCAACAAGAACTTTTGTGTTTTGAACAAAGATTTTTGTTTCAAGTACTCCCCCTTAACAAGGGAATACTTGTTCTTTTGAGCAGAATTTTGTAAAACTTAGAAAATTCTGATTAATTCTACTCAAAAGTAAGAAGCTTTCGCTCCTTATCTTAGGATTGAGGCACTGCAGCGTACCTCATGGTCCTTTCTTTACAAGTACGGGTTGTGCACTGTTATCTGTGCACAAGCCATAGTCATATTAAAACAATTATGAATGATGACAAATAATTGACAATGATACCAGTGTTTTACTCCGGACGGCGGAATGTGAGAATATTCGGATCTGTAGCTCGTCCACCCACATAACTTTCCAGCCTTCTCATCCGAACCCAATGCTTTAGCCTGTGGTCAATCCGTGCCAAGAATTTGAACGCTTGCTTCACATCGTTTCTTTTCCATGTCATATGCCTCAGCCAACCCTGCTTCCTTCCTTGTGTGTGATTTTCCAGAATGTTATTGATGCGTGCGTGCGGTGTCGTAGTATAGTTTTAGCACGTTTAGATGCCTACTCAAGTTTTAAATTTATATTTAGCCGACTTATCAATAACACACACACTTAACGAGCAGTGTACCCGGTCAGTATGAATATAATGGTAAGTAGAGTGTCGATCACTAAGAGTGGAACGTATTATCTAGTTATTCTAATCAGTATTTTAATATCCTAACGCAAGGGGGTTTCAGCCTGAGAGACTGGCACGATTTGTTTGCAATAAAATAATAAACTAAACTAATAGGCACGAATCAGCAAGTAGCACACACGTACACAGATAAATACTCGAGACAATAAGAGGGCTGTCCTTATAATTAAGTAGATTGTCACTTGTTTTATTGATAGCTTTATATGAAGTGTATGTAGTTAACCCTTTCTCGTTGGTCCTATTCTTATCGGCGAGTAAACCCTTAATGATTACTTATGTCTAAAAGTTATTCCTAAGTGATCAATTTAGTAATAACCGTGGGAGCCACATTATTTTCCGCAGTCAAATGCCCGCAAGCCACTAATAAACACAGAGGTTATCAATGCACTAATAAGTAGTAACCAAAGACATCAACATATAAACTTTAATTGATGGGAAAGCAAGTATTAAAGGGAGTGCAATCTTTCGTTGTCACATTACACAAGCCACCAATCCTGATGAATTAAAGTTTGCTAACACAATAAAACAAAACTACTTAATGAATTAAACACATGCAGCACCTTCTTACAGCTCTTGTATCTTTGATTTGGGTGTGTCTTGTGCTGCCTCCTTGACTGAATTCGTCCTTGGTTTCTGGTCTTCGGTCTTAGGTTAAAACTTTGGAACTTTTTATTCGTCTGGTCTACGGGGTATTTATAGTTTCTGTCTGAGGGAAGATGCGGCGCATCTACTAAGTAGATGCGGCGCATTGACTTAACTTCGCGTGGGGTCCAAGATTATAATATTCAGGAATATTCGTACACCGCCAGAGGATGCGGCGTATCTTTATCTTTGGATGCGGCGCATGTCCTCTTGTATCTTGGATCGTGTCTGGTGAGATCTTGATAGAGATGCGGCGCATGTCATGAGTGAGATGCGGCGCATCTGGAGCAGATTAGTCTTGATCTTCTTCATTTCAGTAGACTCTTAACATTATGCATGTTTTGCTCCATAATTAGTCCAAAATCGCTAAGTTTCACCAAATGCTTGTTTTTACCTGAGAATTACAAAAGTAAACGATTAAGTATCAATCCTCATACATAATATAGTAAAACAAGTCAAATTAATAGGATAAATGATAGTAATAAAATGTACTTATTTGAGTTCATCAAATATCCCCCCACTTGAACTTTACTTGTCCCCAAGTAAACCTTAGAATTAATCTTATGAAAATGTATCCTAAAAGATGTTAGGATTTATTTTTATATCAAGCATGTATTCGTTTAATTCATAATCACACAACTAAACACTTTAACGAATTAGAAGTAAAATAAAATAAGTCGATAAAAGCAAATCTAATCGTTTAATTGTCCAGTCGCGACGAATATTCTATCATAAGCTTGGCAAGTATACACATCTCCCCCACTAAAGCCAAGGAATAACAAGTCTAAAGCGGTAAAAAAGGGTTTTTAGGCTTAAGGGTTAATTATTCTTATTCACTATCGATCTCAAATTCCAGAAAAGGCGACAAAATCACAAATACATGATCGAATCCACGAACACGATACTTGCAATTGCTCAAATCCTTAACTCGAATAGGCTAAAAATAGGTCCAAACTTTACCAATAATAATATATCAAAAAGGGCGACAAAATCATAAATACATAGCCGAATCCACGACTACGATACTTAAGATTGCTCAAATCCCTAATCTCAATAAATCAAAGGTTTGGTTGGATAAAGAATAATACAGGGTATGGATAACATTTGGGATATAAATTGGTGTAAAATGAAAAATAAACAAAACAAATAAATTAAAATCCTAAGTGTGGTTAATCACTATCCCAACCATCCCATGAATAAGACTCATATCATCGAATAACTCACGCTTTAACACTTGAAACACACGCTTTAGGTAGACACGAATTATACTCAACAAGATCTTAATCAAAGAATAAACCTTAATTGGCGTTCCCATAACTGCCAATTCCCATTCAATCCATAGATATAGTACAACAAGTAGTGGTGGTATGAACCACTTACATAACTTTACATCGTTGGTTTAAAACAAACATCCAACTTTCTTTTTCTTTCTTTTTCTTTTCTTATTTTTTCGATTTTTTTTTTTTTTTTTTTTTTTTTTTTTTTTTTTTTTTTTAAACATAAACATAGATGTGTAAAATTTCACCACATCACTATAATGATAATTCTGGATAATTTTTCCATACTTTTCATACTTCAGAAATAACGGTAATAGTGAAAGTAGTAAACACACGAAAAATAAACTCAAAGATATACAATATTTACTTTCACTCCAATTGCATTGTGCAATTTCCCGACCTAACCATAGATAATGAATTACGCACGCGAACACAGGTAATGTAAGGAAACACACTTTGCCTATAGCAATTAACCAACCACGGATTCTAATCTACAGGGTAGGCTAAGGTGTAAGGGTGTAACGAAACATTTTAAACATAGGTGTAAGAAACGAAAGGAATGGCTCTGAGTGTTTTTCTAGGGGTATCTTACTCTAAAAATGAGAGTAACAAAAGGGTTTATACGGGGGTTAACTAACCAGTGTAGTTAGTTAATAACACATAACATATAATAGGCTTTTTGGTTGTAATCCTAGAATTTTACCAATTTAGACAAGTCATTCCAATTATATAAATAATACTCATTATGGTGGTCTCGAATAGTATACAAGCCAAGTTCTAAAGTTTACAAGTCACCGGCACACTCATAGATTTGTGAATTTTGGAAAATCACAATTTTTGAAAATAACGTCATGTGTGCAGCTATGCAACTTAGATCTTAAACAAAAACATGCTAAAAAATTTTTAAGTTTGATATATTAAGCACATTTTAAGCATAATTTTTGAAAAAGTTTAGGACAAGTAATTGTTAAGTGTTCTAATTCTCCAATCCCCCCACTTAAGTTAAACAACGTCCTCGTTGTTTGTATAAAAGGTTAAAAACTGGAAAATAAAAGAATTAGAACAGAAAAACTCCCCTGAGATTTGCTCGGTATGATCCTCCATTTGTATTAGAGCAAAAATCATCTTTCTTGTGGATTAGAACGTTTAAAGCTTCATACTTGATGTATCCACAGGAAATTCAGGATTCTATAATACCACCAACACTTTAAAACACACCTAAGGTAAGAAAGGTTCAAACTTGCATAATACATTAGTAGTTAGGAAAAATAAAACTTAAAAATTAAAACTGAAAATCATCAGGTCAGTCGATGCGCCGTATCTTATTGAAGAAGATACGCCGTATCGAGCCTGGAATTAATACGGATCAGAATAAAGATGCGCCGCATCCTTAACCAGGGATGCGCCGCATTAAAATAAACTGATAAAAAGTTTTAAAGTCGAAAATAAAAATGCAGAA
Source organism: Artemisia tridentata subsp. tridentata (assembly GCA_021014915.2). Lineage (NCBI taxonomy): Eukaryota > Viridiplantae > Streptophyta > Magnoliopsida > Asterales > Asteraceae > Artemisia > Artemisia tridentata. The sequence goes on along the minus strand of CP139502.1, from coordinate 104,397,464 downwards.
AAATTAAAATAAGATATGACCATTGCAGGAGATGCGTCGCATCTCAGGATGGAGATGCGCCGTATCCTCATGCGGGCCTGACTGACTCGACACAGAAAACAGAATAATAAAAATTTTCCGGGTTGTCTCCCGGTAAGCACTTGTCTTTATTCCAGAGTCTTCAAGTTAGACTCACGTTCAGCTCTTTATTTAGTTCTTGTCACGGTCCATCCTTCTTCCTTCATCCGAAAGATTTTCCCGTATATCTCTGCGACGTTTTCTTCCGTTCGACTTAATCTAATATAACTCTTTGTCTTCGCCGCAGTATACTCTTCATCAGGACCTAAAGAATATTTGATGATTTTAAATTTTTCAGAAATAATCATGGGTGGCTCATTGTAAGGAATCCCAAGTAGTTGACACTTTCTTTTGGTGAACTCTTCCTCGTCTTTATCAACAAACTTAAAATAAGGATCCTTAATCAAATAATCATCTAGTTCTTCAATCAACGACTCATTATTATAATCATCTTGAATCGCCTCCCATTCTCTTTCCAAATCATATTGTAACCGACGACTAAGCTTTGTGAAATCATCAAACTGTTTATGCACCCATTCCCAGAAAGTAGTATCCGATGTCCCCTTAAGTCCTTTCAAGCGTTCAATTCTCCCCTTTTCTTGTAAAGCCTCTGCTTTTTGTGGGCAGTCTTCAACATTATCGTACCACTCATAATCTTCAAAGGTTACATCGTTTCCAACCCGTCTCATCCCAATTATACTTCCCCCATTACAGGTTCTGTCACTTTTATAATCACAGGTCGGCCAAACACTACTCCCGTCCTTGAAAACGAAGGGTGTACAAGTGTGATTAATGTGCGCAAATTCCCATGGTTTATCCCAAACCCATGGTACTTGGTCATTCCATTCATAGTACCAGGTGTTTTTGAAATCATCATAAGTCTTAAATCCTGGTAGATCTCCAGTAAGCACATCATCGTCGACTTGAAGAAGGTAGTTAAATTCTTTGAACTGCTTGCACAAGGGTGTCTCATAATCGAACACATCAATGTCAATTCTAAAAAGTTCTTCAATGCCCTCATTGATTGTTGAATAATGAAGTGACGACCCATAATCGCTTTCTACTTCTTCGTCTTCTCCTCTCATCCAATATACCCATAATGCATCCTTAGTAGCACGATCCATGCTCTTATGGTTATTAAACTTACTAGCCAACCATTCTGAAAAATCAACATCGTTAGGATCGTGGTTAACGTCAAAGCAAGCCTTTCCAATCATATTCTTTTTTATCTCCATGAACTCGTTAAATTGCTTCTTAAAACTCCGAGTCAACCATGAAGTCATAATCTGCTTGACTTCATCTGCAGGGGCAAATTCCGGACTACCATATTTGAGTTCTAGCCAATCATTGAGGGAGAGGTCTATCAATCTTACCAATCTGCCATGAAATAGTAACTCCGCCAAAGCATAATTCATGTCATTATCCAGATAGTTCTCATTTAATCCCCAGTACTGTTCGGAATAAGGCATGTAAGAGTTTTGGGTATTGCCTCCACCACAGCTTTCGTTGCTTGAATCCATGTATGCAAGATAGAATTTCCCATCATCTTCTTCGATAGTAGTCCAGTTCAATCCTTCGGCTTCAATGATAGGCCATAAGAGCGACAATTCTTCTCCAGTGTACCTCACAAATACATCATAAGAGAACACCTCTTTGTCAATGTTGCATAAACGCATGAATTCCTTAAAAGCAGCTTCAAGAGGAGTCTCCCAAGAGAATAAATCTGCATCGATCATGAGCACATTGAATGAATCTGAAAACAAGCATTCCTTAGCAAGATATCCGTTAACTGACATGTCTTCCATAGCAAAATCTGTCATCCAAGGTAAAATCATCAGTAGGATTTGTTCGCTAGAAGAGAAATTAATGAATATAGAAACGGATATATGAATACAAATAGCTGATATCTGCAGACGATGCGCCGTATCCAAAAAGTTGGATACGCCGTATCTTATAATCGTTAAAATTTAATCAGACTTTATTCAGAAAATAGATACGCCGCTTAGAATTTTGAATGCGCCGTATCGGATTAATTAATCAAAAATCAGCTTATCTAATTAAAATTAAATGCGTCGTATTAACGAAAGTTAATGCGCCGTATTTTCGTTACGTTTAAAAATAAATATCGATTTTTGATTCAGATAGATGCGCCGTATCGATATAGATCGATGCATCGTATCTGTTTAATAATTCGCAAACTGTTTTTTAATTAAAATAATAGATACGCTGTGTCTGCTAAAGCAGATGCGTCGTATGGCGTTAAAGTTTAGAAAAAATTTTCTTAAAAATAGATACGCCGTATCTTGGGGAAAAGATGCGTCGTATCGCTTTATCGTTTTAGAAAAAATTTTCTTATTAAAAACAGATACGCCGTATCTTGGGGAAAAGATGCGTCGTATCGAATTAATTAAACGCGTTGTATTTAAAAAAATTAAATGCAATACGCCGTATCTGATAAATCAGATGCGCCGTATCGTTTGATTTAGCACAGTACAACGATAGCAGAACAGAAAAAATACGAAAAATAAAAACAAAAATTAAACACACAAACAAAAATAAACACACAAAAATAAAAGAAAACAATTAACACACAATACAACAAATATGCAAAATAATACAATGATGCAATTAATCTAATAAAAAGAAAAACCTAATTAAAATACTAATCAATTTAACAGATAATAACAATTCACTCCCCGGCAACGGCGCCAAAAACTTGATGCGTGCGTGCGGTGTCGTAGTATAGTTTTAGCACATTTAGATGCCTACTCAAGTTTTAAATTTATATTTAGCCGACTTATCAATAACACACACACTTAACGAGCAGTGTACCCGGTCAGTATGAATATAATGGTAAGTAGAGTGTCGATCACTAAGAGTGGAACGTATTATCTAGTTATTCTAATCAGTATTTTAATATCCTAACGCAAGGGGGTTTCAGCCTGAGAGACTGGCACGATTTGTTTGCAATAAAATAATAAACTAAACTAATAGGCACGAATCAGCAAGTAGCACACACGTACACAGATAAATACTCGAGACAATAAGAGGGCTGTCCTTATAATTAAGTAGATTGTCACTTGTTTTATTGATAGCTTTATATGAAGTGTATGTAGTTAACCCTTTCTCGTTGGTCCTATTCTTATCGGCGAGTAAACCCTTAATGATTACTTATGTCTAAAAGTTATTCCTAAGTGATCAATTTAGTAATAACCGTGGGAGCCACATTATTTTCCGCAGTCAAATGCCCGCAAGCCACTAATAAACACAGAGGTTATCAATGCACTAATAAGTAGTAACCAAAGACATCAACATATAAACTTTAATTGATGGGAAAGCAAGTATTAAAGGGAGTGCAATCTTTCGTTGTCACATTACACAAGCCACCAATCCTGATGAATTAAAGTTTGCTAACACAATAAAACAAAACTACTTAATGAATTAAACACATGCAGCACCTTCTTACAGCTCTTGTATCTTTGATTTGGGTGTGTCTTGTGCTGCCTCCTTGACTGAATTCGTCCTTGGTTTCTGGTCTTCGGTCTTAGGTTAAAACTTTGGAACTTTTTATTCGTCTGGTCTACGGGGTATTTATAGTTTCTGTCTGAGGGAAGATGCGGCACATCTACTAAGTAGATGCGGCGCATTGACTTAACTTCGCGTGGGGTCCAAGATTATAATATTCAGGAATATTCGTACACCGCCAGAGGATGCGGCGTATCTTTATCTTTGGATGCGGCGCATGTCCTCTTGTATCTTGGATCGTGTCTGGTGAGATCTTGATAGAGATGCGGCGCATGTCATGAGTGAGATGCGGCGCATCTGGAGCAGATTAGTCTTGATCTTCTTCATTTCAGTAGACTCTTAACATTATGCATGTTTTGCTCCATAATTAGTCTAAAATCGCTAAGTTTCACCAAATGCTTATTTTTACCTGAGAATTACAAAAGTAAACGATTAAGTATCAATCCTCATACATAATATAGTAAAACAAGTCAAATTAATAGGATAAATGATAGTAATAAAATGTACTTATTTGAGTTCATCAGTTATGTTCACCTTTGTCTATTTAACAAGAGAATATATTTTTTTTCTTGCATACCAACACCGCAATAAAAATGGTTTATATTTGATAATCATTATTCGGAATCAATAGTCTCGTTTTTATATTATATTTATAAAAACGTGTCCAAGAATATATTTCTCACATTTACCCAACCGTGGTACCGCGTTTACATCTTGACTCAACGAGATACGAGGTGCACCAAATACACTTTATATCACTAAATCTTATCCTCTTACCCAAAAATCTTATCCTGTCTCTCTCTCTTTCTGTATATTCGATATATCTGTTTTACTCTCTCTCTCTCCTAATCAGTATAATCATCTCCCTCCCTCTCCTTGAAGTCGACTGCCATTACCAGTAGCACCAACACCGCCCCCTCATCACCACAGACGCCGCCACCCTCCACCATCATCAACACCCAAAAGGGTGTGTGTGTTTGTTGGGCCTGAGATTGACAAGAATCCGCAAAGGTTTGGTTAGTAAGGGTTAGTTTTGGATCGTGATTCATCACCATCGCCGTTCCACCATCCCTCCACCACTCCACCTCGTCGTTCTTTTGGTATGCCGACACACGTATATCTATTTTTATCTATTTTCTTTTGATTAAAAACCGGATACGAATCGGTTTATTAATTTTTCATGGATGTAAAAAGATTGGATTTAAACAAACAGTTGAATAATAATTTCGTGTGGTTAAAACGATTTGAATGAGTGTTTGGTTGCTTATCGACTGAGTCAACTCAACTCAGTCGAGCTGAGCTAACTCAGCCGAGTCAAATCAGTGGGCTGAGTTGACCCGGATTTAGTTACGAGTCTTGTTTGATTTTGATATGCTAGCTTCCCGTTCTTTTTGTCTCGGTATATAACCAAACCATGGAGGGTATGTTTGGTCTCAGAATAAAACAGCCCGTCTAGGGTGTTTGTTGATCTTGGGTCTCGGCTAAAGACCACAGCCGAGGGGCTGTTGGCTTGTTGTCTCGGTTCACAACCACAGCCGAGGGTGTTCTATGGTTGTTTGGTCTCGACAAGTGAAGAACCCGACCGAGAGGTCAAGGGTTCGAACCCATTAGGGGTCGTTTGGTTTATTTATAAGTTCTTTTAATTCCTAGCCTATTAATTTAGCATATTTGGCTTATTTGGTTTTGATTTGATTTCGGCTAACGACCACAGCCTCTCGGCTGTTGGTTGTTGTCGTTGTTGTTTATAGTTGGATTCGTGTATTGCTTATATAACAAAATAGGGATGTTAGTTATTTTGTTCCCAAAATCCCAAGGTGCGGTTGAGGTTCATTTGTTCAAGCTTATTTAACAGCTTATTTATTTTCAACTCTTGGTCTTGCTTATTTTTCTTCCAAACATGTAAAAGATGTGAATTGTATACTTGTTTGTGGATGGGCTTTTGGTTTGAACCTACAACCCAATTAAGGATGCGTTTATTATGTGAGCAGCGAGCCCATAATACAAAGAGGGGTGTATGTGATTAAGTTTTGGGCCGAGCCCATTAGTATTAAAAGTTAGACATGTATTGTCTTGATAATTGATATTTCAAATATGAATATAATCACGGATATGGAACTTAGGACTTGGTACTTAATTCAGACTCGGATATATACTTTGTACATTGAATTGACATTATCAGACTAAAAAGATAGTAGACACCTTAAACTTGTATTGGACTATCGGACTATTTATATTGGACTTGGTAATATAAACTGGTAAACAAATATTAACTATCACAAATTATATTAATGACTCAAATCACACTCAGCTACAATGTAGAAGTCATATAAACAACCGAGTTATTACCCAAAACTTAACCGGTCTACCTATCTCTCACTTACTTGCTATTTGATTCTTAGGTGTTTATTACCTTTTACACTTGTGCTATATGATTTATGCTTTGGTGTGCATTTTGTCTGAGTCTATGACTTCATACCACCACACGAATAGGATACTAAACTTTTACAAACGTTGATACAAAAATTCCACGAAAGCTACAACACTCCATCTTTTGAAACTCGTACATATCGATTTCTTTCCGCGTATCATATTTTGAGATAAACTTATATTCATTAGGTTATGCGGATTCTGTGTCGTTGTACTATACTCCTTACACTGTTCTGCCATACTCCTTGGCACCGTTGTGTGACTACGTCACTACATTCTAAGGTGAGTCATAGCCCCTAATCTTATACGTTTTGATTTACTATTTGGGGGAGATACATGCTCAACTATATTTATTTACTATCACAAGCACTCTAAAAACATTCACGGTTTACCGTGAGTCATAGCCCATTCTTTCACTTATTTTGAACTCTTTGGAGGAGATACATGCTCGTTCTACTTACAAACTTACTCATTTATCTTAAACATTGTACTCAAATGTTGATTCACCCAATTGGTTTATTAAAACATAATTCTTGTTTTCACTCACCAAAGTAATATACACTTTCACGAAATCACTATGAATTTATACTCCCACTTTTATATGTTTTCCAATCTCCTAGGGAAATACATGCTACAAAATAGAACACAAGTATTTTATGTATGCTACACTTGATTGATATTGCCTAAGTTACTTTAATGCCAAAAGCCCCTCATATCATGAACCATTAATCACTTGCGAGTGAACGCGATTATAGTGAACAGACTCGAAATCTGTTGGAGGCTGACTGTCTATTCCACTAATACTTGACGGATAGCCTTAGTTGCTAGTCGTATTAATCACAATGCATTATATTTGAAGTAAAATAGGAAATTGCCAAATCCCCTATTTCCCGAGGGCCATAAATCATGCCATTAATTTTGATTGTTTCCCCCCACCGAATCCCGGTACTCTGTTAACGTTTGCGTGTCATGAGACTTAGGGAAATAAAATATATATATATATATATATATGTATATATATATATATATATATATGTATATATATATATATAATGTATATGTATATATATATATATATGTATATGTATATATATATGTATATGTATATGTATATATATATATATATGTATATATATATATATATATATATATATATATATATATATATATATATATATATATATATATATATATATATATATATATATACACAACTGCAATATCACTATTTCAAATTATGATTGTAATTCTCATGCAATTGGCACCATCACCATTTCAAATTATGATTGTAATTCACTTGAAATCCTACACTTGTGTTTAACTGATTTACATACAATTTACTTATGGTTTTCACCCAACGTAACTCACCAATTATTTCATCAATATTGGTATTTATTACAATTATCACCTCACTCTCGAACTATTGAAATCAATTGTTTACTTATAAACTCTATGAACTCACCAACCTTTGTGTTGACACTTTTAGCATGTTTATCTCAGGTCCATAATGAACGAGGATGGCACGGAGGAGCACGGATACATAAAGAAGGCTATAAATTTTATATTATCATTCAAAACTTATTTTGTAAATCTTTCAAATACTGGGACCTCACTTGTAAACTCTGATCTTCGAATGGTAAATCTTTTAAAATGACTCAACTAGAGATCATTTTCTATCATTATAAGTGTTATGCCATGAAGTAACGCCCAGTTTGAATTTCGCTGCGTATCGCGAAATTGGGAGTGTTACAGATTGGTATCAGATCTATAGTTATAGAGAAACGTGTCTAATTGAGACCTGAACTATAACCATTTTCATAAACAAAATATTTTATAGCCTTTCGCTCTCCGTGCCTTCCATCCACCAGACGATTATGTGACTTCTATGTAATTTATGCTACTCTAACACTTAGTATATTGATATACACCCACTCGACATACTTTCAACCACTCTAGAATTAAATACATCTGCGTATGCCTATTCTAGGGCATTACGGCACAACCCTAATTTTCCAATCATGTACCTACTCATACTTTAGCAGTGGATTGTAAACACACAGGTTGCAAGTCTTGTATGGGCGGGACTTGGGACTGAGTGGATTTACGATGCCTTTGCTATGGAGACTTTATTCAAGGGCTTGCAATTCAACTATACAAATATGCCCTACTCATACACTTTTGTGGTATAGGAGACTTCCCCCAGGACATTGTAACTGATCTCAATGGTCTTTCCTACTACTCAGACATTGTAATTTATACAATGGTCTCATTTATTTTTCAAGGCACTGTAAGTCCTACAGTGGTCTCTATCACATCCCCAGACACTGTAAACGAAACAGTGGTCTCATTTATTTCTCAAACATTGTGTATTGCACAATGGTCTCAATTATTTCTCAAACATTGTAAATGATTACTGTGATCTCTAAACTCCTCACGACTTTATATTATTTTACATGAAACATGTCACAAACTATTGATTTCCTTGGTAGAAATCAAATATATAAAATTTCTAAAGAACAAACTGATTCATCATCTACAAAAGCTAAAGTTCAACAACTTTCTCTACATTCATCAAAGTTCTCTACATTCATCAAAGAATCTATGATTCTAACCCAGTGTGGACTATTTTTTTCCACACGTATGAGTGTTCTGTCAGAAATTCTTAAGTAGGAAGATTTACAATGTCTTTATTTGAATGGATTGGGACGCCTTTTTATTTAAATAAAGAAATTGTGAGTCGCCGAACCATAAGTTTATACTTCTTTATTTACATTGTTTGGGACCCTTCTCTATGTAAATAATGAATTATGAATAAGTGGGCTTATTTGTATCCGATATGACATGAGTATGAATTCGAACTTGAGAATCCCCAATATTCTATCACTCAGCAAAAATCTTAAGAACTCATTTGAACTTGCATGGACACCTACACATAAACTCTCCTAAGAGTTCCTTCCATTTGTTGACCTTTATTTAGAGACATTGTTACTCAAAATGTTCTCTCTCCACATCCCCACACCGTTTGTTACTGTTGTTATTTTGCCGTTATTGGATTCTTGAGCAGACCGAGCTCTTACAACATGATCCACTGGCTTACGAGACATCAAAATTGATTCATCATCTAGGCACCTAAATGCAACCACTCTCTCTAGGCTCTTGAAATTGCTGAATTTGCAACTCATGAAGTCCTTGTGAAAACAACCTCTAACACCTGGCACAACAATCACTCGCGAAAGCGCCACAACATTTGGTTTCCCAGCATCTTCAGCTGGCCTTGCAATATCTGGTCCTCCAACTGGCCCTTTGCTCACCTATCAACACATTAAAAGAGTTCCTGATTTCACCTAGGTGTGTGAGATCAAAAATTCACCACAAATGCCTACACTCTTTCCCAGACATCTCAACATCAGACTATACAAGATCCTGACTAGGACACTCACTATTCCTCTAGAAGAGATCCAGATTGAAGAATGTCCGAACTTTATCAAAGAACCTATCAAGATCATAGACCGTAAGGTCAAACGACTTAAGTAAAGTCGCTTTCTTATTGTCCAAAAGTTCGTTAGAACACACTGTCCACATATAACACCCGCTAAACTTCGGGACGAAGTTCCAATTGAGGAGTGGATACTGTAACAACTCGAAAATTTTCACACAGCAAAGTGACTATTTTACCCTTTGATTTAAAAAAAAGTTGACTTTGACTCTTACTTTCTGACTATTTGACTTTTACCTTAACATAAAAGCAAATACGGTAATCGGTAGTTAACCGGTAACTTCTCAAGTTAAATAACCCGCTCTGATTCGAATTATTACTCTCTGAACATTACGTTCACCTTTGTCTATTTAACAAGAGAATATATTTTTTTCTTGCATACCAACACCGCAATAAAAATGGTTTATATTCGATAATCATTATTCGGAATCAATAGTCTCGTTTTTATATTATATTTATAAAAATGTCTCCAAGAATATATTTCTCACATTTACCCAACCGTGGTACCGCATTTACATCTTGAATCAACGGGACACGAGGTGCACCAAATACACTTTATATCACTAAATCTTATCCTCTTACCCAAAAATCTTATCCTGTTTCTCTCTCTTTCTATATATTCGATATATCTGTTTTACTATCTCTCTCCTAATCAGTATAATCATCTCCCTCCCTCTCCTTGAAGTCGAATGCCATCACCAACAGCACCAACACCGCCCCCCATCACCACAGATGCCGCCACCCTCCACCATCATCAACACCCATAAGGGTGTGCGTGGTTGTTGGGCCTGAGATTGACAAGAATCCGCAAAGGTTTGGTTAGTAAGGGTTTGTTTTAGATCGTGATTCATCACCATCGCCGTTCCACCATCCCTCCACCACCCCTCCTCGTCGTTCTTTTGGTATTCCGGCACACGTATATCTATTTTTATCTATTTTCTTTTGATTAAAAACCGGATATGAATCGGTTTATTAATTTTTCGTGGATGTAAAAATATTGGATTTAAACAAACCGTTGAATAATAATTTCGTGTGGTTAAAACGATTTGAATGAGTGTTTGGTTGCTTATCGACTGAGTTAACTCAACTCAGTCGAGCTGAGTTAACTCAGCCGAGTCAACTCAGTGGGCTGAGTTGACCCGGATTTAGTTACGAGTCTTGTTTGATATTGATACGCTAGCTTCCCGTTCTTTTTGTCTCGGTATATAACCAACCCAAGGAGGGTATGTTTGGTCTCGGAATAAAACAGCCCGTATAGGATGTTTGTTGATCTTGGGTCTCGGCTAAAGACCACAGCCGAGGGGCTGTTGGCTTGTTGTCTCGGTTTACAACCACAGCCGAGGGTGTTCTATGGTTGTTTGGTCTCGACAAGTGAAGAACCCGACCGAGAGGTCAAGGGTTCGAACCCATTAGGGGTCGTTTGGTTTATTTATAATTTCTTTTAATTCCTAGCCTATTAATTTAGCATATTTGGCTTATTTGGTTTTGATTTGATTTTGGCTAATGACCACAGCCTCTCGGCTGTTGGTTGTTGCCATTGTTGTTTATAGTTGGATTTGTGTATTGCTTATATAAAAAAATAGGGATGTTAGTTATTTTGTTCCCAAAATCCCAGGGTGCGGTTGAGGTTCATTTGTTCAAGCTTATTTAACAACTTATTTATTTTCAACTCTTGGTCCTGCTTATTTTTCTTCCAAACATGTAAAAGATGTGAATTGTATACTTGTTTGTGGATGGGCTTTTGGTTTGAACCTACAGCCCAATTAAGGGTGCGTTTATTATGTGAGCAGCGAGCCCATAATACAAAGAGAGGTGTGTATGATTAAGTTTTGGGCTGAGCCCATTAGTATTAAAAGTTAGACATGTATTGTCTTGATAATTGATATTTCAAATATGAATATAATCACGGATATGGAACTTAGGACTTGGTACTTAATTCGGACTCGGATATATACTTTGGACATTGAATTGACATTATCAGACTAAAAAGATAGTAGACACCTTAAACTTGTATTGGACTATCGGACTATTTATATTGGACTTGATAATAGAAACAAGTAAACAAATATTAACTACCACGAATTATATTGATGACTCAAATCACACTCAGCTACAATGTAGAAGTCATATAAACAACCGAGTTATTACCCAAAACTTAACCGGTCTACCTATCTCTCGCTTACTTGCTATTTGATTCTTAGGTGTTTATTACCTTTTACACTTGTGCTATATGATTTATGCTTTGGCGTGCGTTTTGTCCGAGTCTATGACTTCATACCACCGCACGAATAGGATACAAAACTTTTACAAGCGTTGATACAAATATTCCACGAAAGCTACAACACTCTATCTTTTGAAACTCGTACGTATCGATTTCTTTTCGTGTATCATATTTTGAGACAAGCTTATATTAATTAGGTTATGCCGATTCTGCATCGTTGTACTATACTCCTTACACTGTTCTGCCATACTCCTTGGCACTGTTGTGTGACTACGTCTGTAACACCCCGACCCGACAAGGGTAAAGATATCACAATAATGGATTCACATCAGATCAAAACAAAGCATACATTTTCAGTAATACAAAAATCTCAGGGATTACAACTGAAATACTGAATCTACAAGGTTACAATTGAGAACTTCCAAAAACAACTACTTCTAAATTATGATATCTTCTAGTCAACTCTAATCCAGAATAGCTATCCAATCTTCTAAGTCCAAAGGTATACTCTCCACTCATTCCCAGCTTCCTACTAAAACCTGCCGCAGGAAAAGAAATGCGGCTGAGCTACGAGAGCTCAGTGAACAGATATAACGATAACAAAAGCAGTAATAGAGAGTAGTACAAATACAATCAAGAATACAGATCATACCGATACAAATCAAAGCGAAAGGAGTAAGGAACGGAATAAGGACAAAAGAAAAGAAATAAGGAAAAGGAAACAATAAAGTTATAGAATAAGGGAAAAACAGAAATCTGTCACGAGCCCAGATAACAGATTATACCATAGCATAACAAAATAATAAAACAAACCTGTGTAGAGTGATCAGCTCTCAGACAATGTGAAAGACGTGTATCGCACACACCATCAGTCACCAGATATAATAACAGTAAACATATAACATAAACAAAGACAGATCAAATCTAGAGTGCACCCATACGCCCCACAGATAATTCAATAATCATAATATAATGGCCATAGCAGATAATAAATAAGGGACGGGACAGGTCATCACTCTCCTGCCCTAGAGTCATGTCAGAGGTGCGTCAATGACATGGACATGAAACCCTCATGCCTAGTGATTGGCTCGGACATCAGACTGTAGGTCAAAGGTCAGATGTACTATCAAAATAATCAAAGGTCATATCTTAAGGGTACATGGCAAAAGGTTCATGTCAAACAGTTTAGAAATAAATGTCAAAGGTTCCAATCAAAGTTTATCAGATTAAGTTTTATATCAAAGTTTAAGTTCAGATTAAAAGGATTATATCAAATGGTTCAGAAGATTATATCAAAGGTTCATAATTAAGAGTTCATTGCAAAAGTTCATTTTAGAATTTCCTGTCAAAAGTTCATTGAAAGCATTCCTTTAAAATAACTTATTTTTCTCAAAACATTTCCAAGTCACAATTAAAAAGGTTTTCACATAACAGATTTTTATATCAGAGGTCGTAACAAAAGGGAATCATGAAAAAGGTTCAAAGCAAAGAGGATTATAATAAGGACATCAATTCAGAAGTATAACAAGTCAGAACATGAAAGAGATCATAAAGACTCACAAAACAAAGGAATCACACGGAAGGTTCACAAACAGAAGGGAACATAGCAATGGTACAGGGAATCCTAATAAGGAAAATGAAAAACTGAATAAAAGGGAATGAAACGCCCTTACTGAAAAAGGACAGAATATCTGTACCTTATTAGCAGTGCAGAAAAATAAACAAGCACATGAATACTGAACAGATCAAGGCTTCTCCTTCTTCGCACCTAAAGGAGTAGAAGACGGGATTACAAAGGATTCCAATTCAGATTATTACTATTTCAGATTAAGTTAAACCCTTATTCAAAGATTATTATGGAATAATGATATATTTTATCAAGTTACAAAAGTCTAGGTTTAATTATGACATGTTTACATAGTTTAGGGTTCTAATTGTAATTCCATTAATTTAATGGTCATTTGTGAAAATACTTTCAAGTTACAGAATTATACACTCATTTTATTCAGAATTACATTTTATTCCCTTAAGTTTCACAATTTATAGATTACACCCTTTAGTTACATAATTTACAAAACCAACCTTATAATTTCATATTTTACAAACTAAACCCTACAATATCCATATTTACCAACCAAGCATATTATATTTCAAATTTACAGAATATACCATCAGAAGTTAGTACATTACATATTTGACCCCTCAGAATTCAGAATTTACTTATTTAGCCCTTTAAGTTTACAAAACATATATACTAAATCATAATTTCATAACAATTACATAATTAGCCCAAAAATCCTCAAAATTACACAACAACCTTTTTATATCAGTATTAACACAAAACAACTTCAGAATTTCAGATTTACACTTTTGGTCCCTCACTTTTAAATTATTTCCATTCGAAACCCTAATTTGCCAATAATTCATTATTATGCAATATTTACACTTAGGACCCCAAAGTTATATTTTTCCCACATTCTTACAGATGTATATGATCTTACAAAAATATCCCAGAAGTTTCAAAGTTGGCAAAACAGGTCCTTTTACTTTTATCTTTAAATCGGTAAGACTTTTTAACAACAAATACAAACCCTACTTTTCACCAATCATTGAACTATCATTAAATCATCCTTAAAACACATTAAATGATCAGATATTCATCCAAGAAACCAAACCCTAGTACCCACGATTTCCATTTTATTTTATTTCTTTGTTTTCATGAAATCCGATTATAACAATAATTCACCACGTTAATTTTAGGCCTATAAAAATCAAAACCATATTTTTCCCAGATCATATGACTCATAAGGAACCCACGAAAAATAAAGAACATGCCCAGAAAATTCGTTTAACATATATTGCATATTTACGTACGTTTTATACATTAAAATTACAAAGACTTGATTTAGGCTATTATAATTCGGTCTATCATTTTTCCCAAATCTAATACATCATAAGAGGTCTAAATAAAATAGCTATCATGTCCAGAAATTTGGATTTCATATTATTGTGATTTACGTGTTTTATGACCATTATATTTTCATACACTTAGATTAGCATGCATGGATCGATTTACATATTTTATATGAGTTATATAATATCTAAAGATCACTGGAAAATTGTCATATTAATTTTAAAACATGTGATTAGGTTGTATGGATTATTACCTTGTTTTTGAGCAATTCGACAAGAAATCAAGAACAAGAACGAACCAAGGAGAAAACGCAGCAACCCTTAATTTTCATAGCTTCCTTGCACCTCCAAGAACACCAGAAAATTTCTTGCTCAAGCCCAGAATTCGTGAAGAAGCCTTGGTCGATTTATTTGGATCGCTTAGGGTTTTTTTATGCATAGTCGTTTTATGTTTTTTGAGATAGGAATAAAAAGATTTGCTTTAATATCTTAAAACCGACTTTAGGGGGGCAAGGACCAGAAATTCGGCCTAGAGAATCAAGATAAATATTGGGCTTGATTTATATAATTCTTTCCTTAATTTATATTAGCAATTATCTAATTAAAATATTTTAAAACATTATATTTATTTAATTTTTATAATTTTCTGAATTTTATATATATAATGAGTATGTTAATTTTTAAATATCCAAAATGATGTAACATTGTCTCAGAAATTTATTTGTTTCAGATATAGTTCGATTTCAGATGTTTTGGAATTATTTCAGAATTTTATAAGTTATTTAATAAGGTTTTATGTTATCAGGGGTAATTTGGTAATTTTATGCGTTATCTGAATTTCAGGTATTACAACGTTACTACATTCCAAGGTGAGTCATAGCCCCTACTCTTATACGTTTTGATTTACTATTTGGGGGAGATACATGCTCAACTATATTTATTTACTTTCACAAGCACTCTAAAAATATTCATGGTTTACCGTGAGTCATAGCCCCTTTTTCACTTATTTTGAACTCTTTGGGGGAGATACATGCTCGTTCTACTTACAAATTTACTTGTTTATCTTAAACATTATACTCAAATATTGATTCAATCTATTGGTTTATTAAAATATAATTCATGTTTTCACTCACCAAAGTTATATACACTTTCACGAAATCACCATGAATTTATACTCCCACTTTTATATGTTTTCCAATCTCCTAGGGAAATACATGCTACAAAATAGAACACAAGTATTTTATGTATGCTACACTTGATTGATATTGCCTAAGTTACTTTAATGCCAAAAGCCCCTCATATCATGAACCATTAATCACTTGCGAGTGAAAGCGAATATAGTGAACAGACTCAAAATCTATTGGAGGCTGACTGCCTATTCCACTAATACTTGACGGATAGCCTTAGTTGCTAGTCGTATTAGTCGCAATGCATTATATTTGAAGTAAAATAGGAAATTGCCAAATCCCCTATTCCCCGAGGGCCATAACTCATGCCATTAATTTGGATTGTTTCCCCCCACCGAATCCCGGTACTCTGTTAACGTTTACGTGTCATGAGACTTAGGGCAATATATATATATATATATATATATATATATATATATATATATATATATATATATATATATATATATATATATATATATATATATATATATATATATACAACTGCAATATCACTATTTCAAATTACGATTGTAATTCTCATGCAATCGGCACCATCACCATTTCAAATTATGATTGTAATTCACATGAAATCCTACACTTGTGTTTAACTGATTTACATACAATTTACTTATGGTTTTCACCCAACGTAACTCACCACTTATTTCATCAATATTGGTATTTATTACAATTATCACCTCACTCTCGAACTATTGAAATCAATTGTTTACTTATAAACTCTATGAACTCACCAACCTTTGTGTTGACACTTTTAGCATGTTTATCTCAGGTCCATAATGAACGAGGATGGCAAGGAGGAGCACAGATACATAAAGAAGGCTATAAATTTTATATTATCATTCAAACACTTATTTTGTAAATCTTTCAACTACTGGGACCTCACTTGTAAACTCTGATCTTCGAATGGTAAATCTTTTAAAACGACTCAACTAGAGATCGTTTTCTATCATTATAAGTGTTATGCCATGAAGTAACACCCAGTTTGAATTCCGCTGCGTATCGCGAAATTGGGGGTGTTACAATCACTTTCTTTAGTTTCTTAGTGAAGTCCACAATTGAGCCTTCTATAGGAACTTTATTTTCTGGAATGTCTGGGTAAGCATCCACCATGTCTTCAAACCATTCATACTTTTCACCATCAGGGTTAACCCATTCAGGAGCTGGTTTGAGAGGTGCATCAGCAAGTGGTGCAGGAATAACTGCAGCTTTATGAGGAACAACTTCAGTTTCATATTGATTAATGGTGATATCATCATAAGGTTCAGTTTCATCAATGGTTCCAGTTTCCTGAGGTACAAGTTCTTCTTCGCCCGTTTGCTGAACGTTGGATGATGGTAGTGTACCAGTAGGTCTAGTTGTTCTTGTTCGTTTCTCGCTCGGCTTCGCTTGGTCGTCTTTGTCATGATCATCACGACGACGTTTGCTAGGCTTGACCTTCTTGCACGACTCGTCCTTTTTTTCAGCTTTCTTCATAGATTTGATTAAAACTTTGCGAAGATCTTCCTCTTCTGGATCATTGATGATAGCCTCTAGCAACTGTCCTTTAAGATATGCGACTGAAGGCTTTGATGGTTTTGTTTGGATTGTAAGCGGTGTTGATTGAATATGATGTGCTACGATTCCATCAAGCTTCCTTTTGACGTATTCCTTCAGAAGAGTTGGAAGCGTCTCCTAAAGATGTCTGCCGATCTCTTCTGGTAAATTCTTGCTAAGGTAGTCTTCCATTGCTAGAGAGACATCGTATGTCTTGAACTAATTGATGTCATTTTGCTGCGTTGTCACTTGAGCTTGTAACATGCTGAGTTGTTCTTTGAGGGCTTGGAGTTCACTGTTATCTGGTTGTTGGGGTGTAGGTAATGGTGAGGGGGGCTTGGTTTTTGAAGTTTGATCCACAGATGATGGTATAACCGGTGGAGTAGGTATACGGTCTTGATCTTTATCATCATCATCTTGGTCATCGTCATGCTCATCACTTTCATCGTCTTTGTCATCATTACTTTCATCTTCTTCATCCTTATCATCACTTTCACCGTCTTTATCTTCTTCATCTTTGTTCTTATCTTCATCAGAGTCAGATTATGAGGGTGTGTGAATGAGTTGTTCTGATTCTTGAGATTCACCCTCAGATTTACTCATAGAAACACTTTCTGACTTTGACAATGTTGCTTCTATGTCATCGTCGGACTGAGACAAGGTTTCTTCATCACTAACCTTCGATGCTGATCCTTCACCTTTCTTCCTTTTCTCAAGTTTCTCAATATCAGCCAGATACTTTGCCTTGTTTTCTTGAAGGGCTCTCTTGAGTTGTTCAATTTCTTCTTCTTTAGTCTTAGGTGGTTGAAGGGTGTCATCGGGTTTGTCTTGAATCTTTATTGATTTGCCCTTGCCTTTACCCAGTCCTTCATCATGCATTTCCTTCTTTATCTGCATAATTCTTTTTTTTTCTTTCATCCCTTAAGCTTGGTTCCTCTTCTTCTTCTTCCTTTGTAGATTAATCCCTGAGCATAGGTTTCCTCTTTGTAGCTCAGGATATTTTCTTAGTTCTTGTTGATCCGGCTTTGATTCCTCTTCCTCTACCTCTTATTCCAACTGTACACTTCACGGTTATCGCAACTGTTCCTGCCTTCTCGGCTTCATCATACCTTTCATAGGCTTCGGTTGCCTTCACCGACTCTATAATAAGTGTTTCTGTAATTCTTAAACCTTGTTTGGTGGTCTTGGTGGTATGAATTCTCACTCTAGAAAGAACATAGTCCATCTGTACTGTGTGAGCCTTTTCAGTTAAACGTCTATCAATTTCTTGATCCTTTTCCATGAAGTGTGCTATGAGAAGTTTTGTGAAGCGTGGGAAAGGAATCTTGTAGCCCTTCTTTAGTACAAACTGGCGAGCTTGATAGATCATGTCTGTCTAGATGTACTTGGCATAATCCATATGGTAAAGGTTGATAACTCCCTAGAAGAACTAAAGATGTTCAAGTCTGGGGTGTTCTTGTCCCGTTTCCTTTCCTGTGATACAGTGGCTCAAGATGGTGTACATGGTTAACCATGGTTGAGGAATGTATCTGCGATCCACTTTTGAATGTGAAGTGATTTCTTCAAACGAATTGTCATAGCCAAGATGTTTTAATGACCTGACTATACGTTCAAAAGTAGGATCTTCTTGAAACTTTGTGTGTTTGCCGAATACGGTTGGAGGAAGCCCAAGAACGTTGCGAAGAAGATGAACATCGAACATGATCCTCTTCGTATCAAGGGTAACAGCCATGGTCTTGTTGTCTCGACTGATGAATAACGTGTGCCATAATTGATTGGGATAGACTTCCGAAACTGTTGCAGATTTTGTCAAAACATGTCGGCAGAAATGCTTCTTCAAGATTTCAACCATAATCTGACAGGAAGGATGGCATGGTAATTTCTCCAAGTCAACTTTGGAGTTGGATTCTCCAATCTTTCGTTCATCACCTTCTGGTATCAAGTCATTTCTTGCTAGGGATGTTTGAGACATTTTGAACCTGAGTAGCACAAACACCAACGAAGACACACAATGGAAATTGTATATATATGTTAGTGTAAGTCACTTATTGCATGATCTGTGCCTAACTGATATGATTCACCATATAGAGAGACATGTAAGATGATCATGTATAGTATGAATATAGTAATCAAACAACCATATTGGAGCAAACACATTTTTTCAACTTAACTCAATTCTATACTTAGAAAAATTTCACTAAGTTTGAAAAAACATGGCTTACTTGAAAGAATTTCGGTTACTCGAAGAAATTATAAAAAAATCATCCTTACTCGAAGGATTTGTAAAAAATTTGGAAATAACAGCCCTTACTTGGAGATAACCATTTTCCTTACTCGGAAATTATGACACCCTCCTAACTCGGAGAAACATGATAAAATTCTTACTTGAAGAAATAACACTCTTACTCGAAGATTCTGATAAAAACTTGGTTACTCGAAGAATGATGCCTTACTCGAAGAGTTTAAGAAAAAATTTCCTTACTCGAAGAGTTTAATAAAATTTCCTTAGTTGAAGGATATTTCCTTACTCGAAGAGTTAAGGAAATAATCCTTACTCGAAGAATTTTTACAAAACTTTTCTAAGTAGAAGAAATATTGCTTACTCGAAAATTTTGATAAAACTTTTCTAAGTAGAAGAATTTGATCTGTTACTCGAAGAATTTCACAAATTTTTCTAAGTAAGAAACATTTATGTTCTTACTCAAAGAACTTCATCCTTAGTTGAAGGATTTCTTGCTTACTCGAAGACATTCATACATTCTTAAATTCTATATTAGACTATTTCAGACATCAAGCAATCATCAACTATCTTCCTAAACATATTCTAAACATATCCTAGCACCCAGAAATCCAAACAAACATGCACATTTGTCACTACAATTGATTATGTCTTATGCAATTCTTCGACTAAGACCATGTGTTTGATTTAGACTATAAGACTTTAGGCGCATTGTTTAGGGACTGATATAAGCATAACCAACCATTCAAAACACTTATACACTACACCAATTAGTAGCAGCCAACTATACGACCACATAAACCCTAAAATACTCAACTTGCATTCACTGATGTTATCCTACACAATTAAGCAGTTTTAAAACACTCCTAGACATGATGTTAAGCTATAGAACTAAATTAATTAGACTATAAGCTAACATACAAGAAATGCCCAATTCGAATCTTTAAACCCTAATTCCACGTATGAACAATTAAGCCAGAGAAGAAGTTCAAGAATTCATGCGAGTGATATACATGCATAACTGAGTGATTATAACACTTACAATCGTGAATTTAGAGAAAATAAAAAATCTTGATTGTTAGAGTAAAATTGGTGGTAAGATGTCAAGTTTTTGTGTTTTTGTTTTTTTAAAATTCTGAGTTGGAGCTTATATAGAGTTAAGTTTGGAATGTTGTCACTTTTAGTCCCTTAACCCGTTTTCCAATTCAAACACAGTCCTTATGTGGTAATGTTTTGACAGTTGACAACAACAGCCCTTGAGATTTGTTATTGTTTCAACCTTGGTCCAATTGTTTGTAAACTTTAGTAATTTTCATTTCTCCCCCTTAAACTAACAAATACTTTTAAAATTTTGTCAAGATTTTTAGTTCAAGAGATCACGTAAATGTTGCATGATGAAGATTTTGTAAATGATGAAGATTGTGATAAGAGTGTGCAAAAATTATAAAAATTCTCCCCCTCAAAATATGTTCGTGATTAAAATTGATGAAATGTGAATTACAAGAACATATTTTGATTCGTTTTGAATTAAGCACACTAAAAAAGAGATGAAAAATTGTTGTTTTTTTTTTTTTTTTTTTAAGTAAAAGTAGAAAATCTTTTTGTGTTTTTGATAAAATATTTACAAAGATAGTTTTGGTGTTTGACTTTCTTAATTGTGTTTAAGAAAATTGTTTAAATCATCTGGAGTCAAACACCGCATACCAATTTGGTGAACTAATTCCACAAATCTTGCATGGGGCAAGGCTTTGCTGAATAAGTCCGCTAATTGGTATTCAGTACCCACAAAATATAATTCAATAGTACCTTGTTCCGCATGCTCCTTGATGAAATGGTATTGAAGTGCGATATGTTTGGACTTCGAATATTGAACCGTGTTGCATGAGATGGCAATGGCACTCTTGGAGTCGCAGTACATGAGAATCTTGTTGAAAACATAACTGTAGTCCATCAGTTGTGATCGCATCCAAATGACTTGAGCACAACATGCTGACATGGCTACATATTCAGATTCTGTAGACGACAATGAGGTACAATCTTGCTTCTTTGACTGCCAAGATACAAGTTTGTCTCCTAGAAATTGCACTCCCCCAGATGTACTTTTACGTGTATCTAGATATCCTGCATGATCAGCATCTGAAAAAGCAATTAGTTCAAAGCCAGAATCCTTTGGATACCAGATCCCCAAATGGATGGTTCCCTTTATGTATCAAAGGATTCTTTTAACCTCAGAGAGGTGTCTTTCAGTTGGTCGAGACTGATAATGGGAGCATAGATATATATCAAATACAATATCTGGTCGGCTGGCTGTTAGATACATGAGTGACCCAATCATACTTCGATATTTTGTAGGGTCAATTGGTGTCGCATGTAAATCAGCATCCAGCTTTAGAGATGATGCAAACATAGGAGTATTATATGTGTCACAACTTGTCATGCCATGTTTCTTTAAAATCTCTAGAGCATATTTGGACTGATTTATAAAAATACCACGGGGGTTGATGAACTTGAAGTCCTAAGAAGAACGTAAGTTCAACCATCATAGACATCTCAAAATTTTGTTTCATTAATTTTGCAAAAGCATTTTAGTACTTTTTATGTGTTGAACCAAAAATGATGTCATCAACATAAATTTGAACAATTAAGATGTCCTCCCCGTATTTTTGAATAAACAGTGTAGGATCAACAGTTCCTTTGGTAAAGTGATTAGCAAGTAAGAATGCGGACAATTTATCGTACCATGCCCTCGGGGCTTATTTAAGGCCATAGAGGGCTTTCTTGAATCTGTATACATGATTTGGATGATTTGGATCGATGAAGCCCTCTGGTTGTGTGACATACACTTCTTCACGGAGTTGCCCATTCAGGAATGCAGTCTTCATGTCCATTTGATAAACGGTGATGTTCTTGTGGGCAGCATACGCTAGAAACATGCGAACAACTTCAAGTCTAGCCACTGGTGCAAAGGATTCTTCAAAGTCAATGCCTTCTTCTTGGCTAAAGCCTTTGGCAACCAGACGAGATTTGTTACGAATAACGGTTCCATCAGCATCCAGTTTGCTTTTTCAAATCCATTTAAGTCCGACAACATAGACTCCATCAGGTCTTTCTACCAATTCCCAGACTTCAAGGCATTTGAATTGATCAAGTACTTCTTGCATTGATTCAATCCAATTGTCATAAGTCATGGCTTCCTTAATATTCTTTGGTTCTGCTTGACAGGCGGTAAGTGCATAAATTCATGTTTCACCATCTGTGTGAAGTCTTTGTCGTGTCATGACTGGATTATTCGGATTACCAATCACATTTACTAAAGGATGATCTTTTGTCCATTTGTGGGTTGACGGGTAATGTTGAAAATTATTGTGCATATTAGATGGATCCAAGTTGCTTGTAGACGACTCTGCAATATCGTGAACGGTTGGAGCCAGAGCAAATGGATTAAAAAATGCATTGCCGTCATAATTTGCAGGTGCGGGTACTTCTTGTTGTAGGAGATCTTCAGCTGCATTCTCAGTATTGGAAGCGGTTTGTTCTTCTGTTGATTTAGTTAGAGGTGCATCTGCAGCAACTGTTGTTGTTGTAGTAGCAGGTGTATTAGGTACTGGATTATGATCAGGTTGTGCAGCGGAACTTGTAGATACATCTGGTGCACGACTTGCAAAAAAATCATCGAACAGCAGAGCAAACAAGGTTTCCAAATCCTTATGGTTGAGGGAGAGTGTTGCAGCTAATTGATCAGGAAAGTTTAGACAGTTAGTTGTGGGTCCTAAGCTGTTTTGCTCAAAAGCCATTTCTGTAAGCTCATCAAAATTAGCATGTATTGTCTCTTGAATTTCTTTAGTGCGACGGTTCCAGATTCGAAAACCTTTAGAGTTCTCACAGTAACCAACAAAGATACCAATGTCAGCTTTGGCTTTCAGTTTTCCAAGATCATCACGATCATTATTTGGGTAACAAAGGGCACCAAATACATGAAAGTAATTTATGTCCGGTTTACAATTGTGAACAATCTCATATGGAGTTTTGTGATGCCTTTTGGTGATCATACAACGATTTTGTGTGTAACAAGCAGTGGAGACAGCTTCAGCCCATAGGTAATCAGGTAATTGAGCGTTTATTAACATCGTCCTTAAAGCTTCCACTAACATCTTATTGCGTCTTTCGACAACCCCATTCTATTCTGGACTTCTGGCAATAGATGTTTGGTGTTCAATTCATACTTTCTCAAAATACTCACGAAGAGTTTGATTCTTGAATTCAGTTCCGTTATCTGTTCTGACTTTTCTGACTGTATTGCGAATCTGAACTTGAATTTTAGTGAGAAAGGTGATGATCATCAAGGGAGCTTGATCTTTAGTTCGTAGAAAGTAGACCCAAGTCCATCTGGAAAAATCATCGACAATTACCAATATGTAGCGTTTTCCGTTGATTGTTTGAACACGTATCGGGCCACATAAATCCAAATGGAGAAGTTGTAGAACATGATCAGTACTGAGTTCGGTTTTAGAAGGAAAATGAGCACGAGTACTTTTCCTTTGTTCATATGCTGGACATAGATGATCTTTTGCATACCGAAACCTTGGAAGGCCGTCGACTAGTTTATGACGAGCAAGTTCAGTCATGGTCTTGAAATTCAAGTGAGACAGTCGTTTGTGCCACAACCAAGATTTTGTTGAATGTGCTTTGGAGAGTAAACATATGGGAGAAGAAGCGGTCATGTCAGACATAGAAATGGTGTAGAGACTAGTTCCGCGTTTGCCCGTCATGAGATCGTTTCCTTGTAAATCACGAACGAAACAAGTTTTCTCCCTAAATGCAACTTCCAAATCACCAACACAAAATTTTCCTACTAAGAAAAGGTTATGTCCAAGGCCTTCGACGTAATATACACGGCTAATCTCGATATTGCCATTGACATAGCAGCGAAGTGATCATTCCCGAATCTGATAGTGCCTATAAACTTTGCAACAAAGTTTACTAAAAGTTTGAGGTTGCCTGTCATATGTCGAGAACAGCCGCTATCGACAATCCAAAGAACAATTTGAATCACCTGCATCACATCAAGACAACGCAGATGGAGAGATGGTAACGGTGGAACCCGTTGGGTTAGTAGCACAGTGATTAAACACTTTAGGTAACCAAGCATGTGAGAACTTATTTTAGACTATCTAACTAACAATAAGTTTTGTGACCGTTTATGGGCTCAAGGCTATTTAGACCTTGATCTAGGATTTTAACTATGATAAGTACGATGAT
Source organism: Artemisia tridentata subsp. tridentata (assembly GCA_021014915.2). Lineage (NCBI taxonomy): Eukaryota > Viridiplantae > Streptophyta > Magnoliopsida > Asterales > Asteraceae > Artemisia > Artemisia tridentata. Next base: position 104,372,607 of record CP139502.1, on the reverse strand, counting down.
AATGTTGGCGGAATTATTCAAATGAAAGAATACAATACTATCACAACAAGGTTTTGCCAAATTCACCGTTTGTTATTCAAACTAGCCCCAATACTACTTGATCAATAGCAGTACGATTTCACTCTAATCAGGGATCAATGATCCTTGAGGCTAAACAAACCTAACAACATCAGACCCCATGACTGATGTTCATCAGACCCCTCGTCTGATGTTCCCACATACACTCTTTTGATGTTTTACATTTTAACACATTTCTGTGTTTAAATTCTAAGCATACTAAACACTTGTAAAACATACTAAGTATCTAAGCTATGATCTCCTTTTTATATAACAAATGAGATCATTACAAAGTTGATAAGTTTTGTCTACTACTTGCTTGTGTATGTCAGTCATTAAGATACAACTTGTATCTTTGTTTACAACTTTGTTGACTGAACAAATATCTAGATAAATAATATCTTCTTCATCCTTATCCATCCAGCAGTAGTATGACTCATAGCAGCACCTGATACACTAGAAGACTTAACTGTGTAATCACCAGACTTAACTGCCAGACTTAACTGGAAGACTTAACTGGAAGACTTAACTGGGAGACTTAACTAGGAGACTCAACCACCAGACTTAACTGGGTAAACACCAGAATTAACCACTCCTGCAACCAGAATTAATGTTTCATTCTTCTTGTTCTGTGATCATCAAATATATGAAAATATAATTCCAAACAAAGCAAAACTAAGTTTCCGTTGTAGCCAACGTTTCCATATCCAACTAATTTCATATTTCTTCTTAGTGAATGCACTAGGTGATTGGATTGTCTTAGGAGGTTTATTTGCAACTATGGTTTTGTCTACGACATTCTTAGAAACTACACTTGGTGGTTTTCCTAATATAGACTTAGAAGCAGTAATGGGCCTAGAGGAAGTGTCATATGTACATTTCTTATTACGAGAACAAAGAGACTTTGCAACACACTTTTTATGATCACCAAACAACACGTTTTTTGGACAAAACTCACAAGAAGCATCAACATTCAAAACATTCAAGGTTTTAGCATTCATTACATCAAGATTAGAATTACAAGATTTTAAGTTTGATTCTACATCAGATGCAACATGCTTTTTATTCAAACTCATAACGTGGTCTTCTACTTCTTGGTCTTTTGGTGTTCCGCTCTTACGTTGCCAGATACTAGTCTTCTTTTTGTTAGTTTTAGGCTTGGATCTGCTAACGCTAGGAGGGGTGACTATTCTTGTAGAAGTCGAAGCATTCAAATTAGTAGTCTAAGGGGATGCTTGCCTAGGTGTTTTATCCACTTTATACATTCCTGGTGCAATCACATTTGTGTGAACAAACTTCCCTTTTTCAAGTAATTTAATTTTCTCTTTGAGTTCAATGATGATGTGATTCTTTTATTGTATTTTTGAGTCCAATTATCGATTTAAGCGAACTGTGTCATTCCAATTTTGACAAACTTCATCAATGTCCTTTTCATATTCGAAAATTTGACCTTTTAAAACAGCATTTTCCTTTTCAAAATTCTGAACTTTGGAAGCGTGACTGTTTTGAACGGACATTGTTTCTTTTTGACTTTGCAACTTTAATTCAAAATCCAGACTTTGAGTTTGACACCATTGCAACTTTTGATTGAGTTGAAAAATCTCTTTTGAAAGTTTGTTTTGCACATCATCATTGATTTTGCTGATTCTCTCATTTTCTCTTTTTAAATTCACAATCTCAAGTCTCAATATTTCAGTATCAGCAGAGTGATCATCAACAAGCATAGCATTGCAAGACACATAAATGGAATTCATGAACACAGAGATAATATCAGAACATAGAACATCTTCCAAGAGTCGATCTGCTGCTTTTTGTAAAACTTTGTTTCTACGTTTTTGTTTTGAGATCGCATTTTCATTTGCATTAAAAGTGTTCATCATGGATGTTACTTCTGTTTGAAGTTCCTGTTCCCAGTGTGTAGCACAAAGACGCAAATGTTGAACATATGGCAAAAATTATTTTTGAAAAATTTCTCTCTTTTCTTTTTCATAGGGAGAAAGAAAAGTAGAAACTGTTATCTCAGAATTACGTTTAATTTCTTGTTCCAAAAACTTTATGTCTTCCATAAATGTATCAAAATATCTAAGTACAAGACATCTTTTAGGTAATGGTGCAATTACACCCGAATTTGGTAAAGGACCATTTACTTGTGCCACTGGTTTGACAGGACCAACCTCAGAAGAAGATTCATTCATTTGCATTAAAAACCATGATTGTTCTATTTTATCTTGTTGAGGAACGAAGGTGTCGGTAATATGAAGTACTTTTGAGTAATCAAATGGTTTATTAAACTTGACAATGCTCATTTTAGATCGACTCTCTTCTTCCTGTTCGTGTTCTTCCTCACAATTATGTACAACAACACACATAATAGAGCCATCTAAAAGATGTTCTGCACTATACAACTTCAGATTTTCCTTGAGTGCTTTATGTAGAAAACGTGGTTTGTCATCCCCAATAGCAAAACCATATCCTTGAGGATTTTGCTTTAGAGTAAATTTTTGAATTGTTGTTACCGACTCACCAGTTTTATAAACAGCTTTTTGAAACTCTTTTTGTTTACATTCCAACTCTACGATTTCCTCAAGATAGGAAGCAATCCGTTTCCTCGACACTTGTTTATGTTTTTGACAAGTTGACAACTGTTTTTGCTGTTTGAAATCTAATTTTTCCTGTTCCTTTTGAGAAATCAAGTTATTTTTGGAAACAGTTAATTCTCGTATCTGATGTTCTAACTCTTGTTCTTTCACATAAGATTTTTGGAATGCAACTTCAATTTTTTTTTTTGAGTTTTTCTTTTGTTTCATAATTTGTAAGTTGTATTTTATAGCACTCAAGATCCTTAGTCACGCTTTTAAGTTTCTATTGATCTCATTGCATTTATCAATCTGATATTTTTGTGAGTCCAACTGGGTTTGGGTGTTCAAATTGATCATTGTTATCATCATCAATTGGATCATCAAATGTAACAACTGTGTTAATTTGATCTTCATCAAATGTAACCACTGTGTTCATTTGTTCATCTTCTTGAGGAGATAAGAATGAAGCATTTTGAACAATTTGCTCTTCGGCTGATGCAGATGCAGATGGTGATACTATTTTATGTATTAGACATGTTGAATCAGGTACCTGAGACAGACCTTCAGTATCATATACTGGGCCTGTTTCACTCATGTGCAATTCTTGCATGTTGGCCATCAACATCACGGCTGCATTAGCTTCCAAGTCTTCCATATCATCATCAGAATATGCACTTGCCATGAAGTTGTTCTCTTTTTCAGTAAGAGTGCCCCCAGATTCATCTTTAAGAGCAAGAAGTAGTGCTTGCTTGTGGTACTCACTGCCTCTTGTTCTTGGTTTGGGGCATGCACTAGCCAACTGACCATTCCCTTTGCAATTGTAACATCTAACCATTGTATTTCCAATCCCTTGATTCCCGGTTTCAACAATCTCATCCCTTCTCTGTGGAGTACCAGCATTGTTCCTACTGCCACCTACTGCATTAAACCTTTGCCCAGTTCCTGATTTTCCCATGTAACCTCCCGATCCATTTCTTCCATAAGCTCTATTCTGAATCTCAACTCTTCCATCTTGGACAACAGCTTGATTTCAAGTGTTGGATGAAGTGCGAAGACGGTTGTTGGATTTGTTGGAGAACTTGCTGAAAGCACGAGCAATTAATGCAAATCCTTCATTCAATGAATTGAATGCATCATCTTCATCACTATTTGCATTGGAGTAAAGCATGGTATCCGTGTTGTCATAAGGAACAAGCTGATTGTCAGTTGATTGTGGTGTAGTTTCATATGGAATGAGTTGATTCGATGAGGTTTGTTGAGGATAAGCACAGTGATGTTGTTGTTGAACAAAAGCCTGGTTTGACTGTGGAGCAAAATGAGATTGAGCTATTAGTGCTAATGAGTTTGGAGTTGTGGACGGTGAATAACTACCACGAGCAGCTCTATCTTTGTCAACTTCTGACTGATGATGCTTCAAATAATCATACAGCAACCCATAAGATGCGTTATGTAGATTCTTTGCTTGACGAACAAAGGTGACATATGTCTGCCAGTAAGGACCAAGACAACTGAGGAACTTTGTGTTTACTGCAATCCTGGGTAGAATAATGTTGTGTTTGTCCAAGTCGTTTATGATGTTGGTGAACCTATGGTAATAAGACTTTAGTGTAGAGGTGGCAATTTGTGCCCAAACTCAAAAAAATGGGCTAATTGGGCAAAATTTTAAAAGATTTGGGCACATTTGGTCCCCTCATTTTTTTGAAATGGGCATATATTGCCCATTTAAAAGTTAAATGGGCACAAACGGGCGGAGAACATTACAATTGTTTTTAAAGAAAAACTTATAGATATAATATATTTAATTTTTTAAATATAAATGAGGTATTACGTTTGAGGAATTTATTTCGTCGTTTTGGGTATTTTCTAAAGCGATTTGTATAAAATGTGCCCGTTTGGCCCGCGCCCGTTTAGCCCGTAGCCCGTTTAGCCCATAGCCCGTTTGAACCGTAGCCCGTGCCCGCCCGGCCCGCCCGTTTTGCCACCTCTACTTTAGTGATTCTCCTGCTTCAATCATGAACATTGTGTATTCGAGATAGAGTTTTGATTCCATATCTTCTTAGTTCAATTCAGTGCCTTTCATGAGAAGATGAACGTGTTCCCACATGTCCTTGGCAGTCTTTTGTGCATCAATACTTCTGAAGATTGGATTAGGAATTCCCTGAAAAATTTAAGACATTGCAAGTTTGTTGGCTTCACGGTGAAGTAATTGTTCTGCTGTAAGCTGAGCATCAGGAATAGGGGTCATAGTTGCTTCTCTTGGAGGAATGGCATTTGGATCTCCAAGAACCGTTGTCGTTGGCACTTGAAATGGCCCTTCAATGATAGCCTTTTTCATGTATTTGCCATGCGGTTTCTTGAGTTCGATGAACCGTAAAAATCGACTTTCCCATTGTACATAGTTACCCGGAGTGAGCATAGGGGGTGTGTCTAATGATCCAGCCTCGTGTCTTGATTGTTGACTACTTATGGCTTCACACATCTGATCAAACCAGTGTGGTTGTTTTGCTGGAAGTGGGTAGAACTACATTGGTTGTTGTTGATATGGTTGTTGTTGAGGGAATTGTTGTTGTGGGAGAAATTGATGTTGTTGCATGAAGATTTGTTGTTGCGGATATTGTGGTTGTTGAGGATACGGTTGTTGTTGACGATACTGCTACTGTTGATTGTAGAAGTAATTGTAGTTCGGTGATTGAGACATTATGAAGAAGTAACTTGTGAATGATGGATCTTTTAGGATAAAGAAGGTTGTTGTTGTAGTATAGATCTCTAAGTAGAAGATTTGAAGAAACAATCCTTAGTAGAAGAATAAATGTCCTTACTCGAAGAATTAGGTCTTACTCGAAGCTTTTGTTACTCGAAGAATTCAGTTGCAATACTTACTCGAAGAATTCAGTGATTACTCAAAGGTTCTTACTTGAAGAACTTTCTTGCTCGATAAAATCTTACTCGAAGAATCCTTGCTCGAAGAATGAGATTTCACCAAGTATATAATCCCTTAGTAGAAGGATTATAAATGAAGAAGTTCTAATTTCCTAACTCGGAAAGTATAAACAAAACTTAAAAGTAATCTTCTAACTCGAAGAGTGTTGCTCGAAGAATCTTCTTACTCGAAGAAGTCTTTTAACTCGAAGACTTGCTCGAAGGATCAAGGATTACTTGAAGGCTAAGTTGAAGATTTACTTCTTACTCGAAGATCTTCAACTTCCATACTTGAAGAATTGAAGCTTACTCGAAGAACTAAGTTGAAGGATCTCTTCTAACTCGAAGACCTTCAACTCTTACTCGAAGAACACCTTTCTTACTCGAAGGACAGTAGCTAAAATCTTCAAATTTTCTACCAAATCAAATCTAAAACAACCTAATCTACCCCTTGGCGATTGATACCACTTGTTAGGTCACAAATCTATCACACAAACTACGTAGATCTAGAGAGAGAAAGAGTGAAAGGAACATGTAAATGAATAATGAAATGTATTAACCATGAACCAACACCCTCTCCCTTCAAGGGAGGGGGTATTGATAGTGTTTGTACATAGATGGGGCACCGCCCTAATAGAGAATAAATAAAAGGCCACGGCCCATGGGCCTTCTACATAGATCGAACCTTAATAACAAACATAAAGGCCTAAATAAATAAGCAACCTATCACATAAACTATGACCGATACTTGATAATATGAAATGTGTTCCCAACAAGTTGGATGCGGATCCATTGTGAAAGAATCTTTTTTTATATAAAGAGGGTTTTAATTTTCTGTGTGAAAAATGGATAGATAGTGGGGGTTTATATAAGTGGTTTTTTGAAAATAATAATAATAATAATAATAAATTTTGAGAAATAAAAACTAGCCGTTGGCTAGTATATATATATATATATATATATATATATATATATATATATATATATATATATATATATATATATACTTTCTTTTTTTTTTTTTTTTGAATTCTGCCAAATCTATACGTTGAGGGCGGTGTTTTGTAAATTTTTTTTTTGAATCAAACTAGCCGTTGGAGGGCTTTTTTTGTCAAAAGTTACGTCGCAATGTGCGTTGCTAAACCAACGCAATCTTCAACGCAGGGATAACGGCATTGACCTCGGAGTGGGAAACGCACAACAACGCATGCCATGTGGACCATAATGCGCGTCTCACATTATGGTACCGAGCATAGAGGATCAACACCTTAATCCTGTAACACCCCCAAAATTCGGTTCAGCGGAAGACTTAGTCAAGCTTTCGGGGTGCTACGAAATTGGTATAAGACACAAGCATAGAAAACAAGAAAGCATTATCCGTTACATAAATATTTCAAGATTTGCGTTGCAAGTCTACATTCTTCCCATAAAGTATTTAAAGAAAGCCCAAAACGAAAATACATAAGTTAGGTCCCCATAACATTATCAGAGTGCGAATTGATCCTTAGCCATGCCATACGCCAAGCCTCCAACAGTAATAGCCAAAGTAAACCACATCAATTACCTGAGAAAACATGCTAAAAGGTCAGCTAACGCTGGTGAGTTCATAGGTTTAATCACAAATTTAGTAGTAGACCTGATAGAAAGTTACTTGCTATGTGGGACTAAGGGCAGATAGATTTCACGCTTCCATCAATAATAACATAACCAAGAATCATTCCAAAACCAAATCATTCCAAGATCATAACGAGATCTCGAGTAGGGCCCTAAGCGGTCCTAGCCAGGTACCACGGTTATAGCAAATGATTGCTACCCTGGTCTAGTCCGTAAGCAGATATCTATTCTTAGCTAGGCATCACGATTATAGCAAGAGATTGCTACCCTAGACTAAGTCAACATCTACGCACATCTAACCCTTAACTAGTCAACACATAAGCAAATCAAAAAAAATAGTTGCAGGTCTAGAAAAGCGTTGCATGTTTTCTCCCCCAAGTTAAATAAAACGTTGATAAGAGTAAAAGTGGGGCTATGAAACTCACCTCAAGCAGCAAAGCACAAAACAAGATCTACTGAAGCAAAGTAATCGGCGACTCTCAAATACCAGCACTCTCGGACTCGGCACAACCTAATAATGTGAACTAACCTTAACATCATCTTCAAACGTAAAAGTTTTCAAAAGTAAACCATCCCAAGTGGATTCCGTTTTAAGTTCCAAAAATCTCTTTCTCATATCCGTTATTAGTGTTTGGTATCGACGAGTGTGTAATGGTGACATGACATGACTCCAGTGTACTCACGCCACATAAAATCATAATCTAAGCAATTAGCAAGTAAGGACGTATGACTAAGTTTTGGTTTGATAAGTTATGCGAACGAATTGTCGGGTCCTTATGGAGTTCGTCAACTCAATAAGTCTCGTAATTTCTTCAATTAATTTATCATCTCAAAACTCAATAACCATACTAGATAAGTCATGAAGATGAATTGCCCATTAATAAATCTCTTCCGACATGCTTATGAGGCTCTTATTGAACTCGTCAGCTCAATAAGTCCAACAACCATGTGAGTCAAGTTTATTAATGTCAACTAATCCGAGACTCGACTCTAAAACCATAAAACATAAATGTTCCTCCTAATTAATACTCTTCGATTTGTGTGCCCTCGAAACATTTAATAACTCATTTATTTATAAAAACCTTAGTTTTGTTTTTAATAAATCAACAAGTATAATTCTTGTTATAATTTATTTCTTATACGAAAAACCTCGTGTCATTCTCGTCTCGAGCTTGTTTATGTTTTTTATTTTGAGTTATTATTTGTTTCGAGTCACAAGTCGAGTCATGACCTCTCGACTTATTATATCAATCCAAGTCCAACAATATAAGTATATCCGTGTTATAATATTGTCGGGGTCAACGAGGACTTAAAAGTCAACGTGATCCGACGAGGCACCAAATTCACAAACAACAACATATCAATATTTTAGCCTCATTTCCTCCATCAACTTCAACATCTCGTGGTCGACTACGACTCACGTCTAATCCTATTCCCCGTCACTAAAAATCGTCACACAATCGATTCCCATATTTCATTAACCAAACCGAACGGACCCTTGGGTCTCGGTTTCACCATTTCATCAACAACAAATAACAACACAACCACTATAATAATAATAACAAGAGTAGCAGCAAGAAAAAGATTCATTCCAAGCACTATAAACATTGCCGAGACCTTGGGGTCTCGGCTTGACTTTCTTCGTCGCGACAAAACAACCAACGAGCCCTAGAGGGTCTCGGTTCAACACAACATCAACCACATGACCACAAGTAACAAAGATAAAAAAAATAAGCTCAAACCCTTGAGCTTAGCTCTCGGCACCACACAACAACAATCAAGAAAAATAATAAAAACTTAAGATAATAACCACAAGCACATAAGCTCGAAAATAAGCTCATACCGAGAGCTTGTGCTCTCGGCTTCACGACAGCACCACAAACACGACACACATACACGACCCATTTCGATACCAAACTATCTTTTTATTAGTTTAAAACCTTAAACCCATGTTTTTAACCCGAAAAATATCAAGAAAATACGAGTTTGACTCGTGAACGAGTCAATCCGCGCGTAAAAACGCGTGTTCTTACCGTTTCTTCACTAGATCTATACGTTTTAGAGTTTAGAAATGTTGGTGGTGGGTTTTGATAGCGTCGAATCAGAAATAACGAGTGGTTGGGGTTGGTTTTTGAGGCGCGTGATGTACACCAAAGGAGAGAGGAGGGGATGATGGTTATTTTGGTGGTGGTGGTATAGTTGGAGGGGCGGCGGTGGTGGTGTTTTAAGGGTGGCCGGCGGCGGCTAATAGAGAGAAGAGAGGGAGAGGGTTTTGTGAGGAAGATGAAATAAAGATAGAAGAGAGGGTTAGGGTTTTATGTTTAAATAGAACCGGAAATTGCAAAAAGGGGTCCTTGTGTTGCATCTTTATTTCACTTAAGGAGTCGGGGAAAGGACTAGCGGAATAATTACTATTACTCTCTCTCGAGATTACTTATTTTTATTCCCGAAAAATGTTAGACATCACCGATTAAATTTTTAATCGTCACCGTTCGTCTTAAAAATGTTTTTCCATCGAGTTTGATAACAAATGCGTTTATAAAATAAAACGTGATTATTTCTTGTTTAAATTTGACTTATTAGGTTTCCTAATGCCGGAGTCGGAGTAGTGCCTAAATTAATCTCACACAAATAATTCAACGACATAATATTCCATGTAAATAAACCAAAATACGAGTCAAAATCAACATAGTTTCCAAAAGGTTACATTCAAAATGTTTACGTCGCCAAATTTAAAGAAATGCGGTAATAAAATGGCTCCCTAAATTGCCGGTTGTCACAGCCTCCCAGCCTCAGATGAAACCCGTCCCGGGTTTCACTTAGACTTGTTCGACGATGGCTCAAAGAGTTGAGGATACTTTTTCTGGAACTCATCTTCTCGTTCCCATGTGAATTCTGGTCCATGTCGAGAGTTCCAACGAACTTTGATAATAGGAATGCGACTGTGCTTCAGTCGTTTGACTTCACGGTCCATAACTTCCATTGGTTCCTCGGTAAAGTTCAAGTTCTTGTCTATCCGGATTTCCCTCAAAGGAACAACCGGGGTTTCATCAGAAAGACACTTCTTCAAGTTACATACATGGAATACGTTGTGCACGTTACTCAGTTCTGGTGGTAATTCAAGTCTGTAGGCTACCGGTCCAATTCTTTCAAGAATTTGGAATGGTCCGATGTAACGAGGATTGAGCTTTCCGCGCTTGCCAAAACGTATCACCCCTTTCCATGGTGAGACTTTCAACATGACCTTGTCTCCGACCTGGAATTCGAGAGGTTTACGTCTCTTATCAGCGTAGCTCTTTTGTCGGTCTCGTGCCGCTTGCAAACGGTCTCTGATTTGAACTATCTTCTCAGTAGTTTCTCTAACAAGTTCGGGCCCAGTAAGTTGACTGTCGCCAACTTCAGCCCAACAGATCGGGGATCGGCATTTTCGACCATATAGTGCCTCAAAAGGTGCGGCCTTAATGCTGGTATGATAGCTATTATTGTAGGAAAATTCGGCCAAAGGCAAGTATCTCTCCCAGCCTTTTCCAAAATCGATAACACAAGCTCGTAGCATATCCTCTAATGTCTGGATAGTCCTCTCACTCTGGCCGTCAGTTTGGGGATGATAAGCAGTACTCATGTCGAGTTTTACTCCCATGGCCGTTTGGAGGGACCTCCAAAAGTTTGATGTGAAACGACTATCTCGATCTGAAATAATAGATATTGGCACACCATGTCGCGAAATGACTTCTTTCAGATATAGTCGAGCAAGGTTATCCATACTGTCGTTTTCTTTGATTGCAAGAAAGTGAGCGGACTTAGTGAGTCGATCTACGATCACCCAAATAGTATCACAACCACTGGCGGTTCTTGGCAGTTTAGTGATAAAGTCCATGGTGATCCGCTCCCATTTCCAAACAGGGAGTTCAGGTTGTATCAACAACCCTGATGGTCTCTGATGTTCAGCCTTTACCTTCGCACACGTTAGGCACTTGCTGACATACAGGGCTATCTCGGCCTTCATGTTAGGCCACCAATACAACTTCTTCAGGTCTTGGTACATTTTATCAGATCCGGGATGGATTGAGTATTTTGACTTATGCGACTCGTGCATAATCAACTCACGAATTCCTCCACAAAGTGGTATCCAGCTTCTGTCTCCAAAACATATGGTTCCGTCGGAACGCCTTACGAAACCATTCTCGTTTTTTATCATCCCAGGTAGGTCTTCGTGCGGTCTGTTTTCTTCTTTTAGCGCTTCAGCTTGGGCTGCAAGAATCTGGGATGGTAATGGTGAACTAATAGTCATTCCCAACGACCTGACTCGTAACGGTGGTATTCGATCTTTCCGACTAAGAGCATCAGCAACAACATTAGCTTTACCGGGATGGTAGCGGATTTCGCAGTCATAATCGCTGAGTAGCTCTAACCAGCGACGCTGTCTCATGTTTAGCTCTTTCTGGTCCAAGATGTGTTGTAAACTCTTATGATCGGTATACACAATGTACTTCGTGCCGTACAGATAGTGTCTCCATATTCTAAGTGCGAATACTACTGCACCTAGTTCCAAATCATGAGTTGTGTAGTTTTTCTCATGGGTCTTGAGCTGTCGTGAAGCATATGCTATCACTTTCTCCCGTTGCATCAGGACAGCTCCCAATCCTTTATGCGAAGCGTCACAGTACACGACGAAGTCTTCGCTTCCCTCCGGTAAGGCTAGGATGGGTGCACTACACAACTTTTCTTTCAACATTTGAAAAGCTTCTTCTTCATCGTCTCCCCATTCGTACTTTACATTCTTCTGGGTTAGCTTAGTTAGGGGTTTGGCTATTTTAGAGAATCCTTCGATGAATCGTCGGTAATAGCCAGCTAGACCCAAAAATTGACGAACTTCAGTTGGGGTTTGAGGGGCGGCCCATTCTTTAATGGACTCGATCTTTGCGGGATCAACGTGAATTCCTTGACTGTCGATAACGTGACCCAAAAATTGTACGGTAGAGATCCAAAACTCACACTTCAAGAATTTTGCGTACAGTTGTTCTTGCTTCAGCAATTCCAAGATGAGTCTTAGATGCTCTTCATGCTCCTCTTTACTCTTGGAATAGATCAGAATATCATCGATAAATACTATCACGAACTTATCCAAATAGGGCTTGCACACGCGGTTCATGAGATCCATGAATACCGCCGGGGCGTTGGTTAAACCGAACGGCATCACTTGGAACTCGTAATGTCCATAACGAGTTCTGAACGCAGTCTTTGGAATGTCTTCTTCTCGAACTCTGAGCTGGTGATACCCAGATCGTAAATCGATCTTCGAGTAAACACTCGATCCTTGAAGTTGATCAAACAGATCGTCGATCCTGGGTAGAGGATATCGGTTCTTCACTGTCAATTTGTTCAGCTCTCTATAGTCAATACACATGCGGAAAGATCCATCCTTCTTCTTTACAAACAATACTGGAGCTCCCCAAGGTGATGAACTTGGTCGTATGAATCCCTTCTCGGACAACTCTACTAGTTGTTTCGATAGTTCTTCTAACTCGGTGGGCGCAAGGCGGTAGGGTGCTCGAGCTACGGGTGCAGCTCCAGGTATCAGTTCAATCTGAAATTCGACTTGTCTTGCCGGTGGGATTCCGGGTAAGTCATCTGGGAATATTTCTGGAAAATCTCTGACGATGGGTACATCTTCAATACGCTTCTCGTCCTTCTCCTTTCCTTTACTTTCAGAAATCCGGGCCAAGAAGAGGTAACCCCCTTTTTCTATGTACTTCTGAGCCTTCGTACAAGAGATAATATTCAATCGGGAGGGACCTCCACGATTACTCCTATCCCCTTGTATGTTCAAGACTTCTCTTCCGTAGGGTACCCAAACTATCTTCTCATCGCAGATGATGTTAGCATGATACTTGGATAACCAGTCCATGCCGATGATAACATCAAAACTTCCTAAGGTGACGGGTAAGAGATCGATGTTGAAAGGGTGGTTTAAGAAATTCAATGTACAGCCACGAATAATAGTGTCTATCTTTTCAAGGTTCCCGTTTGCTAATTCTACATTGTACTCAATACCTACGGCTGTCGGGGGATTTTCGAGCAAGGGCATAAATGTAGTAGATACAAAACTCCTATCGGCACCAGTATCAAACAATATGGAAGCATAACGGTTGTTGAGAAGAAACGTACCAGTAACAACAGTCGGGTCTTCCTTGATCTCCTTCCCAATAACATACACCCTTCCTTGGGCTACTCCCACATTTCCCTGCTGATTTCCAGCGCCTTGATTTCCCCGATTTCCTCCTGTTCCTCGATTTCCCTGGTTTCCTCCATTTCCTGGGTTCCCCTGATTTCCTTGGTTCCACTGTCCACGACACTCATTCCTAAAGTGTCCCTTCTTCCCACATCCATAACAAGTGACATTTGCCTTCCAGTCTGTTCCCTGAGTTAATTGCACTAGGTTCAGGGGTCTGGATTTGCAATCCTTAGCTAAGTGTCCAATCCTTGAGCAATTCCGGCACACAATACCACACTGCCCGTGATGATGGCGCTTACAGCGACTGCAGTACGGTTTGTTTCCACTATATCCCTTCTTCTCCCCATCAGCAATGGCATAAACCTTGACAACTTCTTGTCTTTTGTTCGGGTGATCATGACCCTTAGGCTGATCCTCCCTTTTCCTCTTATCATTCTTCCCCTTATCTGCACCCTCAAGAACTAGTGAATCCATCAAACGTTGAGCTATTGTGATGGCTTCATGGAGGTTAGTTGGGTTTGCCGCAATCACATCGTTCCTAGTAGCTAGTGGCAACCCATCAGTGTAACGTTCAATCTTGAGTGCCTCAGTACGAACCATTTCGGGGCACAATAGTGACAATTCTTGGAAACGACGGTTGTAAGTTGTCATGTCAGTACCCTTCACCTTATGATTCCAGAATTCAACTTCCAGTTTCTTAACCTCATTCCTTGGACAGTAGGTTTTAATCAACAAGGTCTTAAACTGATCCCACGTCATGGCATAAGCTACTTCACTCCCAATAGACTTGAGGTAGTTGTTCCACCAAGTTAATGCTTCGTCTTTCAAACAGAAGGTAGCATACTTCACCTTGGTGTTTTCCTCACAGTTACTGACAACGAACACAGATTCGATTTTCTCCATCCACCTCATTAACACAACAACCCCTTCGGTTCCGCCAAACTCAGTTGGCCCACAAGTACGGAATTCCTTATAGGTACAACCACGGTTTCTGGTAGGTGGTGGAGTTCCAGCAGAGGTGTTTGAGTGATTAGACTCAGCTAAGATTTCAGCAACACGCTGAGCTACGAGTTGTTCGATTAGAGCTTGATTATCAGGAGGGGTGTTTGGTGGAGTGTGACCATTGACGCCCTGATCATTCACATTTTGTTCTCCATTAGTCGGATTGTTGGTATTCGGGTTGTTGGTATTCTGACCACGAGGATTTTGAACCGGACGACGGCCTTGACGACCAGTGTTGACAACAGTAGGCACTGTACGGTTAGTCCTAACTGGGTAGCGTCTTGGAGCCATTGATCTGAATAACAAGATATAAGAGTCATGAGATTTCGAACAATATGTAACATCATACGAGAAAGTGGTCATCACAAGGTTGAATACCAACACGAATACTAATCATAACAATAAGAATATAATTTCGTTCACATCACAACAATTTATGCTCAAAAATTTTCCATTTATAATAGAACTGGTAACGAAACATATTTCTCAAGTAAAACGGAAGATAAGGATAACTGATCGTTCATAGACGATTCTGATAACTAAAGATAACATAAATAGCTAATAACACTAACACCTCTAACTAAGGACTCCTTAGTTTAGAGATAGTACAACCATCATATGTCTAAGCATAACTAGCCACGAGCACGGCGAATCTCTCTCACAGCAGCCTCTAGGTCTGACATCTGTCTCCAAACAGATGAAATCTCGATGCGGTCCGCCTCACGATCCTTCCTAAGCTGATCAATCAAAGTCTGCTGCGCGGCGACCCTACGCCAAAGGGCTCTGTCGGTGTCGCGAGCAGTCAAAAGTCCTCTCTGTAAGTCTCTGAATGCGTCACTCCAGTCCACTAGATCACGCCTTAGGGATGTGGTCCTACCATACAACACTCCCATGTCCCTCTCAACATCTCCTAACCTAGCTGCTGAGACCCCCACTAGTCGGTCAGCTATCTGACTGATCCTCTGCTCAATGGTAGCGATCTGTCCCCAAATCTGTCCCGTCTCTCCATGGGCTGCCGTCTCTGAAGCAACCTCCGATGAAGCATCTGGGGCTAGTGGGCTGTCGGGCACTGGTGAATGAGGTGGTGATGCTAGCTCGATAGAATCCTCAGGAGAATCGGGCTCGGGTATGTGATCGGGAGAGTCTGGCTCGGGTAAGTGCACTAAGGGTGCAAGTCCCTGAGCTGGTGGAGCGGCCTCATCTGGAGCAACATCATCCTCCTCCTCGTCCTCATCCTCATCATCACCCTCTGAATGTGAATCGCTGACACGACGTCGCTGAGGAGCGGGTGAGTCATGGGATGATGGAGTAGGGGAGCGAGGTCGTCTGCGAGATGATGAAGCAAGTGATGCTAACAGAAGAGAGTGAGCGGTGACACGCACAGGTGGTGATAATGATCGCCTCATGTGAGTGGGGCTGCTGGTGAGTCGAAGAGTCTGGGCTCTGGACAAAGCCTGGTGTAGAGTAAGCTGTCGTATAGAGCTAGAACGACCAGCTGATGAAGATGGCTGAGTAGCAGGTGAAACATATGGCATAAGAGCAGCTGATGACGATGCAAAAGCTGAGTGTCGAACGATCTCATAGGGATCGTCCTGATCAGGTGTCATCACAGTCTGTCCAATGTGAGGTGTAGGAGTAGAGATCTCCTCACTGGTAACATGATCAAAGGAAGGCATCGTCTGTGACAACGGGCATAGGGTAGGTATAAGCATATAGAATAACCCGTTTCAAAACCAAAAACCATAACCATAGTAATTCACAAAGTGTACCGCATTTACCAACATGTTCAAACAATAATCGCATATAAGTACTCATCATAACTCAAATCATATAACCATAATGTACCAGTTCTTAAACATAAATCAATCATAACTCATAATCATATCATACCAGTTTTCAAATCGTATATCTTCGGCTTGGCAGGCTGGCATGTCTTGGTCAAAGATCAATTTTTGAAAATGGTTATAGTCTAGGTTTTTGAAAATATACCCAGTTCTCTATAACCTTGAGCTCTGATACCAATCTGTAACACCCCCAAAATTCGGTTCAGCGGAAGACTTAGTCAAGCTTTCGGGGTGCTACGAAATTGGTATAAGACACAAGCATAGAAAACAAGAAAGCATTATCCGTTACATAAATATTTCAAGATTTGCGTTGCAAGTCTACATTCTTCCCATAAAGTATTTAAAGAAAGCCCAAATCGAAAATACATAAGTTAGGTCCCCATAACATTATCAGAGTGCGAATTGATCCTTAGCCATGCCATACACCAAGCCTCCAACAGTAATAGCCAAAGTAAACCACATCAATTACCTGAGAAAACATGCTAAAAGGTCAGCTAACGCTGGTGAGTTCATAGGTTTAATCACAAATTTAGTAGTAGACCTGATAGAAAGTTACTTGCTATGTGGGACTAAGGGCAGATAGATTTCACGCTTCCATCAATAATAACATAACCAAGAATCATTCCAAAACCAAATCATTCCAAGATCATAACGAGATCTCGAGTAGGGCCCTAAGCGGTCCTAGCCAGGTACCACGGTTATAGCAAATGATTGCTACCCTGGTCTAGTCCGTAAGCAGATATCTATTCTTAGCTAGGCATCACGATTATAGCAAGAGATTGCTACCCTAGACTAAGTCAACATCTACGCACATCTAACCCTTAACTAGTCAACACATAAGCAAATCAAAAAAAATAGTTGCAGGTCTAGAAAAGCGTTGCATGTTTTCTCCCCCAAGTTAAATAAAACGTTGATAAGAGTAAAAGTGGGGCTATGAAACTCACCTCAAGCAGTAAAGCACAAAACAAGATCTACTGAAGCAAAGTAATCGGCGACTCTCAAATACCAGCACTCTCGGACTCGGCACAACCTAATAATGTGAACTAACCTTAACATCATCTTCAAACGTAAAAGTTTTCAAAACTAAACCATCCCAAGTGGATTCCGTTTTAAGTTCCAAAAATCTCTTTCTCATATCCGTTATTAGTGTTTGGTATCGACGAGTGTGTAATGGTGACATGACATGACTCCAGTGTACTCACGCCACATAAAATCATAATCTAAACAATTAGCAAGTAAGGACGTATGACTAAGTTTTGGTTTGATAAGTTATGCGAACGAATTGTCGGGTCCTTATCGAGTTCGTCAACTCAATAAGTCTCGTAATTTCTTCAATTAATTTATCATCTCAAAACTCAATAACCATACTAGATAAGTCATGAGGATGAATTGCCCATTAATAAATCTCTTCCGACATGCTTATGGGGCTCTTATTGAACTCGTCAGCTCAATAAGTCCAACAACCATGTGAGTCAAGTTTATTAATGTCAACAAATCCGAGACTCGACTCTAAAACCATAAAACATAAATGTTCCTCCTAATTAATACTCTTTGATTTGTGTGCCCTCGAAACATTTAATAACTCATTTATTTATAAAAACCTTAGTTTTGTTTTTAATAAATCAACAAGTATAATTCTTGTTATAATTTATTTCTTATACGAAAAACCTCGTGTCATTCTCGTCTCGAGCTTGTTTATGTTTTTTTTTATTTTGAGTTATTATTTGTTTCGAGTCACAAGTCGAGTCATGACCTCTCGACTTATTATATCAATCCAAGTCCAACAATATAAGTATATCCGTGTTATAATATTGTCGGGGTCAACGAGGACTTAAAAGTCAACGTGATCCGACGAGGCACCAAATTCACAAACAACAACATATCAATATTTTAGCCTCATTTCCTCCATCAACTTCAACATCTCGTGGTCGACTACGACTCACGTCTAATCCTATTCCCCGTCACTAAAAATCGTCACACAATCGATTCCCATATTTCATTAACCAAACCGAACGGACCCTTGGGTCTCGGTTTCACCATTTCATCAACAACAAATAACAACACAACCACTATAATAATAATAACAAGAGTAGCAGCAAGAAAAAGATTCATTCCAAGCACTATAAACATTGCCGAGACCTTGGGGGTCTCGGCTTGACTTTCTTCGTCGCGACAAAACAACCAACGAGCCCTAGAGGGTCTCGGTTCAACACAACATCAACCACATGACCACAAGTAACAAAGATAAAAAAAATAAGCTCAAACCCTTGAGCTTAGCTCTCGGCACCACACAACAACAATCAAGAAAAATAATAAAAACTTAAGATAATAACCACAAGCACATAAGCTCGAAAATAAGCTCATACCGAGAGCTTGTGCTCTCGGCTTCACGACAGCACCACAAACACGACACACATACACGACCCATTTCGATACCAAACTATCTTTTTATTAGTTTAAAACCTTAAACCCATGTTTTTAACCCGAAAAATATCAAGAAAATACGAGTTTGACTCGTGAACGAGTCAATCCGCGCGTAAAAACGCGTGTTCTTACCGTTTCTTCACTAGATCTATACGTTTTAGAGTTTAGAAATGTTGGTGGTGGGTTTTGATAGCGTCGAATCAGAAATAACGAGTGGTTGGGGTTGGTTTTTGAGGCGCGTGATGTACACCAAAGGAGAGAGAGGAGGGGATGATGGTTATTTTGGTGGTGGTGGTATAGTTGGAGGGGCGGCGGTGGTGGTGTTTTAAGGGTGGCCGGCGGCGGCTAATAGAGAGAAGAGAGGGAGAGGGTTTTGTGAGGAAGATGAAATAAAGATAGAAGAGAGGGTTAGGGTTTTATGTTTAAATAGAACCGGAAATTGCAAAAAGGGGTCCTTGTGTTGCATCTTTATTTCACTTAAGGAGTCGGGGAAAGGACTAGCGGAATAATTACTATTACTCTCTCTCGAGATTACTTATTTTTATTCCCGAAAAATGTTAGACATCACCGATTAAATTTTTAATCGTCACCGTTCGTCTTAAAAATGTTTTTCCATCGAGTTTGATAACAAATGCGTTTATAAAATAAAACGTGATTATTTCTTGTTTAAATTTGACTTATTAGGTTTGCTAATGCCGGAGTCGGAGTAGTGCCTAAATTAATCTCACACAAATAATTCAACGACATAATATTCCATGTAAATAAACCAAAATACGAGTCAAAATCAACATAGTTTCCAAAAGGTTACATTCAAAATGTTTACGTCGCCAAATTTAAAGAAATGCGGAAATAAAATGGCTCCCTAAATTGCCGGTTGTCGATCAACACCTTAATCCTATAAAGGAATTGACTTTTTAAACAACGCGTGTTTAGTGTCTTTTTACAAACTGTTAGTGCAAATATTACGATATTTAATCTATACAGTCTCGTTTATTTTGATTGATGACAAACATGTAACTTGATACATAACGTAAAATGTACAAGTTACTCGTAATCTTATTTTGTCTCAATATACATTCAACACCTCTCGACTTCTCAAGTCCTCATATGGTACAACACAGGTTCGTACATGTTTGTTATGTGGCATTATGATCAAACCCCTTAACAAATCATTTAGAATGTTTAAAATACGTTTAGAGTCATTAAGTATTTTAAAAGGTTAACCATTCTACTTCGAACCTTATTTTACATTTTGCATATATAAGTATTTTTACTTGTACATCAAGCTTCCTAAGTTGTATTCATGTCAAAATAGAATAAGTACCACTTTCGGTGTCAAAATAGGATAAGTGCACTTTAGGTGTCAAACTAAGACAAATGTGTTTACATACTTATAAAAATGAGGTTAATAATATAATATCTTAAGTCCTATAATAGCATGAGTAGTTTAACATTTTTAGTAACGCATAAACTAACATGGTACAACTTGGTAAACATATATTAGTTAGCTAGTATATACATTTTACAAAGTTACTTTCATTAACATTTTAATCTAAATTGGAAATGTACTATGACATCACGGCATGCATCACTTTGAAATCTTTAGAATATTTTGAAGATCATATGAATATCATGCTTAGATCTTCACTCAATAAATCTTTGGAAAGATATGAAAATATCTTGGTTAGATTTGATTATGATTTGTGGAGATCTTCTGTCAGGTTCCCACGGAACCAAAATGGTACACGGACGGATCCCTACTTTCGGATCCGTCCCATCCGTGGGTTACTAATCTTGTTGGCTATAAATAGCAGCCCATTGTTTACTCATAGATCGTCACTTCAACACATATTCTCTCTATCATTTTACATACATTTAGATCAGTAGATAACGATGTAGTAACATACATTAATCACCTTTATCATCATGATCATAATGCTTCTAATATTCATCTTTTTTGTAAGTATATCATACCTCCTGATCCACCAAAAAGGCTTGGAGATCTTGCCATCATCATCCACCAAAGCATATCAACATATGAAGATTCAAGGGCACTTTTCATCCTCATTGATTGAAGACTTATTATTCAAGAAATTCATTTAGATTCCACATGCATACATATATGAAGATCTATCACAACAAGCTTAGGGAACTTGTGATCTTCATCCATTGAAGGCTTCCTATCAATGGAAGTTCATTTAGATTAGTCATTCATATCCATTAGACATTTGCGTCATGGATCATCATTGTAAACATCATTGTATCATCACAATCTATTCACCAAACTAGATTAGAAGGTTTATGTGTTTGTGCTATAAAACACAAGGTTTTTATGTTGGGCCATAAAACATAGCGGGAGTGGTTGTACCCTTGTAAAAGAACTCGACATCTAGCTTTGTTACGGAAATATTGTATAAGCGACGTTAGGTTGGTTCTACCTCGAACTAGAACCCGTTATTTAGCTTTGTACCGGAAAAAGTGTAAGCGACGTTTGTAAGGTTTTCTCCGCCGAGAAGGGAGCTTGTTGATCTAGTGAAGTAACTCTCGAGTTGGGTACTCGGGGAGTGGAGTAGGGTCGAGAGGAGCTCCGTGACTGAACCACTATAAATCATCGTGTTCGGTTTGCACTTTCTTTTACTTACTGCTTTACTTTTATGTTTGCATTATATGATTGCTTGTGTTGTGACTTGATGGTTATACTTGTGTGACAACTTGTTTTAGTAAATGATTAGATAAGTCACATAAGTAGAAATGATGCTAAAATAGGTGATATTTGTATATGTAAAGGAAACTAATCAAGCTTGGTATACATCGTCATATTTAAAAACAAAGTGACGAAAAGTATATTTCTTTTTATGCTATGCTATATGACTACTTGTTTTGATTGTTTGCATACATGTGGTTTGCTTATTGAAAGTTGTGATTACACTTGTTTATTTGTGATACATAAGTGTCAATCTTGCCATGATATTCAATTGCTTGTCTTTTTCATGTTTATACACAATAGGACATTTGCTAGATTTTGTGCACCAAGTTGGAAAATTGTTTTTGTATTACTTATAGACTTAGATAATTTTCTTTGCATATGTTATATTAAAATCTTGCATAATTCACTTAGGAATGAGAACTAAGTAAAACTAGTCAAGTGTTTTGAAAAATGTTGTTTTGCACAAACTCTCACCTAATAGTTCAAGTGTTAAAATGTGTCACTACCTTCAATGATTATCTAAACATATAGTATCTTTGAAAAAGGTGTTTGGTACAATAACTAACAATGATTTATGAACTATTATGTACTTTATGGGATGATAAGTTTGCTTCTAATCTATCATGTGAACTAAGGGTTTATCTTGCAGGAAGATAACATAGTTATGTTATCAATTTTCATTTTTCACGTTTTAGTGAAATTTCTAGCCCTTGCATGATCTATACCAATACATGTGTTTATACCTGTTTTATTGTTGTTTTCTAATCACAACTAATTAATTACACATATTTTAGGAGAAACTACGGGATTTGAACGGGTTTCGGGGATTGAAAATGCCATCTGTTAAGGATTTTTGCATGGCGGATCAGACGGAACCAAAAGTAGGGTTCCGTCTGTCCAAAATTTTGGTGCCGCCAAAAATTGCCTGACGGATCAGGCAATAACTAGATTTTTTAAATTTTCATTTAATCCCGCACTTTAGATCACTCATTCTTGCTACTAGGATTTTTTTCACTGATATTCACTCATATTAGGTTCATGTCATCTCACTTGCACCAATAGGAAAACTATTTCCCACCAAAACTTGAAATTTCAAAAATCCACTCAAGTTACCTTTATCCATAAAGGAAGGAACCCTGAAATTGGTTCCTTGCAATCCGTGGACCACTGAGACTTTATAATCATTACACACATTAACTGCATTCTTCCGTCCTTCACTCATCCTAATTTAGACACACTAGAAGACCTACCATCTAAATCAACCAATCTACAATCCTTACCATCATTTGAATCCGTTGAGTGCATTGCTCAAAAAGCCATTTGTCTAACACTCATACCAAATTTTATATATATATATATATATATATATATATATATATATATATATATATATATATATATATATATATATATATATATATAATTATATAAAAATATATAAATATATATATATATATATATATATATATATATATTATAAGAAAAACCTGACTAAAAGGTGAATTCTCTCTCTAACCAAGATTGAGTATACCGAGTGGTCAAAGAAATTCAAACAAAATATAATTCCGGAAGTATTGTATTTTTCCCGGGTCGTTAAGTTTCGATGAAGTGTGAATGGAACTTTGAATTCCGTTCGTGATCGAATGATTTGATTAATTGAGATATTTTGGGATTATGTCTAAAAACAGAAAATTAAAACTAAAAAGCAACTAATAAGCATATAAAATAAGTAAGTAAAGCACAAATAAGCAAAGACGCAAATTAAACTAAAAAAACGGGCTTTTACGGGAATAAAACGGGCCTAAGAAAACCTAAAAATCAAAAATTAACCCTAGATGTGTAAATTTGGTTTCTAAAAGTCCTAATTGATTAAAAATAATTTTAGAAAAAAGATTTATATTTTTTTGCTTTTTATTTTATTTTTAATGAATTAAAAACACTTTTGGACTAAAAATAATATTAAAGATACTAAATTAATATGAAAAATTGTGGAAAACTACTTTAAGTTATAAGGATAATAGGAAAAATAAAAATGAGTCGACAGCTTATTTGGATAAGCTGTAAATAAGCTAAATGGAAAAAGTGGCTTAAATGAAATAAAAGTGCAAGCTATAACGAAGAAGTCCCAAGGGCGCAGTTGGTTATGGTGTGGTGTGGTGTGTTCAAGCGGTTGAGGCTTGGTAGAGGTCAGGGGTTCGAGCCCTGCTCACCCCTGACTTCCCAACTTCCCGTTTTTTATTTTTTTTTCAAAAAAACTTTTTAAGGAACTTATTAACCACTTAAAAATAATCACTTTTAATAAAAGCAACTTTTTATATTTAGCAAAATAAGCTGAAAACAGCTGAACTAACAAACAGTTTACTTATAAGCTTAAAAAACAAAGGGATCCTAATTATTAATGCAAACAAGCTGCTATAAGCTAGACTAAAACCTAATAAGCTATAAGTAACCTAAAAGCTAACTAAATAAGCAATATAACCTAAAATGAAGCTATTCTTAACAAGCAATAAGCTCAGAATCTAATTAAGCTAAAAAGGCAAAACTGCTATTGAAACAGCCTAAATGGGCAACTTTAGGCTACTGAATAAGCCACTAAACCTAAAAGCTATTCCACAAAACCTAAAAACAGATCAAGTTAAGCAACCAAAGAGCTTATAAAATCAATTTCAGACCTTTTTGAGCTTATTAAATGCTTAAAATTCAGCTGATAAGATAGCTAGTTCAGACAAAATTAAAATTGATATACTAGCAAACACCTTGGTATACTACTTTCTAAGCTATAAATAAGCTATTAAAAATTGTTGAAATAAGTTAGAACTTGAAAACAGCAAAGAACTCAAACTAAAGAACACATAAAATAAGTTTCAGATCATATGGACTAAAAATAAGCTATAGAAATAAGCTGATAATCAGACTACTAAGATCAGTTTTTTGGTTTTTTTGAAAATGTTGACACAGACTTGACAAATGAAAACAGGACTCAAATCAATGTGACAATTAATCAAAACATGTAAAAAAAACTTATGACACTGATTTTGACTCAAATATAACACCTAAAAAGGACTTTTCATGAAATTATCAAAATAAGCTAGGAGTAAATGGGCAACTTTAGGCTACTGAATAAGCCACTAAACCTAAAAAATATTCCACAAAACCTAAAAACAGATCAAGTTAATCAACCAAAGAGCTTATAAAATCAATTTCAGACCTTTTTGAGCTTATTAAATGCTTAAAATTCAGCTGATAGGATAGCTAGTTCAGACAAAATTTTAAACCATGAACACTTGAAAACTAATCTAAAACCTATAAATCTATGTAGAAAAGCTTTAAACAACTTAAGAACAACTTATAAGACTGAATTAAAGCTAAATCAAGTTTGCCTGATAGCCAAAACTCATGAACACAGTTTTAAACCCTTTCTAAAATCCAAATCCAAACACTCCTTTAACTTCTCAAAACTTAGTTTAGAATTGATTTAAGCCATAAATATAATGTTTTATTGAAAACAGATTATTATTAAGTGTATTTGAAGGATTTTAAGCAAAAATTTATATGAAATAGGCGCTTAGCCAATAAGCAAAGCTTATTGGCTATTTTGACTATAAAATCACTTATAAGCACAAATAGCTATTACACTATGAAATAAGCAACTAAAACAGTAGATCTACTACTAATAAGTATATAGAAGGCAAATCAAACACAAATAAGCATATAATAAGCAGAACTAAGTAATAAGCAGTTTCATAAGCTAAAAAGGTAAAAATTAAACTCACTTGGTCCTTTGCTCAAACAAGGACTATAAATGCTCCAAGAGCTGATCTACAAGCTTCAGCTTGTTTAAAACAAGCTGGTAAAGTCCAATAAGCCCATCCAAATCTGGCTTATCATCCAAAGTGCTTATTTCTCCTTAAAGGCCAAATTGCTTAAACACAATTGAGTACAATTCAAGCTTGAGTAATAGAAGCTCAAAGCAAGCTATGGGAAAGCTTGTTTGAGTTCTAAATAGTAGTTAAGTAGAGAGCTTATTATTGCTTAATGCAACCAAATGAGAACATTTTAAACAATAAAGTAAAATAGACAATGAAATAAGGTAAACTGAATTTTATTAATACTTAAAAACTATTACAATACTTAAAATTAAGACAAAAAATAAGCACTAAATAAGCTATTACACGACTTAAAATAAAGACTCCAAAAAAAACTTCTTGTGCTTGGTGAAGAGGCCTCTATTTATAGATGGCTGAGGATGCTTCTAGGGTTTCTTCCATCAAATCCCATCCCTTCAATCACTTATGTCGACATCATCCTTCAATCATTGCCCTTGGATCAAGTGCCACATAGCATCCACCAATCATGAGCTTGATAATTGCCATCGTGGACAAGATATGAGCTCATTCTATGCTTTGTCAGTCTTCTAGAAGGGTTAATTGTACTTAAGCGATGTGGGTAATTAATGGAAGGTCGGGGTAAAACTGGGAAAAAGAAGGTGAACAGTACATTTGCCCGCCCTTTTTTTTTTATAGTTTGACTCGGGTTATAATTGTTTTGACCTGGGTTGGGGTGGATCCGGGATATAAGAGGAGTGGGCTGGGCTTTTTTTTTTTTTTTTTTTTTTTTTTTTTTTTTTTTTTAATTGGGATTGGATTGGGTTTAAGGATTATAAAAAGCTGGACTGGATTTTGTTAAGGATTTTTTCGTATATAATGTTTAGATTTAACAAAAGTTAGATTGTGACTAACTTTGCAAAATTTTAGGGACTGATGGTGAAAATGATTTTGGATATTTGGTAAAAATGATTTATCATTAAGGATTTGGTTTTGAGATTTTGGGTTTATGGCTGATAAAAAATGTAGAATCACATCCCCGGCCTCGGATTTTCACGCTGTTTCCATTCTCGTGCTCGTTTCCGTCCGTTTTGTCTCTCTTTTTGTTCTTTTCTTATATCATTTACCTGCACATACACAAACACAAAAACAAACATATATATGGCATTTATGATCGGTTTTTGATCTTTTAAGTCTGTTTTTGATAAATTAAAGGTATGTGATTTAACACATACCAAAATCCCCCAGACTAAGGTATTGCCGTGTCCTCATGCAATGTCATCACATCACGCTTTTAAAACCAAAAATTTCAAACCTCTTTGTACTAAAAATTTTAAAAAGTAGCAAAATGTTCCTCAAAAGAGATTAAGAAATATATAGTTCTAAAAATGCCCCGTTTGACCATTTTATCGAATATAATATCTTTTTGTATTTTTCTTTTTATGACGGAATGATGACTTTCATTATTTAACAAATAACTTTTAGGATCACGGAGTAAGAAGCATTTTTCATGAAAAAACATCCATATGGATAAAATTCATCGTGCTTGATTTTTCACGAGTCCGCAAACCAAGTTTAAAAACGAAATCATTGCTAAATACAAGTTAGATTCTAACACTACCCATAGATGCTAATTGTGTACGCATAACTACTTCTTGCTCCCTTATTCCTATTTCCTCTAAGGATTTTATATAAAAAAAAAATGAGTTTTTTCCTTTTTTATTTCGACAGATTTTTAGTCCAATAAAGGCACTAAGTTTAGATGCTAACTAGTTTAAAATCATTCCCTCGAAAACCGTTGCCCACAAAAATGAGGTCCACATCAAGGTCCTAATTTAACATGATTTAAGGGATATCCTTTTTATTTCGACCGAAACAACTCATCTACGAGTCCAGAGACAGAAGCTTTATTAAGATATCCCTGGAGTCAAAATTTAGCTTTATTAACATTATTAAGTACATATTAGTCCTCGGCCTTTTAAACAACCTAAACAACGGCAGTTAACCGTCAGGAATCGGAAGTCTTATTTTTACCTTGAAAAATTTTCCTCTGCTTTTTTGAAGTCTGAGTCAACGGGAGCGAACCGTCACGAAACAGAAAACTTTTATCGGCTTTAGATTATTATTATTTGGTTTATTATTACATATTGTGCCAAATTCCGAGTCCTACGGTCTTTCGACAACCGAAACAATAGCACATACTATCAGGAATCAGTAGTTTATTTCCCCGCAACACTGGCAGTACCTTGATGTGTACCCAAATTTCATAAGCAAGAATTTTCTAAAGAATGAGTAAAAACTAATTATCGCCAAAATCGTACACCTTTAATTATTTTGAAAATTTTATATTTTTGGGTTTATTTAGCTGATGGGAGCAAAAAGTCATAATTAACCTCTACGAGCTCTAAAGAGATCCAACTACTCCACGCTTAGCATCTAACTTATATTTAACTCTATCATTTTTCGTTCTTTGCAAATTTAAAATCTTAAATAATAAGATCCGCGAATGCTTAGTCTAATAAAATCAAGCTGCGCATATTTAAAGTCAATTATGGAAACTTGCAAATTCTTGCTAGAATTCGCGTTTTATAGCTTCTTGTATAAGAGGCTAGCACAAGTTTCAATTATAAAGGTTAAGGGGACAAGCTAGAGCTCAACACGCTCGATCAAGTCAAAATTTTATTCCTACTCTCACCAACGGAAAGTCAACAATGTGTCAAAATACTTATTATATTTTTGCAAAATTTTTTAAATTTTCTCATTTTTTTTTTGGAATTTTGGAGGAAAAACGGGGTTGCGAGAGTATAAGGCAAAATGCAAGGTAAAATCAAATCGAAAGATTAACCCCCCCAAGACTAAAACGAGACATTGTCCTCAATGTTTTGGAATAAGGGTCCTCTTATGCAAATCTAAAGCCGTTTATTAATTATGCTAATAGATAAACATTAATCGATAAGATTTAGGATATCAGATTTCCAAATAAGCACTAAAGAATGAAACTCGAGTGGATGAAAGACAAAACCACGAGCACGAGAGTCTTCATAATTCGGGCAAATCCTGGACATAAAACAAACAAACATGAAACACGAGAAATGGAAGAGGTGGGCCTCCTAACGTTACACTTATTAGAAAACAGAAAGAAGAAAGAAACACGGGTTGCCTCCCGAGAAGCGCTTGTTTATTATCGAGTCGTTTAGCTTGACTCGCCCCGAATTTAATTGTCCATGGGGAAGAAACTAGTGGAAGAGAAAATCTCCATCGGACTTCCATTCAAGATGTTTGGATAAACATTGAAGCACATGAAAGTTCCACTCCGATGAGACGCCACCGGCTCTAAGTAATAGAAACTATAAGCGGAGATGCCGGGGTCAAAAATGGTATCCTCACTCCCGAAGGAGTGAAGAAGAGGAGAATTCACACGATAGGTAAGAAAAGGAAGAAATATTTTGATAACAAATGTGAGGGAAAGATAATGGCGATCCTCAAAAGTAAACCTCACATTTTCCTTACCTTGTAAACCATCATTAAACCTCTTAAAATCGTGGTCTAAAAACACCTCAGGAGGGAGTTTAGGGATAGTGTTATTTTTAAGCAAACTCTCAAGATAAATTACGTCTCCCTTCGAGTTATAACCGTCCTTAGGGTCAAAGTAAAAATGATCATACTCCGGTGGAGATATGATGTGAGCGAGTTTATCGGCGAACTCCTCATGATAAAGATCACTCCTATCGGCAGGAGGAGGCTGTTCAAAGAGAAACGATTCATAATCAGGAAGAGAAAGATGAGAATGAGAAGTGGTACTGCCACTACTTTTCTCTTCAGTATGATTGATATCAAAACGGAATGCTTCATAATCCGGAAGAGAATAATTGGAACGAGAAGTGGTACTGCCACTACTCTTCTCTTCGATATCAAAGAAAAAAATTTAATAATCCGGTAAAGAATCATCAGAATGAGAAGATAAATCCTTGAGCTCGAGCTCCGGAGAATTAGACGTCTTAATTTCCTTAATACCTTCAATATCAATTTCCTTCGGAGGGAGTGAAGGTGACGGGTCATCGTTTAACATTTTCTTGAGTAAAAGAGTATCTTTCAATCGATTTCTGGAGAAATTGAATCATTCTTAAGACAAGCCTCGATCTCTTCCAAAGTGAAATCACTTCCCTCAAACGGAGTGAGAGAAGGGGAAGAGTCAGCAACGATAGGTTCTAAAAATAGAGTGGGATTGCCACTTGGGGAATTATCCGAAAAACTAGGAACTTTTTGAGCATACTTGATCCGTGTGTAGTATATATATATAAATATAGTATCGTGCACACGTGATACGTGGGAAATGACAAGTCAACCCTTTAGGAAAAGTCAAACTTGCAAAACCCGTGAATGTGATGTGTGTGATACCGGGCAAGTGATCACCCGGGTCGTGTCCCAGCGAGGTGTGAATCGAGGATTTCGTTTTAGGTTTGGAATTAAAATGCTTGATGATTTGATTTGGATTTTTGGTGTTTTTTAATTCTAATGAGATTTGGAAAGTCAAATTACAAGGAAAAATTAAACGTAAATTAATTTAAACTAAAAACGCGATTCGGGAAATCTAAATACGAGTTTAAAACGTGAAATCTAAAAATATTAACCCTACAAGTACCAAATTAATTTTCCTACACTATAAATTATAAAAGAAAATTTTAGAAAAAAGAAATTTATTTTTTTGACTTTTTAATTAATTATTATGATTTAAAAACTAATTTAAACTATTTAAATGATTTAAAAATATTAAAACAGCTTGGAAAAATCTAAAAATTTTTGAGTAATTTAAAAATCAAATAATTTATCTAGAAAAAATAAAATCAGGACAAGAATAAGCTTAAATAAGCCAAACAGCCTAATAAGCACTTTGAAAATAAGCACAAAATAAGCAAATGATGACCAAATAATCTCAAAAGCTCAGAAATCATGCAATGGACTTAATTAAGCTCAAATCAATTCAGAAGACTCAAATAAGCACAAGAGAATAAGCATTTGTTGACTGAACTGATGGTGGATTCAAAGCAGAAAACAACTAACTTCTATAGCCAAAATAAGCACTCCAATAAGCCAATAAGGTGAAACTAATGGGGGCAAAAGCTAGCTGGTACATTAGGCAACACAAAAAGACCAAAAGCCCTAAATTTGAAGCTCAATTGCTTGTCTAATTTAAGCTGAGATCAGATGGAGTTCAGAATTAAGAACTGAGTGCAGACTTAGAACAGACCAATAAGGGGATTTGCAGACCTAAAATAAGCTCTTAAATAAGCTAAAAACCACAATCCCAGATATAGCACTACAAGCCTACTATATGAACTACTTATAAACCTAAAATCAGATCCTAAGCTCAAATGGATAAGCCACAATTAAGCTGAGATCAGCAGACTTTTGGGGGTGTGTCTGCAGAAACAATTCTGTGATAGCAGTTGCAATATTTTGGCGTTTTCCTATGAAATTTATGACCAAATGAAACCAACTTTTGTACACTTACTTTCACACCTAAAAGCAACTTAAAACTACCAAAGTGGGGATCCAAATAGCATCAGCTTATGCTGAGCTAATTTAGAGCAGTTTGAGCTTAACAATCAAATTATGGGCAACATATTTCTAATGAGCTATAGACCTCAAAACATCTACTGAACTATGCTTATAATTCCTTAACTTAGCTATCTCAAAACTCAGAAATATGCATATAAACAGTACCAAGCTTATACTACTTAACAGAACCCTTAACCAAACATCCTTTTATAACCTGCAATTGCTACTTAATCTAAGAAAAACCAAAAAAAAGGGCTAAGTTCCTGAACTACTAGTGCCAACTAACTAAGTCATAACTTAATAAGCTATTTTTAAGATAAAATAAGTTCTGAAAAAGCATTAAGCAGTTATGGCTTTTTTTTGTTTTTTTTTTTTTACTTTGTGAGGAAAAATCAATTTTAAGCTATAAGTAATTAACAATCTGATTCATACCATCATGGATAAACTCAGAAACATGGAAACAACAAAATAAGCAATAATAAGCAGTGTAACAGTGAATGTTGACTATCGTTGACCAATTTAAAGAACTAAAATTTCATTGATTAAAATTAAGAAATACAATACTGAAGAAGAAGAAATAACTTACACTAAATTTTTTGCTAAATAAAACCTAACTACAACAATGAAATCAAATCTCTATTTATACTAAAAAACTAGAAAAAGCTGAGGTCTTCCTCTTGTGTTTCTCTTCTGAGATAAATCTTCACAAAATGATACTTGTGCTTATTTGAAGTGTAATCTCACCATTGGATTAAAGATGAACTGATCTTGGCCAAAGAATCACTTGGCGCCCATTTTATCCCTCGGATGGGTGAGATGGCAGTTGACTTGGGAGTGGTGGTAGGTCATGGGGAGTTGGGAAGGGGAACACAGATGTTGGGAGAGGTACAAAAAGTGGTGAGGTGATGGTGTACGGGTTGAGTTGAGCGGGAAAGGCATGGGGAAGAAGGAAGAGATAAGTCAGAAATATTTTTGACCTAATAATCTTATCACAACATAAGCCGGGTTTTGGGTTTTGTTTGGGCTCGGGTAACTTTCTTTATGGGTTGGGCTTTTTAGTTAAGGTGGGTTGAGTTGGGATTTAGGATTAGGGATGGAAATGGGTTTAACTTTGAGGGGCCATTTTTGTAGATTCTGAAAATTAAGGGACCATGGCTGCCAAAATCTGAAAATAAATCCAAGGATCATTTGTGTTGTTTTGGTATTTTGGGGGTTGACTTTGACTTTGACTTTGACTTATCTTGATCAAATGCACACTTGTTGTCGAATCGATCCAAAAATACTCGTTTTCGCTCCGTTTTCAATCCTTTGTACCTGAAACGCATAAAACACAAAACCAAGGATATCTGCAATATATTTGGGTGTTTTTGGTCATTTTTGTGTCTTTATCGGGAGTAAAATGATGAGTATTTACACACTCATCAAATCCCCCACACTAAGCTATTGCTAGTCCCTAGCAATCCAATCATATGAAGTAATGAAAGGATCAAAAGAATACCAAGTATACCCCGTTTCGACTTTTTATTTGATGCGATAAATTTAAACTAGAACATAAATAAATAACATGCTTGATTTTCAAAAATGGTATCATGGAACGGGATTCACACAAAATGGGTGTCTCCAGGGAATTGAAATCGTCATCCTCTTTTTTATACTCCCAACTAAGCTTAAACTCAATGTGCAAACGTTTTTGTAAAATGCTAACGCTACTTATACTAATAATCTTTGTAAGCCGAAACTTAACTTTTCACTCCCACAATTTATTCAATTTAGGTGACTGTGCTATTTTCAAAATTTTGACCGCAAAAATCGACATTTATTATGGTTGTTATTCGTTTAAGTCAAATACTAATTTACCGGGAACCTCGGAAATCTAAGGATCAAAAGGGTCTTTTCCATGTAGCGACTTTCTTCTCAAAAGGGAGTATCCCAAACCAGTTGGTTTTAGGTGACCAGGCCTTTGACACCCCACAGAGAATAGTACCGGAATCAGCGGAATTTCGATTTCAAAGATTTTTGATATTCCCACTACGCTAGTATTAAATACTTAACTAAATAACAACAAACGATCATTTAGAGATTAGAGACTCAAATGCGAGATCACTCCATGTAACGGCTTTCTTCTCGGCACATCCCAAACCAGTTGGTTTTAGGTGACCAGGCTTTTGACACCCCACTGAGAATAATTCCGGAGATTTCGAACCCCTTTGAAATCAACAATCTACTAAATTACCGTTTAACCTTTATACAAAATCGACGAATCCAAGTTCAACTTTCGATTTAAATTTAAAAGAAAGCAATTTCTACATTTATTAACATATATATCTTTATTTTTGCAACATCAAAATTTATTGCATTTTGCAATATCATTCCATTTTATTTTATTTTTTCATTTTTTCATTTTTTCATCATTTCATTTTTTTTTTTTTACTTTACTTGTGCAACATAAATTAACGGAGCTTCACGGGAACCAAGACCTAAACGCCTTTCGGAATAAAGGATCCAAGGGCCGATTTCGAACCGTAGCTTAGGACTTATATGCTTTCTCAAAAATTAAAATAAAAAGTTGAACTCGGGCTCTATATCAAAATTGTATAAAAATTTGTTTTGCATAACAACATGATTTTAACGTTCAAACGTTTGAAAACAGCACGTATTTAATCAGATTAGTTATCTTCTGGGAGGAAAAGCCATAGATTACTTGTATAAGCTCTAAAGAGAACCAACTACTCTACGCTTAGCATTTTCATTTGCACAAATCGTAAAACCTTAGTCTAATCGTTAAGGAAGCAGCTAGATCAATACTCTAGCAGAGTCGGGATTCCCCTTGTTCTAACCTAATCAAGACTAAACACTACTTTTTTATTGCAATTTCTTATCTAAAAACGACAAAAATTTTAAAATTTTGGTCAAAAATGGGGGTACTAGGGACTAGAAGGTACACATGTGACAAAATTCGAGAGAATCCCCCCCCCCACACTTAGAATTGAATATTGCCCTCAATATTCAAAGTACCGGTTACTATGCCGACACTTAGAACGTAAAAAGGTAATACCACTAGCCAAGTGTGGAACAGAAATCTCCATTTTTCACAAAAAAGGTTGAAAAGATATCCCTAGATAAACATTAGCAAAAGGATAGGATATTGAGCGGCTGGATTGAAAACATGCGCGTCAATCAACACTATCCAAGGGAAACCTGAAAATCTGAGCAAACAACACAAAAGCCAAGCACAGTGGGACTCCCCCACACTTAGTTGTTAGAAAATAGAAAGAAGTCAGAAACATGGGTTTTCACCCATGTGGTGCTAATGTTTTTGTTAACCGAGTCACTAGCTTGACTCGACCCCGAATTCATTTATCCATGGGGAAGCAAGTGGAAAACCAATCTCAATCGGACTTTCATTCAAATTGTTTGGATAAACACTTGAACATGAGAAAGTTCCACTCCGATGAGATACAACCCGCGGTATTTCAATAGAAGAAACTATTAGGGGCGATACCGGGGTCAAATATGGTGTCCTCATTCCCGTAGGAGAAAAGGCAAAGAGCAATCACACCATATGTGATGAAGAGAAGCAAGATTTTTATTATTATCATGTAAAACTCTTCATCATCAGAAGCATCATCGGCTTCAACGGGAGGGAGGGTTGGGATACAATCTTCAAGAAGTAAATCTTTCAACACACCTCCTCCCACACTTAACTCGTCCTCCAGATCAAAACAAAAATGATCATATTCAGGAGGAGATATCACATGAGGGAGTTCAATCGAGAACTCCTCATGATATCGATTATTTTCGTCAAAATGAAATACATCATACTCGGGAAGAGACATATAAGAATGGGAAGTGGTATTTACACTTCCCGTCTCTTCCAAATGATCGATATCAAAACGAAAGGCTTCATAAGCCGAGAGTGAATAATCCGGATGAGGAGTGGGATTGCCACTTCTCTCCTCTTGATCATTAAACACAAAACTCTCAAATTCGGGAAAAGCATCCTCGAGCTTGAGCTCGGAAGGATAAGACAGCTTTTCCACAACAACATCATCCTTTGGGGGGAGAGCAAACAATGGTTCATCAAAAATCATCTTTTCTAAAATCGGACCATCTCCCCCCGGATCAACATCGGGCTCAACAATTTGAGCATCAAACAAGAAGACCTCGAACTCTTCCTTAGAAATATCACTTTCCTCAAACGGAGGAGAAGTATAGGAAGAGTCGGAAATGAGTGATGCGGAAGTAAGAGTGGGATTTTTGGCAATATCAATACGACAAACCGATTCTGAAGGTGGGGCAAGTGGTGTGCTCTTAGAGCTAGCAGTTTTTACCACTTCCGTTGTATCCTCCGATTCGTGTTCATCGTAATCAAAAACACTCTTAACTTTCGCATTACAACTTTTGAACCATTCACTTGAACCAGGGGCTATGTTCGTTGCTTTGAGCTCGGCATGTTTTTGTGCAATACTTTTGACCGTGAATCTTGAAAGTTTTGAGTTAATTCTTTCAGATTTTTTTTCAATAGTAGCAACGTTGCATTTAGACCCCTGATTAATGTTGAATGTGATCTTTTCATTGTCAACACGAATGGTTAACTCCTCAGCGTACACATCAATGAGAGCACGACTTTTTCTCAAAAAAGCTCTACCCAAAATGAGTGGAACTCGTGGATCGGCATCGAAGTTTACAACAACAAAATCTGTGGGAAATTAGAACTTTCCCACTTTCACGACAACATCCTCGGCTATTCCAAGCGGATAAGTTATAGTACGATCCGCGAGCTCGAGTGTCATGCGAGTAGATGCAAGCTCCGGAAGAGATAATTTCTTCCATATCGAGAGTGGCATAAGGTTAATGCTCGCGCCAAGATCGGCCAAGGCAGGGCATTGAACCATCCCCGAGAAATCACATGGGATTAAAAACTTGCCGGGGTCTCCGAGCTTTTCGGGAAGCTTTTTGAGAACCGCCGAGCATTGCTCATTAAGTGGGGTTTTTGCCATCTCAGTCATCTTATCTTTGTTGCTTAGCAAACTTTTGAGTGTAGATGCAAATTTGGGCATAAGAACGAGAGCATCTGCGAAGCTTATGTCAAAATGCAACTCATTGAAGATTTGGAAGAATTTTTCCATTTGTTGATTGTTTTTCTCTTTAAGCTTTTGATCATTAAGCCTTGAAGGATATGGAATTAAAGGCTTAGAATTTGTCTTCGGAACATCGGGTTTCGGAATTGGATTTTGGACCACCTAAGGTTGGACGTGTGCGGTACTTTGTGGGCTTGAAAAATGCACCTTGTCCGTTGTCACCTTGGTATCCCGATTCACCTCCCCCGGTGGAGGGCGCATAGGAGTCGAGGGTCCATTATGTGTTTTACCACTTCGAGTGGTGACAGCTTTTAATTCACCCTTCGGGTTAGGAATGGTATTTCCCGGAAGAGCTCCCGAAGTTGAACCTTGATTCATCGAACTCATGAGACTGGCAAATATGTTCTCAATTTTGCTTTGAGATTGATCAATTTTGTAGTTTGTATTTCTAAGCTCACTTTTAAGCTCTTGACCCTGTTTTGACATTGAGGTTTGAAAATCATTTTTCAAAGTGGTGATTTGATTTTGCATTGACCTCATGTTGGCCTCATTTAACTTGATGTAGTTAGCAAGTTCATTTGAGGAACCAACGGGGGCTTGGTAATGAGAAGCTTGAAAGCCTTGATTGAAATTACCCCCTTGGGTTGGGTATTGATTGATCGGGGATTGAAATTGATTTTGAACATTTTGCCCTCTCGGTTGGTTTTGATTGAATCTATTTGGATTATTGGGTTGAGAAAATCCGGGTGGTCCATTTTGATTGTTAGCACGATAGTTTGGGTCAACTTGAGGACGGTATTGATTACCTCCTTGATTGAGAGACCCGACTACCGGATTAACTTCACATCGACTACCATCGGTGGCAGTACAATTGTAGTATGCATGAGGACCACCACAAGTGACACAAGTTTCTTCCACCGCTTTGACTTGATTGGGTGAAGAAGTTTGTGGGGAAGAAAGTTTCTTTTGTTCGGAAAGAAACAAAGCTTGAATAGCCTCCGTGAGTTTGTCAATCTTAGCATCGGTGCTAGAAGTACTCACGGGAGATGAGGTAGAATGGGTAGCACTCACTTGGGAAACAACCGGCTTGCTTCGTGTAGTGCGAACCTTAGACTTGTTCTCAATGATGGCTAAAGCATCTTTCGTAGTCCGATACAAAAGATTACCACCGGCGGCGGCATTAAGAGAGTCTTGATCGGAATGGTTCAATCCATTGTAGAAAGTATCGAGTTGATGCAACTCGGAGAAACCATGGTGAGGACATTTGCGGAGTAATTCTTTAAACCGATCCCACGCTTCACTAAAGGATTCATCAAATTTTTGAGTGAATTTGGTGATTTCATTTTTAAGGCTTGTGGTTTTTGATGGAGGAAAGAATTCATTCACAAATTTTGACACCAAATCTTCCCATGTTTCAATAGAACGAGGGGGTTGTTTTTCTAGCCAAATCCGGGCCGACCCCTCGAGAGAGAAAGGAAAAAGAAGCAATTTGATTGCCTCTTGAGGAACATTTCGGTATTTGATGGTAGAGGTGATCTTGTTAAACCATCGAATGTGTGAATGAGAATCGTCCCTCTCAAATCCGAAATATTGACTCGAAGTTACTAAGGTTAGCAACCCGGTCTTTAGCTCAAAGCTATCGGCAACGATTGCCGGAACAACGATAGCATCTCCGTAACCCTCGGTGGGTGCTTGGAGAAGCTCACACATGGTACGTTCCTCCGCCATTGTGACAATGGGAGGAATGGGGTTAGGAATAGCACGAACTTCGGGTTCGGCTATTGAGGCGGAATGCCTACGATTGCGTCTTCGATTACGTCTTCCCGTAGTATGTATGAGTTCACGTAAAGGGCTTGTCGACGGAGAAGAACGAGTGCGCATGCACTAACAAAAACAATTTCAATTAAAACAAGACCGAGGCAAAACACAAGTGAACTTAAACCTTAAATCAAACAAGCGTACGGTAGCTCTTTAAAAGATAAACGCGCAGAGTGGCGGGAGAGAAGAATGGATCTCTCTTCGGTCTGCAATTTAATGTCAAGACCTACCTTAAACCACTTGTATAGGTTGTTTATCAATCAAAGGTGAGCCGAATTCGCAAGCGACACAAAGGCAAGTTTTAATCTTTTGTTTGGGAACTTATTAATGGTCATACCCCCAGTTAGGTAGTATTCTATCGATAATGTTTCTCGATGATGCTTTTTATTGTTTATTAATTTAACAAGAAAAACGGAAAATCTTTTTGTATTTTTTTTTTATATGATAATATATAATACAAAAGAAAAGAAAAATATTTTTGTGTTTTATAATTTTTTTTGGAAGTGATAACTTCGTGAAGAAGGATCTCAAGTCACTAATCGTTTAAACCTTAAACGATATTGTCGCAACACAACCTCTCTTCGGTCTGCAATTTCAAAAAAAATGACTCTTTTGAAATTTGACTTTTTCTAATTTTTGAAAATATTGACTATAATGAGATTCTAACTACCCTAGATGACTGAGTATGTTGTTTTAATCTATACTAAGACTAAATTAACTAAACTTAACAAATTTTAAAGCTAAAATGATGATTATGCTACTAAAAATTTTAACAGTTATGCAATTAAGAGAGATTAAAGCAAAATTTGACTTTTTCTCTAATACACTAATGTTTTTAACCCTGCACTACTCTATATGGTTCTAAAGTAAGTTGCCTAAGCTAAGTTTCAGTCCTGAGTCAAACTAGAACACAATTTTATAGGCTAATCCAAACACTCCTTATAAGTGCAGATTTGAAGGCTCAAGAAGCTAGTGAAGAGATTAACCAATGAAATCACTAAACATAGTTGTACTAACTTATTTTAAGCCGTTACAAGCACAAGTTTACTGATCCAAACGAAATTAACCACAATGAACAATAGGTTGACATTTGTTGACTAACCTTGAAATTTCATTAAAAATAAGATTACAATACTGAAAACAAGAAAGTTAAATGACAATAAGCAAGAAATACATGTACCTTAAAATTTTAAGCTAAAAATAAAACCTAACTACAACAATGAAATCAAATCTCTATTTATACTAAAAAACTAGAAAAAGCTGAGGTCTTCCTCTTGTGTTTCTCTTCTGAGATAAATCTTCACAAAATGATACTTGTGCTTCTTTGAAGTGTAATCTCACCATTGGATTAAAGATGAACTGATCTTGGCCACAGAATCACTTGGCGCCCATTTTATCCCTCGGATGGGTGAGATGGCAGTTGACTTGGGAGTGGTGGTAGGTCATGGGGAGTTGGGAAGGGGAACACAGATGTTGGGAGAGGTACAAAAAGTGGTGAGGTGATGGTGAACGGGTTGAGTTGAGCGGGAAAGGCATGGGGAAGAAGGAAGAGATAAGTCAAAAATATTTTTGACCTAATAATCTTATCACAACATAAGCCGGGTTTTGGGTTTTGTTTGGGCTTGGGTAACTTTCTTTATGGGTTGGGATTTTTAGTTAAGGTGGGTTGAGTTGGGATTTAGGATTAGGGATGAAAATGGGTTTAACTTTGAGGGGCCATTTTTGTAGATTCTGAAAATTAAGGGACCATGGCTGCCAAAATCTGAAAATAAATCCAAGGATCATTTGTGTTGTTTTGGTATTTTGGGGGTTGACTTTGACTTTGACTTTGACTTATCTTGATCAAATGCACACTTGTTGTCGAATCGATCCAAAAATACTCGTTTTCGCTCCGTTTTCAATCCTTTGTACCTGAAACGCATAAAACACAAAACCAAGGATATCTGCAATATATTTGGGTGTTTTTGGTCATTTTTGTGTCTTTATCGGGAGTAAAATGATGAGTATTTACACACTCATCAATACTCCTCAACATCTATGACATTGATCCGGTTAACCGATAATTTATCGTAATTAGAGGAGTATCTCGAAGTTCGATCGACATTAAAAGTTACGGCTTCATCATCAACACGAAGGGTTAGTTCTTCACCATAAACATCAATTAAAGCACGTCCCATCCTCAAG
Source organism: Artemisia tridentata subsp. tridentata (assembly GCA_021014915.2). NCBI lineage: Eukaryota > Viridiplantae > Streptophyta > Magnoliopsida > Asterales > Asteraceae > Artemisia > Artemisia tridentata. The sequence continues at coordinate 104,332,760 of CP139502.1, read as the reverse complement.
AAGGATCTTCCTAGAATGAGGGGGACCCGAGGATCGGCATCAAAATCAACGACTGCAAAGTCGACCGGAAAATGGAACTTTCCTACTTTCACGAAGACATCTTCGGCGACACCCATAGGACGAGTAATTGATCAGTCCGCAAGCTCGAGAGTCATAAGAGTAGGAGTAAGTTCTGGAAGGGAAAGCTTTTTCCATACGAAAAGTGGCATAAGATTGATGCTTGTGCCAAGATCGGCCAAGGCTAAGCATTCAACCATTCCCGAAAAATCGCACGGAATGAGAAACTTGCCGGGTCTCCAAGTTTTTTGGGTAACTTTTTGAGGAGCACCGCTGAACAATTCTCATTTAACGGCGTATTAGCTACTTCAAACAATTTTTCTTTATTACTCAATAAGCTTTTAAAAGTTGAAGCAAATTTAGGCATGAGAAGAAGAGCATCCGCGAAGCTAATATCGAAGTGTAAATCTTGAAAGATTTGGAAGAACTTTTTCATTTGATGGTTAGCTTTTTCGCGGAGCTTTTGATCATTAAGTCTTGACGGGTAAGGTATAGAAAGTTTAGGATTAGACTTTGGAGTATTAACGGGAGCAACTTTGGGCTCAGAAACTTGGACAACCGGAGGTTGGACGTCTTCGGTACTTCCCTTATTAGTAGGAGGCACCGTGACCTTTGTCACCTCGGTTTCACGGTCCACTACTTTAGGAGGAGAAGAAGAAGTAGTAGGAACCGTAGGTCCATCATAAGCAACACCACTTCGGGTGGTGATAGATTTTAAATCACCTCTCGGGTTAGCAACGGTATTGCTTGGAAAACATCCCAAACTCGAGGGTTGATTCATTTGCATAAAACTACTCATCATGTTCTTAAGCTCATTCGTCATGTTCTTAAGCTCATTCGTTTGTCTAGTCAACATAGTATCAATTTCTTTCTTAAACTCATTCTTAAGCTCGACCTTAATATTGTTGATTTGATTTTGCATAGCTCACATGCTAACATCATTCGTCTTCATGTAGTTCAAAAAATCATTATTATGTCCAACTTGAGGAGGAAGAGGTTGATGAGGTGAAGCTTGGTAATTTTGGTTTCCTTGATTGACATTTGTTTCACGGTTTTGGTTATAACCTTGATTCTGATTGAAACGGTTTTGATTGTTTTGAACGGGAGGAAAACCGGGTGGTCCCATTTGATTACTGGCACGGTAATTAACTTCTCCTTGAGGGCGAAATCGTTGATTTTGATTGTAATTCGCTGCTGCTGCGGTAGCATTGAAACTTTGTCCATCGATGGCTTGACAATCATAATAAGGATAGGGACCACCACAAATCACACAATTTTTAGTAACGGCTTTAACGGGCTCCGGTTTTGGTTTTGAATCTTAAACTCTCTCATCATACATCGAATAGCATCTGTAAGTTCGGCCATCTCCGATGGATGTGCTGGTGAAGAAGAAGTAGAAGCATTCACTTTGGAAACAACCGGTTTGTTTCGTGAAGTGTGAACTTTCGATTTATTCTCGATAATAGTCAAAATATCTCTCGGAGTACGATTCATGATATTTCCACCGGCGGCTACATTAAGCGAATCTTGATCGGTTTGAGTCAAAGCATTATAGAACGTATCGATTTGGTGCAATTCTGAAAAACCGTGATGTGGACATTTACGAATGATATCTTTGAATCGTTCCCATGCCTCACCAAAATTTTCATCAAAACGTTGTTGAAAATTCGTAATATCATTTTTAAGATTTGTTGTCTTAGAAGGAGGAAAGAAATGATTCACGAATTTAGAAACGAGATCTTCCCAAGAAGTAATTGAACGAGGGGGTTCTTTTTCGAGCCAAATCCGGGCTGCCCCCTCGAGAGAAAATGGGAATAACATCAACTTAATCGCGTCATGAGGAACATCCTTATATTTCATAGTCGAAGTCAACTTATTAAACCATCGGATGTGAGCGAAAGGATCATCACTCTCGCGTCATGAGGAAAGAATCGGTGGTAAAACAATAGCATCTCCGTAACCCTCGGTGGGTGCTTGGAGCAACTCAGACATAGTACGTGTATCCGCCATTTCGGTAATGGGAGCTTCAACAAGAGTACGTATCTCGGGTACGTTTCTCTGTCTACGATTACGTCTATGATATTGTTGAGTCGGTATTGTGGGAGATTTATCGATTAAATTCGATTGAGATCGAGTGCGCATGCACTAAAAACACAAAATTTAAAAAAAAAAATTGAAAAAGAAAATATTTTTGGGTTTTTATATTTAGAAAAATTTGAAAAACAATATTTTTGGTAATCGATTCGTCAACCGGTGCTCGGTAGCTCTCTAGAATTACTCGCAAAGTGGCGGAGAAACAAAGGTCCGCAATAAATGCTAATTAAAAACCCGTTTCTTTCGGTTCGACAATTTAATGTCAATCCTCCTTAAACCCCTCTTATAGGTTGTAATCTAAAGGTGAGCCGACGTAACAATTGACTTCACGATTTCTTTTGTTAGTTTTTTTTTTTTTTTTTTTTTTTTTTTTTTTTTTTTGTATTATGAATACTTTAGGAAAAGTATTCATGATTTTTTTAATTTTTGTGGTTTATATAATGATATAAGAAAAGAAAATATTTACAAAATAAAACGATAACTTCACGGGGAAGGATCTTTAAATCACTAATCTTCAAACGTAACTCGATATTCGTTTCACAACTTTCTCGGCGGCGACGCCAAAAACTTGGTGTTAGCCAAAGTGTGTGTATATATATATATATATATATTATAAAAAAAACCCCACCAAAAGGTGAATTCTCTCTATAACCAATATTGAATATACCGAGTGGTCAAAGAAATTCAAACCAAATATAATTTCGGAAGTATTGTATTTTTCCCGGGTCGTTAAGTTCCGATTAAGTGTGAATGGAACTTTGAATACCGTTCGTGATCGAATGATTTGAATAATTGAGATACTTTGGGATTATGTCTAAAAACAGAAAATTTAAACTAAAAAGCAACTAATGAGCATATAAAATAAGTAAGTAAAGCACAAATAAACAAAGACGCAAATTAAACTAAAAGAGGGGGCTCTTACGGGAATAAAACGGGCCTAAGAAAACTTAAAAATCAAAAATTAACCCTAGATGTGTAAATTTGGTTTCTAAAAGTCCTAATTGATTAAAAATAATTTTAGAAAAAAGATTTATATTTTTTTGCTTTTTATTTTATTTTTAATGAATTAAAAACACTTTTGGACTAAAAATAATATTAAAAATACTAAATTAATATGAAAAATTCTGGAAAACTACTTTAAGTTATAAGGATCTTAGGAAAAATAAAAATGAGTCGACAGCTTATTTGGATAAGCTGTAAATAAGCTAAATGGGGAATTAAGCTAAATGGAAAAAGTGGCTTAAATGAAATAAAAGTGCAAGCTATAACGAAGAAGTCCCAAGGGCGCAGTTGGTTATGGTGTGGTGTGGTGTGTTCAAGCGGTTGAGGCTTGGTTGGGGTCAGGGGTTTGAGCCCTGCTCACCCCTGACTTCCCAACTTCCCCCCTTTTTTTTTTTTTTTTTTTTTTTTTTTTTTTTTTTTCAAAAAAACTGTTTAAGGAACTTATTAACCACTTAAAAATAATCACTTTTAATAAAAGCAACTTTTTATATTTAGCAAAATAAGCTGAAAACAGCTGAACTAACAAACAGTTTACTTATAAGCTTAAAAAACAAAGGGATCCTAATTATTAATGCAAACAAGTTGCTATAAGCTAGACTAAAACCTAATAAGCTATAAGTAACCTAAAAGCTAACTAAATAAGCAATATAACCTAAAATGAAGCTATTCTTAACAAGCAATAAGCTCAGAATCTAATTAAGCTAAAAAGGAAAAACTGCTATTGAAACAGCCTAAATGGGCAACTTTAGGCTACTGAATAAGCCACTAAACCTAAAAGTTATTCCACAAAACCTAAAAACAGATCAAGTTAAGCAACCAGAGCTTATAAAATCAATTTCAGACCTTTTTGAGCTTATTAAATGCTTAAAATTCAGCTGATAAGATAGCTAGTTCAGACAAAATTAAAACTGATATACTAGCAAACAGCCCTGGTATACCACTTTGTAAGCTATAAATAAGCTATTAAAAATTGTTGAAATAAGCTAGAACTTGAAAACAGCAAAGAACTCAAACTAAAGAACACATAAAATAAGTTTTAGATCATATGGACTAAAAATAAGCTATAGAAATAAGCTGATAATCAGACTACTAAGACCTGTTTTTTGTATTTTTGAAAATGTTGACACAGACTTGACAAATGAAAACTAGGACTCAAATCAATGTGACAATTAATCAAAACATGTAAACAAACTTATGACACTGATTTAGACTCAAATTTAACAGCTAAAAAGGACTTTTCATGAAATTATCAAAATAAGCTAGGACTAATGGTTTTAAACCATGAAAACTTGAAAACTAATCTAAAACCTATAAATCTATGTAGAAAAGCTATAAACAACTTAAGAACAACTTATAAGACTGAATTAAAGCTAAATCAAGTTTGCCTTATAGCCAAAACTCATGAACACAGTTTTAAACCCTTTCTAAAATCCAAATCCAAACACTCCTTTAACTTCTCAAAACTTAGTTTAGAATTGATTTAAGCAATAAATATAATGTTTTATTGAAAACAGATTATTATTAAGTGTATTTGAAGGATTTTAAGCAAAAATTTATATGAAATAAGCGCTTAGCCAATAAGCAAAGCTTATTGGCTATTTTGACTATAAAATCACTTATAAGCACAACTAGCTATTACACTATGAAATAAGCAACTAAAACAGTAGATCTACTACTAATAAGTATATAGAAGGCAAATTAAACACAAATAAACATATAATAAGCAGAACTAAGTAATAAGCAGTTTCATAAGCTAAAAAGGTAAAAATTAAACTCACTTGGTCCTTTGCTCAAACAAGGACTATAAATGCTCCAAGAGCTGATCTACAAGCTCCAGCTTGTTTAAAACAAGGTGCTAAAGTACAATAAGCCCATCCAAATCTGGCTTATCATCCAAAGTGCTTATTTCTCCTTAAAGGCCAAATTGCTTAAACACAATTGAGTACAATTCAAGCTTGAGTAACAGAAGCTCAAAGCAAGCTATGGGAAAGCTTGTTTGAGTTCTAAACAGTAGTTAAGTAGAGAGCTTATTATAGCTTAATTCAACTAAATGAGAATATTTTAAACAATTAAGTAAAAGAGACAATGAAATAAGGTAAACTGAATTTTATTAATACTTAAAAACTATTACAATACTTAAAATTAAGACAGAAAATAAGCAATAAATAAACTATTACACGACTTAAAATAAAGACTCCAAAAAAAACTTCTTGTGCTTGGTGAAAAGGCCTCTATTTATAGATGGCTGAGGATGCTTCTAGGTTTTCATCCATCAAATCCTAGCCCTTCAATCACTTATGTTGACATCATCCTTCAATCATTGCCCTTGGATCAAGTGTCACATAGCATCCACCAATCATGAGCTTGATAATTGCCATCGTGGACAAGATATGAGCTCATTCTATGCTTTGTCAGCCTTCTAGACGGGTTAATTGTACTTAAGTGAGGTGGTAATTAATGGAAGGTCGGGGTAAAACTAGGAAGAAGAAGGTGAACAGTACATTTGCCCGCCCTTTTTTTTTATAGTTTGACTCGGGTTATAATTGTTTTGACCTGGGTTGGGGTGGATCCGGGTTATAAGATGAGTGGGTTGGGCTTGGTTTTTTTTATAATTGAGATTGGATTGGGTTTAAGGATTATAAAAAGCTGGACTGGATTTTGTTAAGGATTTTTTTGTATATAAAGTTTAGGTTTAACAAAAGTTAGATTAGGACTAACTTTGCAAAATTTTAGGGACTCATGGTGAAAATGATTTTGGATATTTGGTAAAACTGATTTATCATTAAAGATTTGGTTTAGAGATTTTGGGTTTATGGCTGATAAAAAATGTAGAATCACGTCCCCGGCCTTAGCTTTTCACGCTCTTTCCATTCTCGTGCTCGTTTCCGTACGTTTTGTGTCTCTTTTTGTCATTTTCTTATATCATTTACCTGCACATACACAAACACAAAAACAAACATATATATGACATTTATGGTCGGTTTTGGGTCTTTTAAGTCCGTTTTTGATAAAGAAAATGTATGCGATTTAACACATACCAAACTAACTCAAACATTCTTTGCCACATATAGGGACTTAGATGATTCATTATAGCTAGAACCTCCACTATCAAATGAGCATGATGCTCACGTTCATTTTTATCAATTTCCACTAGGTATAAGTAGTACTACCTTCACAAGTTATCAAAGTATTAGTAATACTTTGTCGCTGAACTTCCGCATAAGTTTCGTTAAAACTTAAATCAACATTTTAACAACATATGTTAAAATGCAATCTCAAAGCCAACCTCATACACCCCAAGCAACAATGACTCTTGAGGAGTATACATAAGAAACTCGAGTAAATTCCTCTTGTCATCATCTAGTGAATATAATCTTGAGACCAAGTATATTTAGGATAGGTCTATCCGATTCAATCACTTTGGGTTCATATCTTCATTTAGAAAAACATGATGTTTCGAAAAACATTATGCCTAAGAAATCATGCGTTTAGTTTCATATTGTTAAAAGGATAATGTATATCCTATGCATCATTCTCTCCTTGCGACATGAACGGTTGTATTACAAGAGATTTCATTACACCTCATTGGCTAAATGATCTTGAACAAACATCTACAAGTATCTTGAAGTTATCATGATAACTATTTGAGTAATAGTCAAATGTGTAAACCTTGGAAAGATTTTGTCTGCATGATTATATGTTTCGTGCTACAAAATGTTAACATGATTTGTATGATATTTTCATTCTTTTGTTATATGATATTTCGCAAGATTAACGTGTTACTTGTTAACTCATGATATGTCATTTTGATACATGATATTTTTATATGATGTTTCTACATTTGAAAGCTCTTGTATTTTGTTGACATTCATTGAGGCTTTTAGTAGGATAGCCTAAATGGTGGATGCTCCAAAATGTTATAGTGGTTTGCATGAATCTTTCGTATTGCTTCTTTTGTGACTTTGTCACACTATTTGTTTGCCACGTGTGCACTTATAATTTGTTAAAGTGCTTTTGGTATGATAAACTTTTAAAAGTCTTTTTATGCTACATATTAATCACATAGATTATCGTATTTACTTATAGATAAGTATGCTTAAGTGTCTAAGCCTAACGAAAAAATAATCTCACAATGAAGTATTTCATATAATGTAATGCTCTTGCATAATATGATTATTTGTCTTGATGCTATCATGTTGTGTGGTATTTTTTATCTAGTAGTCGAATATGTTGGTCTTGTTTATATAAGATATTATCTTATGATCTCTATCTCTTTGACATCTTTAGTCACTAATTCACTTGTTTTGTAGGTTGACAATAAATCTTTTGTTATCTCACTTCGTTCTAACTTTTATATGCTCATTGTAATCCCTTTGTTGCTACGTAAATTAGTAATATGTTTTAAGGATCCCTGCACTCGCATATAGTTTTAAAGCATATAGAATTAAGTTTTAGAGACTTGGGATTTCATTTTTGAATCTTTCTAACGACCTCTTTCCAAATCTCATTATTGTTTCCGCTTTCCAAAAATCACCTCCATTACTATTTAGCTATAACAAATCTCTAAATCCTTTCCACCTCCTATGAGGAAACCACATGCCTCGTCATGCGATCATCTCGCATTAATAGAGAAGAGCTACGTGACTTCAAGGATGAAGTTCTTTGTATGTTAACCAAAATCTGCAAAAACATTACTAAACTCATCGCTTTCATTAACCTGCAACCTCTTAAACACTTTATCGTCATTCTTCATTCGATGCATTACACATTTTGTTGGATGTCTACCAATTAAGGCAGAGAGAAATTCATTCACATAATTGTCTTTCGTCAATTCGTATTAAAGAACACTTACTCATGTTTCTTACACCCTCAAATACCAACACATAGGTTTACACCATTCAGTTAAAATCTGTTCACAAAATCACAAAGTGTTTCAAACCTTCTTAACCCAACATCACATGTTTGCACCAGTACCTCGTCAAGTGAAAAACACATCATGTGTTTGACAAACCTCTTAAACGAGAACTATTGAATCTCCTTAGACTTGGACTAGGATTAACGGAACCAAATCTGTAGTTATAAGTAAATAGATCTTAGCTCGAACATTCATTTGATCAAAAACGAAAAAACATGACCAAGTCAAATTCTGGTCCCAAGGTACCCTTCGATAAGACGGACGGAACCAAAAATTTGGTTCCGCCCAATCCGTGGGTACCTGGATCAGTCTTTAAACTACTTAAAACAAACAACCCTCTCACAACCAAATAGTCTAGTATTTTCTTTTTAATATGAATCTCACAACTTCATTGTCTAGAACACCATCATAGGATCTCATCCTTTTCTTCCTTGATACATATCAGGCACGTCATTGTCAGTACAAACGATATATTAATCAAAACCGTCATTCCCAACACTTTTTCAACACGTTGGTCTATCCAACTGTCTCCCATCATATGATGTCATTCTCATCCTCTTATATGTATTCCGTATTTCTAATTTTTGCATATGGAATTTCTATTCCTAAGTGATCATTATCTTCACTTCCTTTTAATTCCATTCGAGCATATATTATGGCATGATACATCATCTTTGGTAGATGATAATGTCATAAAAGATCATGTCGGTCAAAACCATGTTAATACTCGCTCTCCCAATATCACCTAGAATAGGTCATTTTTATAAATATCAATTAGTTAACAAATTTTGTTCTTGTTAGCATCAAATGATATTAGTCAAATCATAACCTTAACCGTCTTCAATATTCTTATAGCATTTGCTATACATACGAATTTCTAAATTCATTAATAATTGCATGCATTATAACTATCACCTTCCATCACCTCTTTCACTAATCACCACCACCATGGATTATCGAAAAACCTACTTCTATCAATCCTGAATCATCTAGCAAGTTATCACCACATGAATCCTACTAGTAAACCAACACCAACACTAGCACCACTCACTTTAACTCTTAATATTTCAACTTCACTTCATATCTTCCTCCTAGGCATTATTTTGTAGGCTTTTATCATATTATATTCTCGTTTTTCTTATGATTGTAATTCTTATTAGAAGACTACATTTCATGAGATCTTTAATCATGGTTCTCTACTTTGAGTTGCTTGTGATTACATCATTTATATATCACATATATACATCTTATTTTTCTTTGTCAAAAAGATTAAATATATTGCACTAATCATTTCATTGTAGGTTCATCATCATATACGCTCGATCGTGTATAGCATACTCATCTAAGAATGAAGTTTGCATCGATTATTTTCCTTCTTGTATTGTAGGTGCTTCTTGACGTTCTCGAACCAGGAGGAATATCTATCAAGCACTCATATTGCATCGTCTATACACTTGGTCGTATATGACATATCTATCTTAAGACATAGCTTCTATTGTACTAATTTTTGTTTTGTAGGTTCATCTTGACGCCCTAGAGTAAGGGGGAGCTTTCGTCAAGCATTTATAGAATGCATCATATACACATTTTGTTGTATATCACATACTCGTCCAAAGACGAATATAGTTTTGCACTAATATTTGTTTTGTAGTTTTTTAATCATACCTTGAAGCCTCGATCAAGGGGGAGCATGCACGCATTCATAATCATTCTCATTATTCGACACACCTTTGTGTTTCTACAAAAAAAAGTAGGAGAAGATAGTCTAACATAGCTTACCAACATGTATCGTTTGCTATGTGCATTTTCTTCATCATGCATTTCTCTTTTTTTTTTTGTTGCACAACACTAACCTTGATGTAGGTTAAGGGTCTTAATTTGATCCATGGATCCGCTACCAAATAAGGGGACTGGAGTAGACAATTTAACTTCACTAGGGATGATGCAAGCTCGCCTTTTCGGGGAGAAATGAAGTTAACTCCAAGGACACATCCTTTTTGTTCGACAAAAGGGGGAGAAGAGTGTAAATGGAGAAGGTAATGTAAAAGGTAGAACGGACACAAGTAACTTTTTACATTTTACTATCTATCACCTTTACATATTTTGTCATCATAAAAAATGGGGAGATTGTTAGTGCAAATATTACGATATTTAATCTATACAGTCTCGTTTGTTTTGATTGATGACAAACATGTAACTTGATACATAACGTAAAATGTACAAGTTACTCATAATCTTATTTTGTCTCAACATACATTCAACACCTCTCGACTTCTCAAGTCCTCGTATGGTACAACACAGGTTCGTACATGTTTGTTATGTGGCATTATGATCAAACCCCTTAACAAATCATTTAGAATGTTTAAAATACGTTTAGAGTCATTAAATATTTTAAAAGGTTAACCATTCTACTTCGAACATTATTTTACATTTTGCATATATAAGTATTTTTACTTGTACATCATGCTTCCTAAGTTGTATTCATGTCAAAATAGAATAAGTACCACTTTAGGTGTCAAAATAGGATAAGTGCACTTTAGGTGTCAAACTAAGACAAATGTGTTTACATACTTATAAAAATGATGTTAATAACATAATATCTTAAGTCCTATAATAGCATGAGTAGTTTAACATTTTTAGTAACACATAAACTAACATGGTACAACTTGGTAAACATATACTACATCCGTCCCATAATAAGTGTCCACTTTGACTTTTTTAAGTCTTTCTTATTAAACTTTGACCATAAATATTTTTATTTGTGTTTTATAATACTTGATGAAAAATATATGAATGTATTAGGCTTTAAATGTATTTTCATATGGTATAATTTTTATCAAGTATTATATAACACAAATAAAAATATTTATAGTCAAAGTTGAACAAAAAAGACTCAAAAAAGTCAAAGTGGACATTTATTATGGGACGGAGGGAGTATTAGTTAGCTAGTATATACATTTTACAAAGTTACTTTCATAAACATTTTAATCTAAATTGGAAATGTACTATGACATCATGACATGCATCACTTTGAAATCTTTAGAATATTTTGAAGATCATATGAATATCATGCTTAGATCTTCACTCAATAAATTTTTGGAAAGATATGAAAATATATTGGTTAGATTTGATTAAGATTTGTGGAGATCTTCTGTCAGGTTCCCACGGAACCAAAATGGTACACGGACGGATCCCTACTTTTGGATCCTTCCCATCCGTGGGTTACTAATCTTGTTGGCTATAAATAGCAGCTCATTGTTTACTCATAGATCATCACTTCAACACATATTCTCTATATCATTTTACATACATTTAGATCAGTAGATAACGATGTAGTAACATACATTAATCACCCTTATCATCATGATCATAATGTTTCTAACATTCATCTTTGTTGTAAGTATATCATACCTCTTGATCCACCAAAAAGGCTTGGAGATCTTGCCATCATCATCCACCAAAGCATATCAACATATGAAGATTCAAGGGCACTTGTCATCCTCATTGATTGAAGACTTATTATTCAAGAAGTTCATTTAGATTCCACATGCATACATATATGAAGATCTATCACAACAAGCTTAGGGAACTTGTGATCTTCATCCATTGAAGGCTTCCTATCAATGGAAGTTCATTTAGATTAGTCATTCATATCCATTAGACATTTGCGTCATGGATCATCATTGTATCATCACAATCTATTCACCAAACTAGATTAGATGGTTTATGTGTTTGTGCTATAAAACACAAGGTTTTTATGTTGAGCCATAAAACATAGCGGGAGTGATTGTACCCTTGTAAAAGAACTCGACATCTAGCTTAGTGTCGAAAATATTGTATAAGCGACGTTAGGTTGGTTCTACCTCGAACTAGAACCCGTTATTTAGCTTTGTACCGGAAAAAGTGTAAGCGACGTTTGTAAGGTTTTCTTCGCCGAGAAGGGAGCTTGTTGATCTAGTGAAGTAACTCTCGAGTTGGGTACTCGGGGAGTGGAGTAGGGCGGAGAGGAGCTCCGTGACCGAACCACTATAAATCATCGTGTTCGGTTTGCACTTTCTTTTACTTACTGCTTTACTTTTATGTTTGCATTATATGATTGCTTGTGTTGTGACTTGATGGTTATACTTGTGTGACAACTTGTTTTAGTATATGCTAGTCATAAACTATAATTGTAACACCCCAACCCGGCAAGGGTAGAAGCATCACATTATGGTGACAAATCAAAGCATACATACATATTCACAGCGGAAGCCAATAAACATAATCATTAAATAAACCAAGTCAACACGACTGGAATTCAATACATAAGTCCCAAAAGAAAGGAAGCAATAATCCCAAGGAAATACATAACAAAATAGATCCAATATCAATATGCTGAATAAAATGGTAAGACTAGGGTAGGACATCATCTAAGGCAAAAGCTCCTCTAACTCTCATCCCAAGCATAAATCCATCTCCCAGCTAGATACCTGCCGCACACGGAAAAGAAAACGTGCGGCTGAGCTTACAAAGCTCAGTGAACAGATACATAATAACAAGCAAAGATAACGAAACAGAAATATAATGAAGCAAATGGGAATGTCATAAGGTAAAATCAATGCAAGAAGAAATAGAAGATATATAGGATAGTCATCCACCACGAGCCCATACTCAAAGTCATATCTCAACATCATAATACTCAAAGTCAAGATCTCACAATCAGAGGGGATACCTCTTAGGCAACCAGATAATATGAGGGGTGTCCTCATGTATCAAAAGGGGTGGAGTGATCAGCTCCCATAAATGTGAAAGGCGTGTATAGCACACATGCACCAGTCACCTCAAAGTCATACTCAAAGTCATAGTTAAATCCACTAAACATACAAGCCTAGGATTGCAATCCATACGCCCCCACTCAAAATCATCTCAAAATCATAATCTCAGAATCATAATGGCCATATCATAATATAAAAAGGGACGGCGTGAGAAATCACTCCCCCACACAGGAGTCATGCCAGTGGTGCATCACAGACATGGCCAGGTTACCTTCCTGGCTAGGAAACAAAAAGGTGGCTCGGGTATCAAACTAAGAGTCAGGTCTCAAAGTCATGCAAACGGGTTCATCTCAAAGTCATATCAAAGCATATCTCAAGGTCATGTCAAAAGTGAATCTCAAAGTCATATGAAAAAGGTTCATATCAAAAAGGTTCATAGAAAAAGGGTCATAGCAAAGGTTCATAGCTCAACATCGAAGCATAGGTGGTAAGACACCCTTTCTTACAAAGGGTAGAGTATCCGTACCTTATGATGTAGCACACACAGAAACAAAGCACTAATAAAAGAAGACAGCTCAGAATCTCTCCTTCTTCACACCTAAAGAAGTAGAGGGGAATTACAAATCATTCTTAATTAATCATCTTTCCATTTTAAGTAACTTTCCCTTTTTAGTAAGTTTCCACTTTTAGAAAGTTTCCATAATTAGAAGGTTTCCACTTTTAGCAATATTTAGCACATAGCTTAATTAGGTCAATATTTGCTGGAAATAAAGTATCTTTATCATATTTACACCTTTGGTCCTCAGGTTCTCATGATTTACATTTTATACCCCTGAACTTCCAAAATTACATTTTAAACCTTCAAACAAGCATAATTACTCATTAAACCCTTGGTTTATCAAATTTACCTCATGAGTACTTATTTTAGTGAGTTATACAATCAGACCTTTAATTATTCCATATTTACACATTAGGTCCCTCCATTTAGTAAAGTTACATATTAAGTCCTTAGAATTTACATTTAAATCATTAATTAATAATAATTACATATTAGCCCAATAAATATCCAAATTTTCACCTTAGACCCTGAATATCATTAATAACACAATTCGACCTCAACTTTTCAGAAATTACATGTTTAGTCCTTGTATTTATTAAATTTACAATTCGAATTAACAATTACAACTAAATTCATTATCTCATAAATTTTACATATAGGCCCTTCATTTAATAATTTTTACAGGTCACCCATGATTTATATAACATAACAAAAATAGCCCATGAATTTTATAATTGACAAAACACCCCCTTTCATATTTATTTACAAATCGGTAAATACAATTTTTAACCAAATAAAACCCTAATCGAATCCCATCATTATGCAATCATTTCAACATCATTTTCATTCACTTTTAATCAGATCTAATCCTGGTTGAACCCTAGTTTTCTCGTTAGGTATTTTATTCTTATTTTCCCTTTTAGCCGATTATAACATAATTCACCAAAAATAGTTTTACGCCTCAATAAATCAAATAAGCATTTTTCTAGTGTCATATTATGATCATAGAGCCCACGAAAATTATTCACTAGGCCTGGAAAAATCGCATGCATGTTATCTTGATTTATTTCGATTCTAGGGTTTAATAACACATGAATTACCATACGAATTATATACAATGCATGGATCATTTTTATTATTTTTCTTAGGATATATACGATCATTAGAGGCTAGGAAAAATACCAGAAGATTTTTAGAACGAGTGAATAAGGCCACACGATTTATTTCTTCTCGGATGGATAATCGACAAGGGAAGAATTCACCACGACTCCAAATGGGATCAAATCACCTTGTACACATTTTTCGCAGATTACACATGATATAAGAACTCCAGGAAAAATGAGAATCGAATTTTACAAAGCTTTGTTGAATTTTAAACGAAATTACCTTAAAAGTGAGTTAGCGATAGAAATAAATCCACCACAAATGAATCGGGCAACAAATGAACTCAACACGATTTTTCTAGGACTCCTTGAATTGTGTTTGAACTCAGAAAAATGCCTTGGTAATTTTTGTGGATCGAATGGAAGCTATGGAAATTTCTTTGTGTTTTTCTTTCTACTCGGCAATTAGGGTTTGAGATAAACAAGATGTGGATTAGTGTTTAATAGAGAATGCCGAGTCATAGGAGGGAGGGTTGACCAGAAATTTCGGCTAAATTGGTTAGGCAAATATTTGATTGCTTATCTTCCTTAATTACACATTTTAATACATTTTAAATTCTAATAAAACTAAATATTATTCATTCGGTATAAATAGGGGTATTTTAGTCTTTTTGCCACTTGTATAAATGTTAAATGAGATTGTCAAAATTATTTGGGATCATAACATGTGCATTGCCAGAATTTTGGAATTTTTTTGATACATTATAAGCTTTTAATTAAATTTTAAACTAGCAGGGGCATTTTGGTAATTTTACATGCTTTCGGATTTTTGGTGTTACACTATAATTGGCATCTTTCATATTATAACAAGCTTAATCGAATATTTGATATAACAAATTTTAAAATTTTAAAACGAAAACGTATTCACCCCTCTAAGTTTTCATACAAAGTAATCATTAACTCCACTATCACATGTCAACAAAGCATTTAACAATACACTAAAAACAAAAATGTCGATTCTAGCAAAGTATTTTATTCTATACTTATATCATTAACTCCAATATGATCCATACCTAATTATTGATGTGCTGTAGATATTTTGATTAATCTTTGTGATATCATGATCATATCATACGTGACACACATGCGTATAAGATTTTAGCCTCGTGATTATGCGATCATAAAGATAATCATCTCTTGTCTTGGGCTAATTGTTATGGTCATCAAACTCATCACATTCACATCCGCGTTATATCAATATTCATCATACCACCAAACAGATGTAATGGTCCACGAAACCAAATATATATAAATACTCCACTGCATACAAACATGCCTCATAAATATACCTAAATAAATAAATAAATAAATAAATAAAATAAAAAATAATAATAAATTAGGTGATAGAGTGCAAAAAACTGAGAATGATGCATGATTAGAAGGCTTGTGTAGTGATGTTCGCGCCTGGTGGAGGCCAACCACTTGGTGATGTTTCACGATCATAAGAGCAAAGGGTATCATGACATAAGGTTAAACTTTAACTCAGTGTCACGTCAGCGTCACATCAGCTTTAACCTTTTAACCTTAACTCACAAAAAAATACCCCTTATCATAACTCAACCATAACTCAACTATTTACAAATTCAACCCCTAAACTAAAACTAATACTTCATTTAATAAATAACATAACATTAAATCTTAAACATTTTACAATACGAATTCATTGAAATACGGAAATAAACGTTACGTAAAATACACTACGATACGTTACGAACTACGATACGAAAATAAAAACATACGAACTAAAATACACTACGATACGAAATACATAAACCTAACTTAATCTGAGTGCTCCCCGCATGCAGAATCATACGAAGGAGACCTATACCCAGGAAACTCCTCAATGAACGCGTTACGTTCTACTTCTTCCTTCCTGAGTTTCTCCTCCCACTCTTATTGAAGCTTTGCTTGCTCTGCTTCAAATTCTCTGAACCTCTGTTTGCCAACGCTAATTTCATACAGTTGTGCTGCAGTTAAGCCAAAAGGATTATCTGCCTCGTCGGCATAACCCGTAAATGGGGGAGACTGTTGTTGCTCAAGAAATGTAGGTGCATTTGATGAAGTTGATGCACCTAGCCCCAGTTGAGTCAATTGTTGTGATGCATAACCAACTTCTTTGTTTTCATCGTAGCTCCACCGGATTTTGTTGCTGATGTTGGTTTGTATCTGTGTAACACAACCCCACAACGTGTCACTAATGGCCTCATCTTTCTTGGCTTCCTCGTTCAAGAATTGGTCAATCACAAATTTTCTTTCTGGAGAAATGTCTGTGCAATTGGCGTGTCGTTGTCTCATACGCTCTTTTTTGGCTTTTGCAAGCTAAAAATGATTGATAACCTCAATAATAGCCTTTTGACGATCAACATCTTCTTTATCGCATTGTTTTTGAATAAACACTTGCATTTCTTTGACGGAATGTGGCAGACGACAAGCCATAATAAGGGGCGTTTGTGTATATTTTTTTTAATAATATGGTATGAAAAGTGCGTGAAACTGACTTGTAAACGTTGGTATTTATAGAGGCTTTTGAATTCTAATTCAAACTAGCCGTTAAAGGGGGTGTTTTGAAAATATTTTAACCTAAACTAGCTCTTTAAGAACCACGGGGGTGTTTTGAATTTTTTTTTTTTTTTTTTTTTTTTGTTTTTTTTTGAATTCAAATAAAACTAGACGTTAGGAGGGGGCAAAGGGGTAAAATTTATCTATTTTTATTTTTTTATTTGGGATAGCCTTAACGCACGTTAGGCTAGTAACTCAAGCCCTAACACGCCCCTTTAACGCCCGAAGGTGCAATGTTAACATGCCCTTAACGCCCCTTGCGTTAAGGTTTAACATGAGGGTTGGGGCAACATACCGCTTGCTCTAACACCCGGTCTAAGTTAAAATACAAAAGGTGAAAGAATATGTGAATGACCCTTTGTTCCAAAAAATGAACTAACCCGCACAAATGAATCCGATGCTTAAATAATTGTATTTTAAAATAAATAAATATTGTAATCAACTTTGCAAATATTATCTCTTCTATAATGGAAATCCTTGTTGAAAACAATTTGTGAAAAACAATCCTGAGATTGGATTCAATACAAGTTGATTCAATCCAAATTTATCGATATGTTTATTGCCTCTGATTATATGATTATCATAACCTGAATCAGTCGATTAAACCTTTCAAAAACCATAAGAGAGAGAACAAAATCACAGAGTTACCATTTGTGGCTAAGGATTAATAATCAACATCTTAGCAAATATTCGATAGATTGTTAATGTAACACTCAATCAGACTCAAAAAATCAAATGGATGCCACAGCTATAGAGTTATATCAAGATGTTTGGGGGATCAAAAGACTAATAGACAAAAAGTAACATTTTTGCATACAGAAAAATGTGGCCGATCCACTCTTTAAGCTACAGATTTTGCGACTTCTTTAGCACCATTTGTTGTAATCATTTTATGTGCCTGTGGCTGCAAGTATTTACGTAAAACGGCAATCAGTAATCTATAAACGTTCCTTTTTTGTTCAAAAGCAAACATATACCAGTTAGAATATAATTTCATAATTTGATTCGGTACAAACTAATATTTGGATGGTTATGCTTTCAAAAAAATAAATTAATTGACCGGTTAGATTTTGTATATACTTGTTTGATCCGTTATAGATAATTCATAAGAAATACCCATTCATAATTTGCTGGTAGTTTAGATCATTACCTCGGCTAATTCCTCCTCGTGCTTAGGAATGAAGGCAGTATCAACTTTTCCATTTTTAAAGTCCTGCGATGAAATAGTGATAAGATACCCGAATTTAAAGCCATTGCAACATGAAGAATTTTAGATTTTTAGAAAAGAAGAAAGTGTGACATGTTACTTACTTCGATGTCAAGGATTAGCTTGTGGTATTCGATCGTCGTTGGAACACCTGAAAATTGTAAAATAAAAGTAATGAATTGAATATCTTTCAACAGAACACATTATGGAAATGATATTATAATCATGGAGAGAAGCTTAAGAAGAAATCAAGAGGAAACAAAAACTGCATAAAAATGACTCCTTGCTGAAGTTTTGGTAAAAACAAAAATAAAATTTGTATACCTGTAATGATAGTGTCATTAAGAGCCCTTTTCATGCGTTCAATAGCCTTTTCTCTGGTTGGGGCCCAAACAATAAGCTAAAAAACAATACCAACAAGTTATGGGTTAGAGGTGAAAGTAATCCCGTATTGAACTTCAAGTAAGACATAAGAATATAACTATTTAAATACTCTTGTTTTTTAGTTTCAACAACCAAAGGTGTCTTCATTAGACGGCCATTATACTTGGTTGAAACAGTTCAAAAAAGCTATAAATTGCAGACCATGGAGAGTTTTTTTTCCTTCTTTTTCTTATTGACTTTTAACAGGCATGCTGATCGTTTTGCAACGTAATATTAAGTTCAATGGCTAAATTCACTCAAAAATTTATCAATGATAATCAGTATGCACCCCAAACTTAACCTAATATCTAATTTGAGGCCATAAGAGAACTTTTGGAAAAAGAAAAGCGCGTCTAAACCTTGATTTAGTAGAAAAAACTAATGCATCAACTACATAGAAGCATCAATTTCGACCCACTTATTTATGAATGGGTTCGTTTGGCTATGGTTTTATCTCTGATGGGTCAAATTGGTATAACAAAATATATGCTTGGAACGCAAACTGATTAAATGATTAAAACATGTCGACAGTCACCCAAGTGTATTTTTTTTTATGGATTTGCATATTTTAACAGCTGCTGAAGCCGCTATTGGACTCACTATTGTTTCATGCCGATATTGATGTCGTGAGGATATCCTTGATATGAAGCTAGAGCTGGCAACTACCATGAATGCGCTAAACCTCTTATATATAGTTTCATGCAATACATTTTTATTACATCCGAAACACCACGTATTTATATAAACAGAAATCAGACTCTGGGCAAAAGAACTTATGTGCTATATTCAAATTGTAAACACCTTGAAAGACAAAGGCAAAACCATGTGGGAGATAATGATAGCAATATTACAAACCTTTCCAAGTAGAGAATCATAGCTTGGTGGAACAACGTAATCGGTATATATGTGACTGTCCATTCTCACGAATGGACCTCCAGATGGCAAGTAAGAAGTAATTCTCCCTGATATATATTAGAAAAAGAATGAATAAATAGCTCATCTATTACGTGACTGAAAAAGCAACCAAGTGTAGCCAATGAGCAAATACAAGTTATACAACTATAATACATGCACCCATAACAACTTCTACCACCACATATAAAATAGTCTATTACATTGCCATGAAAAACTCAACTTCATAAATTTTTGGAATTGTCATGCTTAATTGATATGTCCAACCCAATGAGGGATAACTCGACTTCTTATTACCTGACTCCAAATACTAGTACATGATTATGATTAATTGATTATGGTACTATGACCATGTAATTATATTTATCTACACAAAACAATTCGTTCTAACCTTTTCATTTTCAGAAGTATGATGTTTATGCTATAAATTGAAGAAAACTATTTGTGGGCATACCTATACCTAGGAAGCCTTGTTCAAGCTTTGTGTGCAAGTAAAAAGCATGCCTTGAAAACGCGTGAAATTGGATTATGTTTTATCGTTAAAGTATAAAACTACCTTAGCAGATACTATAAAACCTCCTAAATCATCAAAAATCAGCTTCTATTACAAAAAACATATATTTTACCATCTTATTTGGCACACTATTTATTTACGAGTATTAAAAGTTCAAACATACAGACAAAAGTGTTTCAAGGCAATTCGAACCGGCCCATTTCAACTAGTGATAAGTCATAAGTTTTACACGTATTGAATCTCGACCCATTACTCAACCAGCCTATTTTTCCACTTATAAACATAATCAATGATATCATACCTGGTCCAGGTCTGAAATTTTTGAAAGCATCTTCCGCGTTGATACGGCATTCAATTGAATGTCCTCGAAGCACAATTTCATCCTGTGAGGCATTGCAATAATTTAATACATACACAATATTTTGATACCTAAAAATGTGACAAACAATTTGGTACCTGTGTGTAACGTAACTTCTCACCCATTGCTACCCGAATCTGCTCCTCTATCAAGTCAACGGAAGATATCATTTCGGTCACAGGATGCTCGACCTTTTTAGTAAACAAGAAAACCAAGTGTCACAACATTTACAACAAAATGCACTATAAACTTAGTTCCTCCGAAAATCGAGGAGGAAATTTGGCCCATCTGCTTTTGAATGGTTTGACGGGATACAGGTGACATGACAGAAGCAATTCGCTTAAAAAAACTATATTTCAACAAACTATACTACAACTGAAACAAGATAACTCATAACTGTATCTGACACTTATTATTTATATAGAAACTTGGAGACACTGATCTCAAATATGAAAAGCTGGGTAAAATAATGGTTTGACCCGTTACCCAACCTGCCTGACCTGCTTATTTGCAGTTTTGCTACCTCTATTTTACATATATAGTTATATACATAGATAATTCAACTGACCTGGATTCTAGTGTTCATTTCCATGAAGTAGAATTCACCTCTTTCGTCCAAAAGAAACTCTACAGTACCAACACCAATGTAGCCAATTGATGCTGCTGCAGCAGTAGCTGCATCACCCATGGCTTTCCTCAGCTCTGGGGTTAATGCAGGTGATGGTGCTTCTTCAAGCAACTTTTGGTTTCTTCTCTGCAAAAGCAATTAAAGTAGTTTTAAGATTCTTATGACTAAACACCATAGTTTTCTATTTAACTTGTTTATTCTGATGTGCTAGTAGTGCTAGTAGCTCACTTGACTAAGAATTGTTCAAGTTCAGTTAGAATGTAGAATCATGTTTAAAGAGCTGGAACAAGCATATTGAGCTAATGCGTACCTGAATACTGCAGTCACGTTCCCCGAAATGAACAACATTTCCATATTTGTCTGCAAGAACCTAAAGAAGCAAGTAGCATGCAGTTAGAAATCAACAATACTTTTAATATCATAATGGTGGTAAGTACAAATCTAATGTTATGCCAGCATGAAAGAATCTGTCCGGTACAGCAAAGAATGTCATAGCAAAATACAATTAACAAGTTAGAACACTTTGTTTTCCCCCATTGCAATGTCGTATTTTTCTAACTTCCACAGAGAGTTATTTTGTCGTTGTAGACAGTAGTTCATAAATGAATCACTTCTATGACTAAAAAACTTATTACCTGGAACTCAATGTGCCTTGGATTTTGAATGTACTTCTCCAAATACACACCATCATTCCCAAATGCAGCTGCAGCCTCGCTCTGAGCTTGCTGTTAACAGGAAAATTCAAAATATTTAAAAAATATAATTAAGAAGAGCATTTTGAATATGATAATTACTACTATTATAATTAGAAGACTACTTTCTTTTTTCAAGTTGTTGGTGCGAGAAACCAGGAGGGAGAAGCATGTGTAAAGTTCTTTACAGGACTGATACTACTAAAAAAAATTACGCTAAAAACATATTAAACTTTCAACACTTTTTATGTGATAGCCTTGGGACATGACTGGACATAAACTCTATTTGCAATGAATCATATGACACTGAGAGAATCCAATCTAAGTTCCACTACACAGAAATGTTTAACATGACTAGAATGCAACATCAATGTTTAGACTTTAAAAACACTCTTCCAAATTATATTAATTAGAGTTGGTTGCAGAATGTAAAACCATACCTGCAACAACTTCACAAACTCGTCTCGTTCTTTTGCAAGTCGCATTCCACGACCACCACCACCTGCTGTAGCCTTTAGAGCATCAAACATTTATTAGTGACCAGCTAAAAGGAGAAGAGGGGTGGGAGATTTTGTACCATACTTTTCATAACACAGATTCTACCATGTAAATAAATAAAAATATTTCCAATATATCTCCTTTGTATGGTACAAGTAGGGCTGAGCTTTTCCGACCGACTACCGACACCCGACCGCCACCCGATCCGCCCGACACCGACCGAAACTAACCGATCTACACTCGGGTCGGGAGGCGGTTTGATTTTTCCGGCTAATCGGGATCGGGATCGGGTCGGGAATCGGGATTACCCGACAAAACACAACAACGACAACTGTCCCGACCGCCACCCGACACCGCCCGACACCGACCGAAACTAACCGATCTACACTCGGGTCGGGAGGCGGTTTGATTTTTCCGGCTAATCGGGATCGGGATAAGTCGGGATCGGGACGAGCCAAGGGATCGTCCCGATGCTCAGCCCTAGGTACAAGTTTTAAAAGTATAACATCAAAACAGTAACCTATGTTGTATATCTCATAACACAATGTATATGGTTAATGGATATGCATCTCTGCCGCTACAGTACTATGCTTTAAAAACAAATGCTATAGCATATATACAAACGTGATTTTGTTTATCAAATATCAATTGAGGGTGGCCAGGTACCATCTAAATTCCCAAAGTGATACGCAATGAGGCTATGGTCAGTTAGAATATGGCGATCCAAGTCCGCATAAGGGTGGTTCGATTCTCACTCCCTGCAAAAAGGCCGGAGGTCCTCTAGAAGCAGCCTCTCTACCTTCGGGTAGGGGTAGGGCTGTCTACATCTCACCTCCTCCATACCTCGTGGAAGACGGGATTGGGTAACGTTGATTTTTTTTTTATCTAAGTATTGGTTTGCCTAAAATGGTTGATCTATGGAATATAATAGAGAGCAATAGCCGGCCCATTAACAGTCATGCATTAAACAGACAGTGGACTACAGAATTGGGAGACATATGTGCTACACAACAAATTAAATATAAATCTCGAGTGTAACCAAGTCCAAACAATCCTTTTGTCAGGGTGAATTTAGTATTTCATGTCAACTATCTTATCTCTGATGTTGCTTATGTGAAAATGTAATATGCATCAAGTTGGGATCATGTGTTCCATAAACACCTATTTAAAGATTATATAACAGCTTACCTTAATCATCACTGGGAAGCCAATCTCGTCAGCAAGTTTGAGTCCTTCCTCTGTGCTCTATTAAGATGATGAAAATAGAACACTGAAAAGTTTGATAGTTGGCATCAAGAAATTCAGTATCATAACATGTAAATGATCATACCGATAAAAGACCCTCGCTTCCTGGTACAGTTGGAACACCAGCATTCTTCATGGTCTCTCGGGCAGTTGCTTTGTCCCCCATAACACGAATGCTGTCAGGCTGCAAAAGGATACATTAAACAATCTAAATATACTGCAAGACTAAGATATTCGATATATGCAAGTATAACTACTCAGTTAATTTAAATGCAATACAGACACGAAATAAAGAGCGGAAGGGTTTAATAGAAAGACAAGTACCTTACTCATGTTTTAAAGATTTTAAAACTTGAAAACATCAATTAAGAAAAAGAATAATCATTTATTATCATGTATAAATTCAATTGTCAATCAGAGTAATCAAATAAATGTCTTTGGAACTGAATATGCACCTTCAGTTGCTACTGACATTTACATATTACTTACGTTTGGCCCGATGAAGTTAATTCCATGCTCTCTACACATCTCAACAAAAACAGCGTTCTCAGCAAGGAAACCATAACCAGGATGCAACATTGTACATCCACGACTGATAGCAGCAGACAGGACATTGGGTATCAATAAATACCTGATGAAGAAAAATGGCCGTTAATTTTGTCTGAATGTAAAGCTTAAAGAATAACATCATTTCCAGCTTTTACTCTATTTAAAACCACATGTATAACCATTAGTTGGAACACATAATATGTGGATACTATACAATTCAAGAGCCTTTTGTTAGCTTCATTTTATGAATAAAGACTTCCAAGTTTTTTTGAAGATATGGTCAACTTACGATTGACTACTAGGAGCTTCTCCGATGCAAACCGACTCATCAGCCAGTTTCACATGAAGGGCATCCTTATCGATAGTGGAGTACACTGCAACGCAGGGGATTCCTAACTCATGAGCAGTTCTAATCACTCGCACCGCAATTTCTCCTCTGTTTGCCACCAGAATTTTTTCAGCGCGGCATGTAACACCAAGTGCTCCTGCTTGTTTCGCCGAGCTACGAGCCTTTTGAGAAGCTTGAACTCGTTGCTTAGGAAAGGTCACCTTACTTCCAGCCAAGAAGTTACACTGTGAGCTCTTAAGTCCATTAGACCTCCCAATAAATAAACCCTGGCGTATTCATCATAGGCGAATAATGCTAATCAGGCAAATATACATACCAATATAAATCATTAAATATACATTTTATAAAGACAAACACTGTCATTCAAACATGCATAAAATGGAATATCATGAAAAAAATATATGATTTGGCAGACCAATAATCGAATCCGTATACATGCTTCATTGAAGGTTTCATAGAAGATTAAGATGGTCAGGTTTTCCTAATTAGCATGCTCAACCAACAAAAAATCAACTTGTTAAACATCTACAGGAGAAGAAGATTGAAACTAAAACCTCCATAATGATGGATTTATAAACAAAGGACTCTCTGTTCCGCAGTTTATTGGCTTTTGGTTTGTCATGAGAACTTACTAAGCAATTTTACGTAACTTCTGAGATTAGCGGTCAACAGGAAATCAACTACAATTCTACAATTTTTCTTTATAAATTGGTGATCCTAGGCCACATAACTCCTATCATGATGTTATTGAGATTTGAAAATACATTCTTCTAAAATATAGGATTCAACCACATAAACCATTGCTTAAGAATATCAACTTTTCTATAACGGCCTAACTGCTTGCAACCATCGACCTTGTTGGTCAAAATATGTTAACTTAGCAAATTCCACACGTAGTAGACCTTTTTTTTGCTTTAAAACTCATCAGAAAAAAATAAAAAAAAATGGTGAAATGAGAGATATTTCAAACTAAAACCTAGACAAAAGCATCTTCTATACATCTTCCACGTTTTCTGAACTATGTAACCAGCCAAAACAATTCCAATAACATCTAGAAATGAACAATTTGCAGCACATACAATAACTTTATCAAATCACTAACACAAAACACTTGCATCAACTAGCACTGAATCCACCACACGAAAACACAATACTAAACTTATGGTTCTAAACTAAGACTAATCTCGCAGTATACAATTTACATCACAAACAATAAACTTAACTAAAATCACTTTAAACAAAACAGTTACATCAACCATCATCCTCAACAATCACACACGCTAAATCCATCACCACAATTCTACACTCGAGATAATATTCCACTTCACAAAATCACAAATACTGCAACATATACACACACACCCTAAATCTACCAACCAACAATACACACGTCCACGCTTAAGCTAACATTCCATGCTTGATCAATTCACACACACATACACACTGAATCCAGCAATAGCAACACAAAATCAGACGTACAATTCTAGACTTGAACTAATAATACGCGCACACTAAATCCACAACTAACAACACTAAACTTAAACTAACACTAAATCACACAAATGTTAACATGATCGGTTAACACACACTTCACGATTAAACTAACATTCGATTACACGCGCACTCACGACTACCGTTGTAAACTTATACCAACATTCCAGTACACAAATTACATCACAAACAGTTAAACTTATCAAATAAGTAACACAAAACAGTTAAAAACGTCCAGAAAAAATCATTCTCATCAATTCACAAGAGTAAATAAATAATTATATATATACCGGAAGAGAGGAGGAAACCGAGGTCGAAATCGGCTTACTACAGTTCATCACAGCAGCTGAATCCATAGCTCCTTATATAAAAATCTACAACAAGCATCAAAATCACATCAATAAGTAAACGAATACAGTTTTTCTAAAAAAAAAAAAAAAAAAAAAAAAAAAAAAAAAAAAAAAAAAAAAAGAGTAAGATCCGAAGTGTTAGTACGGAAATTAGGATAAATAAAAGATGAATGAAAGCTTACAATGTGCCTAATTTTAACAAGGAATTAGGTATAGCAGTTGAGCCAAGAGTGAAATGAAATGAAATGTCAAGTGATGGGTTAGTAATAATCAAGAGAGGAGGTGTCGATGAAATCTATGCTGCTTTTTAGATTGAATTCTCCGCCCAAATTAACTATTTCTAACAACACGAGTGTTTTTGCTAACAACATTTTTTTTAACAACAAATAACAAGTTAACTCCCTATTTCATTTTAAGGGTCGGGTTATTTTCAGAAAAAAAAAATAATAATAACAAAAATAAAAAAAAATACATAACTTTGAAGAATCACCATAAACCAATCAGATTTTTTTTTATATTAATTTTTTTTATTTAATTAAAAAGGGTATAATGGTAAAATTACTTTTTTATTTTCTTTTATAATTTTTTAAATAAAAAACGTTTTTTTAGTTCCTAAATTTTAGGGTCTTTTTTTTTTTTTTTTTTTTTTTTTAAGAATAATATTTGTTTCCGGCATGTATATTTAGTAAGGTGCATATGTGTTTCTTGTAGTAGATAAATTAAATTTTCAATATAGACACTGAGATGATTTTCAAAATGTGGATACTTTCAAACTTTTAATGTATGAGCATACGTGCACATGTGCAACTAACTCTCTTATAACTTAAACATCTTTACAAACTTATCAACAACATAAATAATAACTCAAAATTGCACAAGTTAATGATTTACAAAATCTAATACCTGCTAAAATTTATACTTTATTACAAATGCTTAATTAATAGAAAAAAAAACAAATTTAACTGAGGATGCACATGTGTAAACACCATGTTTTTGCAACATCGTCTTTAGTGTGCACGTATGCATTCACGTATCCTTGATTATCTTGATCGTTTTTGCATATATGCACATGCATGTAAACTTTTCGGAGTATTCACATGTACATTCTTCGTCTCTATCATTTTCAGTGCATTTGTATTATTCGTCTTGAGCATAAACCTGGATATTTGCAACCAATATTAATTCACAACAATAATACGAAAAAAGTATGGATCAGATCTTGTAATAAAGTTATAGACACACTTGTTATTGATACTAGCTGTAAAAACATGTGCACAAAACTTAAAACACATATGCACACATATACTAACTATAAAACACATGTGCACCCTTAAATTGATTATATATATAAAACTTAAAACACATATGCACACATATACCAACTATAAAACACATATGCACCCTTCATTTTTTTAAAAGCTTCTCACTTTTTTTAAAGCTTCCTTTATTCGAAAAGATATCTTAAAAAGGCTTTGTCAAATTAAAAGATCAGGTAACCCCAAACACCCATAATCAGAATAATGCAGGCACCAAGCTTTTGCAAAATGAATAAAAATGAGTATTTGTTAATCAAAGGAACACGTTATTCATAAAACAACAATACTTGTGCACATATGTTTTGGGATGGCTTGCAAAGATATATGTGTAGTCTATCATGTTTACTCTTTTATCAAGCACACATGGTACTTGTGCACATGTATCCGAGGAAATGACCAAATCTTTAAAGTGGATCCATTCCCTAACACTCTTTTACAGAAAAACAAATTATGGGTATGTTTGGTAAAACTAGCTGTAAGCTGTATGCTGTAAACTGTTAGCTGTTAACTGTAAGCTGTAAACTGCAAAGCTGTTAACATGAGCTACAAGCTGTATATTTTTTTCAATAAAAGTGTTTGGCAAGTTGGCTGTTAAATGTAATTATAAGATGTAAAATGACATAAAAGGACATATTTATAATTGTAAACAAATGTAAAACATAAAAATAATAAACTAATTATGTTACTAATAATCTTCATAATTTAGGAGAAGATGCTTGTAATAATCATTGGCGACGTGCATTCCATATTGATGTAGCAATATCATCTCGGATTCTTTTCATCTCATTAGATGTTCCTTGGGAGACAGTTTCGGTGTTTGTTTCATGGCCACGAACATCTTGAAGTTCATCAGGTGGTATGTAATTTGGATGTCGCTCAATCGTAGTAAACATCATATCTTCTTCATCACTATTACGAATATAGTTATGCAAAGCAAATGCGGCCATGATTACTTCAATTTGAGTTTTCACACTAAATTGGGGCATTGCACCAAGTATTTTCCAGCGTTTCTTTAAAATTCCAAACGACCTCTCAATATGGCTTCGCAAAGATGAATGAGAACGGTTGAAGGCTTCTTTCATGTTAGTAGGTGGCTCATGTTGAAACTGAGACTGATGATATCTTGTCTTGGAATACGGAACAAGATATCCATTTCTTTCCGGATATCCTTTATCAACTAGATAATATTTACCTGTTAAAATGGTAAAAAAGATGGTTAGTATATGCTAGCTTGTATATTTACCAAGATAATAACATCTCAAATATGTAGTCACCTTCAGGTGGTTTTGGGAAATTCATTGATTGCGTGTTAATCGCATGAAGAAAGACACGTGTGTCATGTGCTGATCCTTCCCAACCAACCGATATAAATGTAAAACACATATTAAAATCGCACGTTGCCATTACATTAAAAGTAGGTATCCCCTTTCTACCGATATAACGAACTTGTTGAGCCTCTGGGATACATGCTCCTATGTGTGTGCCATCAATACATCCAATGCAGTCCTAAAACCAATTATATATTATAAATGACAACAATATGATGTTTGAAATTTAAATAAGTAAACTTAAGATAACAAAATTAATACCTTAAAATACGGCATGTATCTGTTGTCATTCAAGATTTGAGGTGGTATAGGAAAACTTGAATCTTTTGGCCTAATAATATCACATGCTAGACCATGAAAATCGTTACCTTTAGCAGTTATCGCCTCTAAAACATCATGAAATGCTCTACTAATAGTCTCTCCAGAACGTTGAAAACGCTCCCCAACATCCCTGTTCGATACTCCTAATGCAAGTGTGTAGACAAATACCCCTAACTTTTCAAGAGCGGACATTTTATCACTTGACTTTAATCCGTAATTTGATTGTAGTTCGCTACACAATTTCTTGAAAATGTGTGGATGCATTCTAAATGCATTTACACAACGAATAG
This sequence comes from Artemisia tridentata subsp. tridentata, assembly GCA_021014915.2. NCBI lineage: Eukaryota > Viridiplantae > Streptophyta > Magnoliopsida > Asterales > Asteraceae > Artemisia > Artemisia tridentata. The sequence continues at coordinate 104,303,186 of CP139502.1, read as the reverse complement.
AATTACCATTTAAAACATCATTCATCCAATCCTCTCCTTTTTGTTGTGAAGTCATGCATGGTTCCTTGTACATATGCTTATAGTAGTATTCCGCAACTATATCAGTGTCATTAATCATATCTAATAAAAAATCTATAAATTGTAGTTTTTCAATCTTCTTTTGTTTTTCAATATCCATAGTAATCCTGTACAATTAAAGAACATAAAAATCAGATAATAACATATATAATCAACTTCTAAAAATATCACAAATGGAAAACATTTACAAAAAAATCCATAAAATGATTATAATAGCATATATCAAATTAAAAAACAAGAACACAATAATTATCCAAACAAAAATGATGAAATCACATAAAGAAACACAAATGTTTTCATGATGAGTCGCCAACTGCATAAAAAACAAACTCTAGGTGCTCTTGTTTTGCTTATGTTGCAGCCAATTCATCCTACATTCATCATCCGGCATACTCATGAACATTTCTCTCTTTACCGGATCTTCAAACAAGTCCATTGCGAACAACCACAATGTACTACCTTTTACAATTCGTTTTGCTTCTATCATGTGATTAATGACACTTGCAACCGCCTCAATACTAAACTTGTTACTTTTATTATTGGTAGACGTTTCTGACTCTAAGTATTGTATGACACGTTGTTGAGTAGCCTTACTTTGAGCTAGATGTTCTTTAAGCATTGCAGCTCCCCCTGATTGTCTTCCTCTACGCTTCATATTAATAGTTTTAGGTTTGGTGTTTCCTTTGGTAGGCTTATGAATTTTTTTAGGGATGCCACTTTGGTTTGGTGGTGTTGTTGTGTCAGCTAGATTAACTTCATCTAAGAAACTTTTAAAGAAACCAGGACCTTCAGTTTCTAACTGTTCCATCTCAGAATTCTGCACTTGTGCACCATCTTGACTGCCATCTATATCATCATCACTTTCAACATCTTGAGCCTCAACATTCTTATCAACATTTTTATGATGTACCTCATTGTAAGCCTTTGCATCCATTGAGGTTGACACACAATCGTCACCACCAGCAACAGCATCTCCATAAAGTTGATCCCACGCATATTGTAACTCTAAAGACGGTTGTTTTTTTTGAAGTTTTTTAAAATTCGGGTCCTCCTACACAATTTAATAATGACCCATTAGATCCCAAAATGATTATAACAAGAATATGGTATTTCAGTTCTAAAAGGGCTATTATTAGTTTACCTTAATTTTCATGTTCCACCACTCATCTGAACAATCAAGTTTATTTGCATTTGCATCCCATCCTAGACCCGTTTCGCCATTCTTTAGCGACGTCCAGAGATTATACTCTCTCTTCATTCCATCGAACTTGTTCTTTAAAGCCTTTTCACTAACGAACATGCGATTAAAGAGTGTTGCAAATTTTGGTTGAAGCTCAACCCATTTAAACTGGACATGTCGGCCATTGTCGTTTACATATTTGTTCAAGAATTCACACAAAGCTAATGTTTCCGTTTCTGACCATTTGTCTTTTTTCTCCTTTTTATCACTTGAAGCCATCTAAAAGTTTATTCACATAATAACAACATATTTAAGAAAATAATACACCCAAGCTAAAAGCTATAACTTAGTCCTATCACTAATCTTCGACTAGCCCTAAATTTAAGAATCATATTATCAAATAGCCCAATAATTCAACATCAAACTACATATACCAAATGTGCTATATTGATCTTTTAAACAAATTCATTCATAACCAAAATCCGAGAACCATAATCCAATAAACACAACCAACAAGAGATACATTAATTAAATATGTATCACAAAAAATTTATGAACAAACACCATGCTCATAAATTCCTGATCATATTCATATTCACTCTTTTATTCCCCTATATTGCTCTAGCCATTAATACACTAGTGCTTTATCCACAACCTCTTATTAACTTAAAACCTATCCACTAATAGTATTCATCATGTACGACACTAATGATCAGTGATTTATTTTGCTGTAAGAATCATTGATGTAGTCTACTGCCATAAACGGGATCGTGTATTATCAGATGTTAATGTGTGTAGTTGGCTTCTATAAAATATTTCATGTTGTATGTATAACAATATGGGTATGTCTAATTGTTAAGTATGTGGTGTATGTCTCTTGAGATGTTCTACAATATGGGTAGCGAAGACTATATGGTCAGTTTTAGAGATGGTTCACCACTTCACCCTATTGCATTCAACAAGTCGTTTTATCTTGGGAGATCACCAACAAGTTGTAGACAGTGTAAGAATCTTTTACATTTGGGTTTGAACCGTCTGCTAGTTGTTACTAATGCTATAAGTATCTATTTGTATTTGTATGTTAGGCTGCATCCATGCATGAAAGTGTGCAAGACATAAACGTGGCGTCGAGGATTATAGATTAGACACGTATAAACCCCTTCTTTTTTGCCTTTACAAAATTAGGGATACCGGTGAGCATAAATGTCTATTTTGATGTAAAAACTATTGATATCGTAATCTACTATCATAGACGGCATAATGTGGTATCATATTCTAGTTTATCAACATATATATGCCTACATATCCAAACTGATCGCAAAGAACAATAATATTTTTTGTAGTTTATCAACATCTTCAATCAACAGCATGAAACAATAATATCTTTTTAAAATGTCTAACCTATAGGAATGTGTCATCTGTGAACAATAGTGGAATGAATCACTTTTTAAACAATAGTGGAATGAATGCTTTTTAAAATGTCTAACCTATAGGAATGTGCCATCTGTGAATTACAACAGTTGGGAAATCGAACTCATCTGAGATGAAAGGAACGTTCTAAGGCAACTTAACAACTGATCGCAAAGACAAATAAAACAACTGATATGGCAAAAACGAAGACGTACCTGGGTGATCAACTCCTTTAGAACGTGAATGTTGGTTTTGTAGTTGTTGAAGAGAGCAAATTAGGGCTGTGGGGAAGATGGTTTCTACGGTATGTGATTTTTATATAAGGTTAAAGGGTATATTGGTAATTCTAATTTTTTAACAGCTATCAAAATTTAGAACGCTCATTGTATGAGCTGTTTATTTTGGAGCTGTTTGTGTGAATTAAAAGCTTATTGCCTACGTATCCAAACCGAGCTATTAAATATGAAGGAGTTGTTTGTTAGAATTAAAAGCTAATAGCTCCTCAAAAAGCTCTTGCCAAACAGGCCCTATATGTCATAACTTTAAAAGATGGAATAATAGGTGAATAGTAAACTTCCATTCCATGTCAGTTCTCTTTCTTTTACAGCATCCATTCGAAAGAGTAGAAGCTAAGCATTTTCCCAAGAAAACTCATCAAGTACCTTCCCTTTTGAAACTAATAAATGATGGCTTACCGTATAATCGTGTTGCTAATCATAAGTTCGGCTTTAGCCAATATTTACGCCATCCCACCACCATCCCCAATCAAGTGCACAACCGGAACTAAACACAACTTGATTATTGAAAATGTTATAGTAGATCCAAGATCCACATGTAAACATAATCGTGTACCTTTTTCATTACTGGAAGCCGCGATCGATTTGTTGAAAACATCTTGATTAGATTCGAAAACCACCAGATCTAAACATGAGCGACGACTTCAGGTATCATTCGTGATTGTATTTGTTTCGGTGGTGTCGACTTTGGTACTTGGTGGCGGTGACGGTCCTTGGCGGCGGTGACGAGCCATCACAGGCGGATATTGGTGGCGGCGGCGGTTTATATAATGGTGGAGAGATGAAGAGTGGCTAGGTTTTTTTAGGAGAGAAGGAAATAACTTTACAGGTTGAGAGAAAATGGTTTCAACTTTCAAGCATTGTTTAAGGGAAATGGGTTTAAAATATCAGTGTTGAAATCCCCTAAATGCCCTTTCATCAATTAAATAATGTAACCTAGAGTTTAAATTTATTACCTTTGTGCCACCAACATTTATAGTCATTGATCAAATAATAGATGGCTCAGATCGGTTCTCGCAGTTCTCGACCTTTTTTTGTTTCTGAAAATAACCCTACACTTCATTTTAATTACACCACCCATGTTACCCAGACACTCTCTATTTTAGATGAGACGTTAGTTTCTCCGTTAAGTGTTAAAATAATATTTGCACTGTTAGTCCTTCCATTAATATTTTTTTGCACTGTTAGTCCTTAATTTTTTTAAAATAAATTAAAAGGGGGTAGAGATCGAACTTGGGTCTTTTGCTTCACAAAGTAACGCCCCAACCACAGTGTAAATATACCATTTCACATTTGTTTTAACCTTTTTTCATTGGATTTAATATCTGTTTTCATACGTTTTGTCAATTTTTATACGTTTTCATCCGTTTTTATATGTTTTCATACTTTTTGCCCGTTTTTATACGTTTTCGTCTGTTTTCTTACGTTCTCGTCTGTTTTTATACGTTTTCATACATCTTTTTCCATTTTTATACGCTTTCGTCCATTTTATACGTTTTCATACGTTTTTGTCCATTTTTATTCATTTTCATCCATTTTCATACGTTGTTGTCCGTTTTCATACGTTTTATCCATTTTTATTCGTTTTCATACGTTTTTTGTTCGTTTTTGTACGTTTTCGTCCTTTTTTATATGTTTTCGTCTGTTTTTAAACGTTTTCATATACTTTTGTCCGTTTTTGTCCGTTTTCATACATTTTTGTCCGTTTTTATACGTTTTTTGTTCATTTTTATATGTTTTTGTTAGTAAGAAAACATTTAAAAATGGACGAAAACGTATAAAAAATGACAAAAACGTCAGAAAACATATAAAAACGGACGAAAACGTATAAAAACGAAAAAAAAGTATGAAAATGGACAAAAACGTATAAAACAAATGAAAAAGTATAAAAACGGACGAGAACGTATAAAAACGGACAAAAACGTATAAAAGTTGATGAAAACGGACGAAAACATACAAAACGAATGAGAACGTATAAAAATGGACAAAAACGTATAAAAATAGACAAAACGTATAAAAACGGATGTAAAATCCAACGAAAAAAGGTTAAAACAAATGTGAAATGATATATTTACACTATTGGACGCTTAGTCCAATGGTTGGGGCTTTACTTTGTGAAGCAAAAGACCCAAGTTCGATCCCTGCCCCTTTTCAATTTATTTTAAAAAATGAGGACTAACGGTGCAAAAAATATTAACAGAGGGACTAATGGTGAAAATATTGTTTTAACACTTAACGGAGAAACTAATGTCCCATCTAAAATAGGAACTGTCTAGGTAACATGTTTCAAAAGTAGATATGTGTGGTGTAATTAAAATGAAATAGGAACTAAACGTGTTATTTGGGGTAAACCACAAGGACGAAACATGTATTTTTTTTTATTTTTTTTTTCATTTTTAAATAAAACTATCCGCGTGTAACGGTTGTATATAACAGTAAATAATTATACTTATAAAATACGAGTAGTTATATTTTTTGGCGGATGTAGCATTACTCTTAACTTAATAGTAGATGTTAGTTATTTCCTAGTTCTCATTTTGCAATCTCATTTTGACATGTTTCTTGGCCCTAGATTCAAGAATTTTGAGTTATCTTTCTAACCTCAGTGTTCTGGTTAAAAGACTTTATGTTTAAGTCGTTCAAAATAGTGCTACAAGTTGAAGTGCCAAAATTGCCTTTAAAATTCCGATTTGTTAGATCAACTTCATAGATGCATAACTTCGTCATATTTTAAGCTTTTTCACTCATTCTAACTCTCAAAGTTAATTTTATGTGTTGAATTCAAAACCTCAGTGGTCTTACATGAAGAAACTAAATATTGAACTCATAATGGTCTTTATAAAATGAATAGTCAAACTGACCCAGTTTCCAAATTTGTTTAAGTAACTTGTTTGGATCATATCTCACTCATGCTTGCATTTTGTGACATGAAATTGATATGGGAGATAGGTTTATGTGTTAACTTGAGTCTCTCAGAAACCTAGAACTTGAAACCATGGTCTAGACCCTCTGGTCATTGAAATACTTAAGTGTGTCCAGAACTGAATGAAACTTTTATCGTGTCTATTTGAACGGGCTAAGTAACTTTATAAAATCTATAAAAGTTCAATAACACACTTAAGACATAGTATTTTGACAGGTGAAAAGGGTTAGTACAGTAATATATTTTAACTTGGTGAAACAGTCACACGAAGTGTCCTCACTTTCGGGACAGATTCGTGATTTATATATAAAAAGTAAAAGTGACATTTTGTAATGAGTTTTGATAAATGATCTAACTAATAAATATAAATGTTGTCTGAACATAGAGTCTAATAAGTATTATTTACTTGCCTTAGGTCGTGGTTAGTAGGTGCGTGTTCGTTGGGTTTTTCTAGTTGTCTTCGTTGAGCCGTATTTGTCCTCGTTTTCTCTACCAACTAAGGTGAGTTTTCACAGCCTTGTCTTACGTACTTTTTGAGGTGAAATGCATGGATTGTACTTAATTAAAACATTGGTTGTGTTTTTATGACTTGACGTATTATTTATGATATACGTATGCCTTTGACAAACTTTGACTTGTATATTTGACTTTGACGAGTTTGAGGCTTAATTGTGACTTTGACGTACTTTAGACTTTGTTATGTGCAAATTGTATGTATAGTATTGTTGTTATGTGGGTACCGTTCGTACAGTCTTTACATTATTAGTCCCCCATTGGTTTACCGTTCGTACTCTAATTATACGTACCATTCGTACGCTCCCTTGTCGACGGAGAGTAGGTATTATGGATAGCGCTATTAGAGGTTGGCCAACCTCTCGTTCCCTTGTCAACGGAATGCATAGTATTTATATTTGGGGCATTTGTTGCATGACAATATTATACATGTTACCTTTTTGCATTTATTACAATCAAGTGTATTTTGACTATTTGGCGTATTATCTTTGGACTTACTTTTTATTATGGAACTGTATGTGAACCCATATGCTACAAGTGTCTTGTATGGGCGGAACTTGTAACAGGATTGGTTGATATAACTTTTGCCATGAGGACTTTCTTTAAAAGTGTTTTCATACTATATAAAACAGGTGTACTCATCAACTATTTCATAGTTGACCCATTTTCTCATGCATTTTAGGTGATCGTTAGTAATCTTTTCCAAGGCATTGCATTGAAGTTATCCATTGTCATCCTTTCTAAAGACCATGTCTCACATGTTAAAGACATTTTCTAAAGACAATATTTCATCTTTTAAGACTTATTTTTTATTATCCGATGTTTAAAATTAAAGATGTTTAGTAATGTTGTGAACTATTTCTTTTTCAATTATGGTATTGTTCTATCATCTTATGATTGTGCCTTGAGCTGTTACACTTCGTGTTTCCGTTTTAGCGGGGTGTGTCACTCAATCAGTTGAGGATGGCAGTTGTTCTTCTTCCAGATATAATATAACAGATAATACTAATCAAATGTATCAGGAAGAGAACTCTACAACCCAATTTGATGAATAAAGCTCATCTGAGGGCAACATTTTTGAAAATAACACTGTTCTAACTCAAATGAGACAGAATGAAGTGCAGACACATGAAATATGGATATCTGGTAGGCAAACTAAGTTGCTTGCTAAGTTTAATGATTATATAGTTGGGTCTAATGCTAGAAATGGTATTGAGAAATATGTGAACTATTCTTGTTTAAGTGGTGCTAATTTTGTTTAGCTACTAATCTAAATCTATTGAACCTGCTACTTATAATGAAGCATTAAAAGATTCTAACTGATTTCAGGCTATGAATAATGAAATTGAGGGTTCAAATAGAAATAATACATGCACTGAGTGTGATTTGTCTGCTGGTAGGAAACCTATTGGTTGTAAGGCATCTGGTGAAATAGAAAGATATAAAGCCAGATTGGTGGCTAAAGGTTTTAATCAAAGATAAGGTTTTGATTATGAAGAAACTTTTAGTCCATTTATTAAAATGGTTACTGTAAGAGTTTTAATCAGTATTTTTGTCAATAAAAAATGGCTTTTGTAATAGTTAGATGTCAATAATGCTTTATTGTATGGTGATTTGCTTGAAGATGTTTATATGGTTTTACCTCAAGGTTATGATAATGTTGATAAGTATAAGGTTTTTAAGTTAAACAAGCCTTTGTAAGGTTTAAAGCAAGCCCCAAGGCAGTGGAATGTCAAACTTACTACTGCCTTGGTTGAGCATGGCTTTGTGCAAAGCAAGTTTGACTATTCTTTATATGCTAAACAAAAAGGTTATGTGTTTGTTGCATTGCTTATGTATGTGGATGATATGTCATTACTGGGAATGATGATTCTGAGATTAGTGATTTTAAAAGGTTTTTTAGTACAAAATTTCTTATAAAAGATTTTGGTGAATTAAAATACTTTCTTGGCATAGAAGTTTTGAAAAATGAATAGGGCATTTGTATGACACAAAGAAAATATTGCTTGGAATTATTATGTGAATATGGTCTGTTGGCTATAAAGCCTGTTGATACACCTTTACGAGAAAACACTATCTTAAAGTTTGCTGAAACTGGAAAAGATAAACTGTTGATAAAGTTTACTAACTATCAGAAGCTGGTGGGTAAACTGATATATTTTACAAATACCATGATATTAGTTATGTTGTGCATTGTCTAAGTCAATATATGCATAGTCCTTTACAGTCATACTTTAAAGTTGCATTAAGAGTTTTAAGGTATTTTAAAGGTTCACCTGGGTCTGGTATGTAGTTTAACAAAGTTTATGATCTTAAACTTGGAGCATATGCTGATGTGGACTGGGCAAAGTGTCTAAAAACAAGAAAATTTGTTACTTGTTTTTGTGTTTTCTTGGGTCAGTCTCTGTCACACCCCAAAAAGGGCGCAGCGGAATGACATTTACGGGGTATGACTTCATAGTCAAGAACACATGGTGTCTAAATAGAGAAATACTAAATGTGTAACATAAGAAAGATAATAGTCGCAAATTCCCACAACCGGGATAAGTACAAAGATCCAAATTTTAAACATAAGTCTCAAAGTCAAACAACACCACTAGGAAATATCAAAATGCAACTCCACGAGATATAACCCGGGAGGGTCTTGTCTTAAGTCTTGCTAAGCCAGGACAATACTCAACCTTCTAGTGCAACTTCGTTCTTAACACCTGAAAATCGATACTCGAAAACGTCAACATAAAGTTGGCGAGCTCGTAGGTTTGAAAGTAAACCACGAATCTGTGAATAATATAATGCAGGACAATAGTGAGTGAGATATACAATTATAGCACGTAATCAAAGAAAATAGTTTAGTTTGCGCCAACTGAACCTACCATGATTGTCACACACAAATAAATAACAGCGGGGAGCTACCCTGGATAGTACTATCAAATGCTTCGGCTCCAGACGGAGTTAAGCAGTTGCACGTTCTTGCTCACATAAATAGAGTTATATCACTTAGCACATAATCGCAATCAAATGCACATAATTGTCCAAAACAATGAAAACAGTAAGTCACAGCATAAAAACATTTGAAAAGCATTGAGTATCATTTCCACCCCAAGGTAAAACATATTAAAAAGTGGGGCTACGAGAACTCACCTCAACAATTGATGAACAATGAATCACACACAGTATCAAGCAAGGTTGTCAGGATCGCGATCCTACGATCCTACACACACAAAACGAGCACGATCGTTACGGGATTGTAATTCAGGTAGGATCGTTACAGGATCGTGGGATCGCTCGTAGGATCGTAGGATCGTGAACGATCCGATCCTGTTGGTAACCCTTTTTTCAGGTAGGATCGTTACAGGATCGTGGGATCGCTCGTAGGATCGTGAACGATCCGATCCTGTTTTTTTTTTTTTACTTTTTTTGACTTTTTTTGAGAGGAAGGTTTTTAAAAATGGTTTGTATACATATGTAAAGGAAAAGCCGAAAACGATCCTAGGTAGGATCCCGATCCTGACAACCTTGGTATCAAGTAGCAGGGCACAACGGTATGCAATCGGCACAACCTATTAAGTATATAGTTATCTCAGAAGATGTTTCGTAAAGCAAAAGAGTTTTCAAAAGACAAAGTGTCCTAGTTTTCATGGAATACTCTAGTTGTTGAATGAAAAAGATTAGTTTTAATGACGATGAAAGTTTGGTTATCAAAATGTAGAAAGTTAATATTCGTATCTCGTGTGGTGTTTAGAAAACGTATATTCAAGTTAAACTTACCCTGACACGATAAAAGTCGGCAAATACAATTAAACAAATAGAAAAGGATAAAGAAAGGAAGAATACACAAGAACAAAGAAAAAGAATGAATAAATAAAGAACAAAGAAAGGAGCCCATTAATAACGTGTTTCGGTGTTTTACCCTGTAGACCCAAATAGTTCGTAAAACGTTATAATTTAGGAAAGAAGTTGTAAAAGGTTTACGAGTTATAATTGTTTAAATTATAAGAGTTGTTTATGGAATTTGGACATGATGTATCCGTTTATATAATGTTCCCATAATACCGTGATTTAAATTGATTCAAGTTTTAATACTTGTTATTAATTAGTTTTTAGGTTTCATTATCATTCGCTTAATTATTAGCCTTTGGCTTTATTGAATATTTTGTGTCCGATCAGTATCTAATATATTAAATTCTTATCGAGTCTAATATATTATACCGTATTGTCCCAAAATGTCCGATAATTTCCATCGTCCAATACCCTAAATCCAATAACGATTCCAGAATCAAAACATCCAAGCATAGGTTATGTTACAATGTCCAAGTCCCAATCCATATCAATCCCATATGTAATCCCAAATAGCATCCGAAACACCATCATTGACAAAATATAAAATAAGTTAGTAAATGAGTAAAATAAAACAGTTAGAAAAAAAGGAAAGTAAAACAATAACCAAAATGCATTGGGCTTCGGCCCAATGCTTTACACATACCCAACATGTTTCACTTTGGGCTTAAAGGCCCAAGGTTACCCAACACTAGACCCACATAGGCTCATTAGCCTAAATGGCTATACCAAGCCCAATCATAAACACAAACACAAACGCATACACAAATACAAATTCCACGGTTTTGGTTTTATACCAAATTATGGTTTTGACAATAAGAGTGACTAGTGTGGCTCGACCTCGAGACTACACATAGTCGGTTTAGACCACACGACAAGGCTTACCCTTCGTGGGTTTTGCCTAGCCATGACTAGACCACAATGAGGCACCTACGGGGTGTCTCGTTAGCTTGTTACCACAGGACCAAAATAACAACAAGAGGTATCTACACCTCGATACAATCCAACGCTAACCAAATATAACCAATAACAACACCATTTCAATCCAAGTCCCCATGACACGATTTGTATCGTGGTACACATCACGTACACACTCCATGTGTGTTGTGTTTATTCACAATCAACAATACCACAACCCTATAGTGGTCGTGTAGTGTCACACCCCCAAATACCTGATTTGCAGCGGAATGAAAGACTTGGGGGCATGACTGTCATAGCATCACAATTACAGTTATATTGAATGACCTAAAGTGCCATTTTAAAAATACATCATTTGATTGATTAAAACATTTAGAGTTACAAAAGTTAGGTCCCAAAAGGTGTTTCAAGTTTGCGGAAATAAGTCATTACAAACCAAACGATAAGTCAAAGTGCATAAAAATATAGTGAGACGTGTCGTCACTGCGACTCCAAAATAGGTCCATATGCAAGCCATGATGCGATTACCTTAATTACCTGAAAATACATTGCTAAAAATGGTCAACAATAAAGTTGGTGAGTTCATAGGTTTATGTAAATGAAATGTTTCTACGGTAACCATAAGTATAAAGTGTATGACAAAAATGCCACATAAAATAATACATTAGCTCTTAAGCTCATGACCCCGAAGCTAGACTGAAATGAAATGCCCCATCCGAGTGTTTTGCCAGACACTCTAATATGATTCAAATGAAATGCGTCCGTTTGACAAGTTGGAGCGACCAACCCGGACGGAGGAGTCACCCTCAATAGATCTATTCACTCACCCTCGCTTGCTCACAATTAACGGTTCATGATAATAATAGGGGACTTTAATCTGGGCAATGATGTAACTTAAGCAATGTAAATGAGTTTTGATACTTTGGTCCGTATGTAAAAATGGTGCAATGTATTCTCCCCCGAGAGTTTAGAAATTAACTAATCAATTGAAAACGAGGTTATGAAAACTCACCTAATGCGATAGCAACAATGACAATAATGGATATGCTGAAATGAGGCTCGGTCTCTAACCGCAACCTAATATGAATGATATGTTCTAATGTAAGTCATGAATTTACGCAACACATGCAAATATGTATGTTATCGATACCACTTGGGAATTTTGGAAATAATGTTTATCGTCGAAAAATATATTTTTGACGTCTCGTTAAGTTATAAAACACTTTTCGTATAAATACGTTGTAACGATACCCTACGATCGTCATTTGGTGATCTATCGATAAATATAGTGTTCTCGTCGTAAAATAGCATTTTCACAACTTATAAAAATGACTAAATGGCCTCGCAAAACTAGCCATAAAATAGTGCACGTTGAGTGTTAGGAAATAAGCTCGGCGTTTTTAGAAACCTTGCAACAATATCTTGAAGTCGTATCATTGGTATTTTGTCCAAACGCGTCTCGATCAATGAGAAAAACGGCTCTCAACATGGTGTCTTGCAAAAACTGTTTTTTACTTAGAAATATTTTTCTAATAGGGTTAATACATACAGAAGTTACTATAGTTTGCCAAAAATTTGAAAAAAGTTACTAAAGTTTTTTTTGGTTGAATTAGGTTACCCATGTTTACGGGTTTGTTAAATATGTTACTGAACTTTGTAAATGTTGAAATTTGTTAGATTTTAAGTACAAAATGGTCCTTGTTGTTAGTCGGGCGTCACGGAATTGTGAGCAAGCGAAATAGTGGTCTATGGACTAATTCCGTGACGCTCGACTAACGACAAGGACCGTTTTGTACTTAAAATCTAGCAAATGTCAACGTTTACAAAGTTCAGTAACATATTTAACAAACCCGTAAACATGGGTAACCTAATTCAACCAAAAAAAACTTTAGTAACTTTTTTCAAATTTTTGGCAAACTATAGTAACTTCTGTATGTATTAACCATTTCTAATAAAAGCTGTTAAAATGTTTAGTGAATCGTCGGGTTTCAAACGCGTGTATCTTGGTCGTCATAGGCTCGTTTTGTACGTTCTTTATATCCATGGCTTCGTATTAATGTGAACTAATATATTTTCAGTAGGTCGGCTTTTCTAGATCACGTCCAATGCCTCGTTTTACCCGTTGAAATTCGTGGGACAGCATGCAAAATTTCAGAAAAATAGTTTTCGTCGTCAAACTTAGAATTAGCGTATCTTTCTCGTCATAAGCTCGTTTTTGCTCATTCCGGCGGCCACGGTTTCTTTTTTGAAATTATTTTCTAAATATTTAGGCCAAAATAGTCCATGACCTACTGAGTTTTCCAGATTTTACAAAAATGGACAGCACCTTATTTATACTTTGCTAAAACCAAATTTTCTAGTTCAAGGCTTGTTCAAAACACTTCCAATCAACACCACAACTAGTCTAAGCCTACCATACACCTTCTTAGGGTGTCATGGGTTCCTAGTCTTCACCAAAAATGGTGGATCTCATGGGATTGCTAATAAAATTCATTAAACTCCTTTTAGTGACAAGATTATGTGTTTAAGTGGTATCTAACATATATATATTTGCATGACTAGTTACTAGAACATAAAAATGTAGTAAATGGGAGTATAAAAAGTAGAGAAATTTATTTAACCACTTACTTGAAGTATTGATGAGTTTTGGTGAAAATGCTTAACTATCCTTGGGGTTTTTATTTCAAAACCCAAACTAGGATTACAAATGAGACTAGATAATACTTGATCTTGTAAAATTTTGTGAACCCTTGCTTGTTCTTGTTGTTTGGCCGATCCAAATGAGAAGGAAAAGATGAGAGAAAAACTCTTGCTAGTTGGTTTTAGTTATGGAAGTGTTTATGAATGAATGAGAAGTAAAAATAATATAAGTAGCTAGTTATTAATTATAGTCTTTGCAATCAAGTGAAATGAGAAATTAGGGGGGGGGGGGGGGTGGGGCATGTGGCGTGAAACAAGGGAAGGGGGGGGGGGGCTTTGAGGGCTATTAATTGAACTTGTCCCCAAATGCAAGTATTAGTTAGTTTAAGTTGAGCATTAGGTGTTACCGGGTACCGAGTTAACTAGAAATAAATCTGGACGGAACAAAATAGAATATGAAGAAGTTGTAAAAATTATAAAATCACATTCCTTGCAAGAATCGGGTGTTCAAATAGTCGTCGTGTTGAAATTACGCAAACCGTCGTAGTTATAAGCTTTTAACGGAAAATATAGTAAACGTTTTAAAAACACCGGGTAAATTAATAATATAATTCTTATATCATTATAATGAGTGTACCATAGTCTGAAGTGTCGGGTATATTATTCGTAGTAATGACTGAGTGGTAACGTTTATTAAATAAATAAACATACGTTAATGAAAATCACACAAACCCATGCATGACCTAATATGATGATGATGTTACTGATGATATGTAGACTACTCTAGTCTATATGATGTGTCCTTACTGATGATGCATGAATACGCAGCTAAACCATAATGGTTATGCGAATTTGAATACCCGTAAACCTAGTTTACGAAATGACGAATGATAACCATGAATAGTGATTTCCCTCCGGGGATGAATAGTATTTTGTGAATAGTGAAATTTTTGAAAATATCTCAAAGTCTCAAACTGACTTCAAAAATGATGAATAGTTAATGATGAATAGTAACCCATGAATAGTAAATTATCGAGGTTTGGAAAAATGACCTGAAATTACGATTTGTCACAGTCGTCCACCCTAAAAGAAATTCAGCCCCTGAATTCAGTTGGTGTTGGTCTCTGGAGTGGACTCGGTGAAAAGATGTGGGTATTTGAGACGCATCTGGTCTTCCCGCTCCCAAGTAAACTCGGGACCTCTTCGAGAATTCCAGCGAACTTTCAAGATCAGAATTCGACTCTACTTCAACTGTTTGACCTCGCGGTCCATGATTTCTGCTGGTTCTTCCATGAAATTGAGCTTATCGTCGAGTTTAATTTCTTCCAATGGAATTACGAGCGATTCGTCTGAAAGACACTTCTTAAGGTTTGAAACATGAAAGGTGTTATGTACGCTGCTGAGCTCTGACGGAAGCTCGATTCTGTATGCCACTGGACCAATTCTTTCCAGAATCTTAAATGGCCCAATGTATCTCGGGTTCAATTTCCCGCGCTTTCCGAATCGTATCACGCCTTTCCAAGGTAAGAATTACAACATGACTTTGTCTCCAACCTAGAATTCTAATGGTTTGCGTCGAACATCTGCGTAACTTTTCTACCAGCTTCTGGCTGTTTGGAGTCTTTCTCGGATCTGGATTATCTTTTCTGTTGTTTCGCGAACCAACTCTGGACCAGTGAGTTGTGCATCACCAACTTTGGCCCAACAAATAGGGAACCGGCACTTTCGACCATAGAGTGCCTCGAATGGTGCTGCCTTTATGCTTGTATGATAGCTGTTGTTGTAAGAGAACTCGATCAATGGCAAATGGTTAGCCCAACCATTACCAAAGTCAATCACACAAACCCTGAGCATGTCTTCCAATGTCTGAATCGTTCTCTCACTCTGACCATCGGTCTGAGGATGATAGGCGGTGCTCATGTCTAATTTGGTTCCAATTGAATCTTGCGATGACTGCCAGAAATTTGAAGTAAAGCGACTATCTCCGTCGAAAATGATGGAGATTGGTGCACCGTGCTTTGAGACTATTTCCTTGACATAAAGTCTGGTAAGTTGATCCATAGAATAGGTTTCTCTGATTGGGATGAAATAGGCTGATTTAGTGAGACGATCTACGATTACCCAAATAGCATCGAAACCGCCTGATGTCTTAGGAAGTTTAATGACAAAGTCCATTGTAATGCGTTCCCATTTCCACTAGGGAATTTCTGGTTGCTGAAGTAATCCTGATGGTTTCTGGTACTCGGCTTTTACCTTAGCAAAAGTAAGGCATTTGCTAACATACGTAGCTATTTCTGCTTTCATATTCGGCCACCAATAAAGTCTCTTGAGATCCTGATACATCTTATCAGAACCTGGGTGAATGGGTACTTCGACTTGTGCGACTTGTGCATAATCAATTCTCGTATCCCGCCATAAAGAGGTATCCAGCTTCTGTCCTTGAAGCATAATACTCCGTCTGCCCTCTTTACAAAGCCATTAGCATTCTCTGGCATTCCATAGAGTTTCTCATTCGGTCGATTTTCTTCCTTGAGTGCCTCAACTTGAGCCTCGAGGATTCGTGATGGTAGAGGTGAACTGATCATCATTCCCAATGATCTGACTCTCAAAGGCTTGAGTCGTTCTTTCCGGCTAAGGGCATCTGCGACAACATTATCTTTTTCTGGGTGATATCGGATCTCACAATCGTAATCACTAAGCAATTCCAACCAACGACGCTGCCTCATATTGAGTTCTTTCTGATCAAGTATATACTGTAAGCTCTTGTGGTCTGTAAACACTACGCACTTAGTTCCGTAAAGGTAGTGCCTCTAAATCTTGAGTGCAAAAAACACGGCACCCAACTCTAAGTCGTGAGTGGTGTAATTCTTCTCATGCGTCTTGAGTTGTCGAGAAGCGTAAGCTATCACCTTCTCGTTCTGCATTAATACGGCTCCAAGTCCTTTATGTGATGCGTCACAGTATACCACGAAGTTTTCAATCCCTTCGGGTAGTGCCAAAATCGGCGCGCTGCAAAGCTTCTGCTTCAATAACTGAAATGCGGACTCTTGTTTCTTTCCCTACTCGTATTTCTGATTCTTCTGTGTCAACTTGGTCAATGGTTTAGCTATCTTAGAAAACCCTTACAATGAATCTCTGTAGGAGTCTTGGGTGTCGCCCAATCTTTAACTGCCTCGATCTTTGTAGGATCAACCTGTAACCCTTGACTATCAATGACATGACCAAGGAATTGTACTCTTCGGATCCAAAAATCACACTTCAAAAATTTGGCATACAATTTCTCTTTCTTGAGCAGTTCTAAGATTGTTCTGAGGTGTTCTCTGTGCTCTTCTTCGCTCTTCGAGTAAATCAAGATGTCGTCGATGAATACAATTACGAACTTATCCAGAAATGGCTTGCACACCCTATTCATGAGGTCCATGAATACAGCAGGTGCGTTGGTTAATCCGAACGACATTACTTGAAACTCATAATGACCATAACGAGTTCTAAATGCTGTCTTCGAGATATCATCCTCCCGAACTCTAAGCTGATGGTAGCCTGATCTCAAGTCGATCTTTGAGTAAAAACTAGAGCCTTGCAATTGGTCAAACAAATCGTCGATTCTGGGCAGTGGGTAACGATTCTTCACCGTTAGCTTGTTCAGCTCTCGATAGTCTATACACATCCTGAAAGATCCATCTTTCTTCTTCACAAACAAGACCGGTGCTCCCCAAGGCGAGGAACTTGGCCTAATGAATCCTTTGTCTAAGAGCTCTTGCAACTGGTTAGGCAACTCTTGCATTTCTGATGGTGCTAGTCAATAAGGTGCTCGCGCGACTGGTGCAGCTCTTGGCACTAAGTCAATATGAAATTCTACTTGGCGAGTAGGTGGTAATCCAGGAAAGTCTTCGGGAAAGACTTCCGGAAAATCTTTAACAGTTGGTACATCTTCAAGTCGTTTCTCATCCGACTTCTTTTCTGTTATATGTGCCAAGAAAGCGTAACAACCCTTCTTTATGTACTTCTCAGTTTTGAGGCATGATATGATACTGAGTCTAGTTCCGCTTCGTTCGCCACGAACGATCAAGGTTTCGCCGTCGTAAGGAAGATGAACAACTTTTTCATCACAAACGATTCTTGCATGATGTCGGGATAACCAATCCATACCGATAACGATGTCAAAACTTCCAAGTTCTACGGGCATGAGGTCTATATTGAATGGGTGATGTTGAACCTTAGACCTTGATAGATCTTTGAGCGCTCGTGGATCGATAGTAATGTTTATGTAATCACAAACACACTAATAGAAAGTCTCTAATACTTGTATTCTAAAGCAGAAATTAAACATAAGTAAGAACACAGATAACTAAGAACGATTGATCCTCTATGGATCTTTTATTAATTCTAAGAACTTGTTTTTCTTAAACTCGTACATCATACATAATAATGTGTTCCTTTTATACACAAGGAACCCTAAACAGTTTCACTAGAAACCCTAAACCATTTCACAAGAAACATATCTTCTAAAATCTAAACAAGATAATCATAATAGTTTCCTAATAAAGCTCATGCATATCCTAACGAATAACAAAATACGCGGAATATCTTTATCAGTAGAAACAAACTACGCAGAATCTCTACTTCCGCAGAAACACTTCTTCAGCAGAATCCAACACTTCAGCAGATTCCATCAGCAGTAACCGTCAGTAGAATTCGTCCTTAGCAGAATTCCCAACAATCCTCCCCTAATCTTGAATTTGACATGGTTAAGTTCAAGATTCTTGATAGATCTTTAACACGTCAGAAAAAGAGGATTGAATGCGAACATCATCAGCAAAGAATCAAATGAACCACATCTCTATGAATGGCAAAACTTTAAACTTCAGGTCTTTGCAGCAACAAATGACATAATGTACATCAAAACAGTTTAGTTTCATACTATTCTCATCACATCCAGGTGTGTAAACTCCTGTGAGAGGTGAATCATTGAAAATAATGGATTTGATGTCTCTTTACCAATAGCCATTACTACTGGAGTAGCCAAATGTTTAAGTTCGAAAACTATGGTACACTGATAACCATATGATTTGTAGCAAATCATCAGCTATAAACGGATTTGAGATGTCTTTACCTGTAGCCGTTTGCTCAGGACTAGCCAATTCTTGGTTTCAACTGAACCTTGGTGAATTGAATACCAAATATGGATACCAAATGTCTTTACCACAAACCATACTTTTGTGGACTAGCCAATTCTTTGGATCCCAGAAAGGGTTACATCCATGGTGAATTGAGAACCATTTCAACTCTTAGGAATGAACCATCGGTGAGTTGAAGTACCCTATAGCTTTGAGCAAGCTATTAAAGCTATTAACAGATTTGATGTGTCTTTACCAAAGCTGTACCCTTTGGACTAGCCAACTCTTTGATGGACACAAGTCACATCTGGTGAGTTGATAACCATCAACAGAGTGATATACAACAAACCTGCAGAAAAGTTAGTACAAATATACAATGATTTTTTTTTTTTTTTTTTTTTTTTTTTAACTAAGGAAAAGAATGAAATAAGAAATAAATGAAATAAAGGAAAATAAGATACAAAAATTATACAAAATACCAGAATCAAGTAGAAGCTTTGTGGTGCAGAAGCTTGGACTTGATTAACCCAACCAGCTGTTCAGCATGAGTATCATCATTAGCCACTGGATCAGGAGGAACTTCCAATTTTCTTCTAAGCATACGGTTCATCAGAGGAATGGACCAAGGATAATGCTGATCAGAAAACATACATACCCTAATGCCAGACTTTGTTTTAACAACATGCACATTAGGCATAGGGTAAAACCTCCAAGTATCAACCCTCCATTTGTGTGAATTCTCCCAGATTGAGTAGCCTTTTCCATTAGGAGAGTGAGAATCAAACAGAACTTGCAGATCTCCCAATAAGTACAAACCAGCCCCCTGTGGTGTATGAGAGGCATAGTACTCTGTGACCATTCCATAGAGAGTATGCAAATCTTGCCTATCCACCAAGTGAAGTATTTCTTGCAAGAAAGTAAACTCCATATAGGAATGATCTTGCCTATAGATGGTGTTTATCTGTCCATCTGTCAGTGTCCATTTGACCAACACATTGTAAGAACCCTCAGGAAATGTCTCAGAAGAACCTACTTTGATAAAGGTTGTATCATCAGCCTTGAGATCTACATGCTTAGAAGAACTCCCCTTATGAGACTTATGTGCTTTAGAAACCTGCTTCCTAGCCAATCTCACTGATCTTCTGATAGCAATATGTCTTCTGTGTGCCATCCTTTTCTTCCTCCTTCCAGGTATATATATCCCCATAGGACTAACATTTTCAGATGCACCAGAAGCATCTTCAGGAGGAATAGAAGATGTAGGAACAGAACCACCTGCTTCATGCAACTTCTCAGTAGCTTCTCTGGCCTTTCTAGCCTCAGCAGCTTCTAGTTCAGCTTTCCTCACCAGATCTGCATTGTAGTTGGAAATAAGTGATTCCTCTTGTTCAGCAGATGCAGAAGAAGGAATGGTAGCAGCCTTAGTAGAGTTGTCAGCATATTGGTTGCCTTCAGGAGTTGCCTCAGCAGAAACAGCTTGAGTGTGAAGTTGTTCTGTATCAACAGAAAATGAAGTACCAAGCTCAACTGTCTTGATCCTTTTAGCTTCTGGAGCATCCATACATACAGTAGGCCTCTTCAATTGAGTAGGAGGTGAGTGAATAGCCTTCATAATCTGATTATATATTTGATGCAAGTCAGATTCAGGTAAGGCCCAGACTTGCTTCTTGGTCAAAGCAGAGTTATATACAGAAGTATATTGATGATAAACCACATTTCTCATATAATTCTTCGTTTGTGCCTCAGTCTGGGTTTTATCTCTCTTAGCTTTGGCCTTCTGTGTAGCAATGGCCTTTCTCCTTTCTGCTGCAGCTTTCTTCCTCTGTTGACCAAGAGCTACCATTTGTGCAGCAAAGTTGTCACTATCAAAGGCAGCTCCCAAGATGCTTTGAGCCAAAGTAGAATTGGAAGCAGCTTGTAGAGTATAAGAATCCCATTGTGCATCAGTAAAATGAACTGATTGCTCATCCAATTCTCTTTGCCTATCAGGAGGCAACTCTGTAGTAAACTGAGCTGTCATCTTTTGTGCCAAAGCTTGACTCTTCATCATATCCTCATACTCTTTCACCAGTCTAGCTTGCTCCTTCCTTTCTTTGTCACTCACAAGATCTGTACCAAGATCTTCATCAACCATCACTCCTTGCTCATTACCAGAAATGTCAACACTTGGAACTTGAGTAGCAGGCTCATTAGAAGAATCATTATGAGAGATATCAACAATAGGAACTCTGTCAATATTCTCAGAAGAAACACCAATAGAAGCATCAGCAGAAACATGTTGAGTGGTAGTTTGAACATGTATAGAAGAAACCTCAGCATCAGGATTCAAGACAAAAGATCTCCCAGCAACAAATACTTCAGCATCAACTTGTTCTTGAACAACATTCAAACTTGGCATCTTAGAATCCTTGCTCAAATACTGTCTTCCCCTCTTTCTATAGAACTTGATCTGCTCTTTTGATTGTGATGATTCAGCAGCTTTGGGTGAAGAAGTATGAGTCTGCTGAGCAGCTTTAGCCAATAAATCAAGATGATCCAAATAAATATCCTCCTGCTCTTCATCAGAGGCAAACACAAACTTCCTTTTCTTTTTCTGCCCAAGTTGATCTTCTAACTCCTAAACCCTCTTTTTCAACACCACAATCTCACCTTCAAGTGAGGATTTGGTATCTGCGAGCTCCTTCTTCAACTTCTCAACTTCTTGAACATTCCTGTTGAGCAAATTATACAGAGAAGTGAGAGTAATAGGGTCCTCAGCTCCACCAGCAGATTTCTCAGTGGTAAAGGGAGCTTCATTGGGCCTTTCAGAAGTAATATGCTCAAAATTAGGAGAGCTTTCATCAATTGGCTCTCTAAAAGGGCTAGGTGTGGACAGTCTGGTAGTCTCATATTCAAGAGGTGTAGGCACCTGAGTGTCAAGAGACTGAAGTGTCTCCTCAACCTCAGGAACAAGCTCCTCAGGAGCTTCATGAGTTGGTGATGGACTAGTACTGGGTGAAACATGTAAAGATGAAGGTGTAGGTTGGTCAGGAGAAACAATGGGTGCGTCAGCAGTTGTGGAAGGACCCTCATCCCTTTCCACTGATGGATTACCATCAACAGTAACACTTGGAAATGATGGAGTACCATCATCAGCAGCATTGGGAGATGGTGGAGCACCAACAGCATTACCCTCATCAGCATCATCATTGCCATGTGGCAACATAGCTGGTAGCAGAGGGTGATGTGCCCTAACATAGTGAGTTTTCATTGAAGCAAACAACTTAGCACTAAGGGCTCCTATGGGATAATGGCCTCTATCTTGGGTGTTTATGTCTAAAATTATTTGAAGAAACCTAGGGTACATGAGAAACTTATGCTTTTTCTTTTGAATATTTTCAACCATATTATCAAAAATAAACTTAGAGAAATTATAAGTTAAACCCTGTGATAGACATACTATACCACAACCCAATTGGGTAGAGAATTGATCCCATCCTCCAGACTTGTTGCTGATGCACTGAAGCAATGTGTGCACCAAAAACCTCCACTTGGGGCAAAACTTGTTCTTGAGCCACATAATTGTATCCATACTTTGATAACCAGCAGCTCTCAGCCCAGCAAGTATCTCACCAGTGTTGGTGTGATAGACACCACCTTCATCATCCAGCTGCAATCTTGTCCTAATCAACGACTCAGTCACCACATATTCTGCTCCATCAATCATTGCAACAATCTCTGTGTCAGAACGTTTCTCAGCAGATGCCCAAAATTGCTTGACCAAAGATTCATGTACCACATCTGGATAATGAGTCAATGCAAAGTGAATCTTGGAACGCTTCAAGAAATCCACCATAGGTTCATACATTTCATGTCCCTTTGCTTTTCCTAGAAAAGCAACTTTATTGTGATCCTTCTTAAATTAAAGTGCCTCTGATGCGTGTGATGTGTCGTTGCGGTTTAGCAGTTTTAATGCCTACTCAAGTTTTAAATTTATATTTAGCCGACTTATCAATAACACACACACTTAACGAGCAGTGTACCCGGTCAGTATGAAGATAATGGTAAGTAGAGTGTCGATCACTAAGAGTGGAACGTATTATCTAGTTATTCTAATCAGTATTTTAATATCCTAACGCAAGGGGGTTTCAGCCTGAGAGACTGGCACGATTTGTTGCAATTAAATGATAAAATAAACCACTAGGCACGAATCAGCAAGTAGCACACACGTACACAGATAGATACTAGAGACAATAAGAGGGCTGTCCTTATGATTAAGTAGATTGTCACTTGTTTTATTGATAGCTTTATATGAAGTGTATGTAGTTAATCCTTTCTCGTTGGTCCTATTCTTATCGGCGAGTAAACCCTTAATGATTACTTATGTCTAAAAGTTATTCCTAAGTGATCAATTTAGAAACAACCGTGGGAGCCACATTATGTCCCGCAGTCAAATGCCCGCAAGCCACTAATAAACACAGAGGTTATCAATGCACTAATAAGTAGTAACCAAAGACATCAACATATAAACTTTAATTGATGGGAAAGCAAGTATTAAAGGGAGTGCAATCTTTCCGTTGTCACATTACACAAGCCACCAATCCTGATGAATTAAAGTTTGCTAACACAATAAAACAAAACTACTTAATGAATTAAATACATGCAGCACCTTCTTACAGCTCTTGTATCTTCGATTTGGGTGTGTCTTGTGCTGCCTCCTTGACTGAATTCGTCCTTTTGCTCTGCTGTCCGAACTTCGGTTTTAGGGTTTCGAACTCTTAAATTCGTCTGGTCTACGGGGTATTTATAGTTTCTGTCTGAGGGAAGATGCGGCGCATCTACTAAGTAGATGCGGCGTATGTACTTAACTTCGCGTGGGGTCCAAGATTATAATATTCAGGAATATTCGTACACCGCCAGAAGATGCGGCGTAACTCTTGATTAGGATGCGGCGCATGTCCTCTTGTATCTTGGATCGTATCTGGTGATATCTTGATAGAGATGCGGCGCATGTTGATAGTGAGATGCGGCGCATCTGGAGCAGAATTGACTTGATCTTGTCCATGTCAGTAGACTTTCACTTTATGTACGTTTTGCTCCATAATTAGTCCAAAATAGCTAAGTTTCACCAAATGCTTGTTTTTACCTGAGAATTACAAAAGTAAACAATTAAGTATCAATCCTCATACATAATACAGTAAAACAAGTCAAATTATTAGGATAAATGATAGTAATAAAATGTACTTATTTGAGTTCATCAGCCTCCATTGAAGAAATTGCGAGAGATAGGTTATGAAACAAGGGAATGGAAAATAGGTTTAAATTGCTTGAAGAGGGAATAAGTTGTTTTGGGCGAAGATTATATGAAGTAGGTTATAAATAGAAGTTACCCAATTATGGTCAAAAATATCGAAACTAATTGTTGACCGGATCTGACGTGTAAAGTAACTCCATCATTCAAAATTAACTCTTCAGCAGAAATGACGGTCAATCTGCTGATGGAAAGTCAATCAGCAGAATCAATTCAAGTGTAAAAGTATCTTCAGTAAAGATCTTGAGTTTTACTTTGCCACCCAACTCGCATTAATTACCATCAACCCTTGACTTCGCCTATAAAATAACCCCAAATCACAATCCGCACAAATCAATTAACCCCAATTTACCATCAAACCCTCATTCAACCAAAATCAATCATCAACACCATGAACAACCAACCAGAAATAATTGATCTCACCTCTGAGTCATCGGCAGACTCAGGAGATAACATTCCCCAATCACCACCAAAACACCAAGCCTCCCAATCATCCTCACGACCTTCCCGTAGAAGGTATGGTCTTACCAAAGAACAAGCCCGAAAAAGAAAACATGATGTGGGCTCATCAAGCAGACCAAACAACCCACCCAAAACTCCATCATCATCATCATCATCCACTGAGGATAGTCGTCCGTTATTTCGATACCCCTATCAAGATGAACCTCGTCCTTTGAAGTCCCCCTTTCTCCCTTCATCTGAAGATGATAGTGTGGTGAATCCAAGTGATTCAGCTAGGGGCTCTGATGACTCCACAGAGCATCTAGAGCCAATCTTCAATAGATTGGTGAGAGAAGAAGAGGAGAGGGAAGCAGCAACAGCAAGTGAAGAGAGTCCCCAACTTTCACAACCCCAATCTAGGCCACACACCAGAAATCCACCACTCCCAGTGACAAGGGAGGTGGTTATTGGTCTTCCTGCTCCAAGGTCTGGTGTTTCATACCATAGAGACAAAGGAAAGAGCAAGGGTGCAGAGGTGACCGGTAAAGGAAAGGGTAAAATAGAGTAGGTGATGATGAGATGTTGCCAAGGACCAAAGATATAAAACTAGGTTCTTCAGCATCTTCATTCCTGGTCCTCCATCTCCAACAACTTTTGAAACCATGATGATAGGATCTAGATTCTGTGTAGGTTATCTTGTATAGGAATGGTCTTTTATTTCAATTTGAAGTTGTTTGTATGCTGTAATTTCTTTTGAATGAATGAACAACTTCTCTTTTATCTTTCAATGATTATCACTTGAACTTTGCTTCAGCACTTCCATTCAGCAGAAACAATCTTTAAGCTTACTTGACCATGTCCCATTTCACCAATCTTGGTGAACGTCCACTAAAGATCAGCAACTACACATCAAGGCATTCTGCAAAACAGACACATAACAGCAAACAAACCGAACCATATAAAACTTAAATTACATTAGATGGTTAGTGTGTTAGCAAACATAATATACAAAATATTACAAATTTTACAACAACAATCCTCCCCTGAGGCATATGCCTCCCCTCAAACTTAGCATTTAAGGGTTAAGCATCCCAATATGGACAACTAAGTGTTGAAACCTAGGTCCATCAAAAGCCTTAGTCAATAAATCTGCCACATTATCATCTGTGTGAATCTTGACCACCTTAATCAAATGTTTTTCATATG
The DNA here is from genome assembly GCA_021014915.2 of Artemisia tridentata subsp. tridentata. Lineage (NCBI taxonomy): Eukaryota > Viridiplantae > Streptophyta > Magnoliopsida > Asterales > Asteraceae > Artemisia > Artemisia tridentata. The sequence continues at coordinate 104,277,337 of CP139502.1, read as the reverse complement.
CATCTCTTATAAAATGATGCCTGATTTCAATATGCTTAGTTCTATTATGAAAAACTGGATTTTTGACAATGCATATGGTACTTTGATTATCAATAAAGATAGTGGTGTTCATAAAATTAAACCCATAATCCAGCAATTGATTTTGTATCCAAAGAACCTGTCCACAACAATTGGCAGCAGCAACATACTCTGCTTCAGTAGATGAGGTAGCAACAATAGTTTGTTTCTTGCATTGCCAAGAAATCAATCTTCTTCCTAGAAATTGGCAACCTCCAGTTGTGGATCTCCTATCCAGATTTGCACCAGCATAATCACTATCACTATATGCTTCCAACTTAAAAGGAGACTCTTTTGGGTACCAAAGACCTAAGTTGGGTTGGCCTTTGAGGTACTTGAAGATCTTTTTGACTGCATTCAAATGGGAAGTAAGTGGAGTGACCTGATGTCGAGAACAAGCACTCACAGCAAATGTATTGTCAGGCCTTGAAGCTGTCAAATACATCAATGACCCAATCATTGATCTATATAGGTGAACATTCACAGCAGGATCTGGTTCAAGATTGTTCTTTGGTTTTGGAGCTTCATAAGGTGTAGTGGCAGTTCTGACATTTTCCATATCAAACTTCTTCAAGATATCTTTCACATATTTATCCTGACTGATAAAGATACCATCTTGTTTCTGCTGAACTTGTAGACCCAAAAAGAAAGTAAGCTCCCCCATAGCACTCATCTGAAATTCTCCCTTCATCAATTCCTCAAACTCCCTGCACCAAGCTTCTTTAGTGGAGCCAAAAATAATGTCATCCACATAAACTTGCACAAGAATGATGTCTCTAGAATTCTTCTTAATGAAGAGTGTTTTGTCAATGGCACCTCGTCTGTAACCATGCTTTAGCAGAAATGCAGATAGCCTAGCATACCAAGCTCTTGGTGCCTGATGTAGTCCATAGAGAGCTTTTACAATCTTGTAAACATGTTTTGGATTATCTGGGTCTTCAAAACCTTTGGGTTGAGTGACATATACCTCCTCTTCAATTTCACCATACAGAAAAGCACCTTTCACATCCATCTGATATACCAGGAAACCCATATAAGATGCATAGGCCAAGAAGATTCTAATGGCCTCAACTCTGGCAACAGGAGCAAAGACTTCATCATAATCAACTCCTTCCTCTTGTCTGAACCCTTGAGCCACCAATCTTGCTTTGTTTCTCACCACAATACCCCTTGCATCTCTTTTATTCTTCAAAATCCATTTTGTCCCAATGGCTATCTTTCCTTTAGGTAGTGGTACCAATATCCAAACCTGCTGATTCTTGAATTGTTGCATCTCATCTTGCATTGCTTCAAGCCAGCTTGAGTCTTCAAGAGCTTGAGCAACACTGGTTGGCTCCACTTGAGAAAGAAAGCAAACAGACAATGCTTAAAGTCTATGTGATTGTCCCTTTGCTGATTTGAGACATAGGAAAGAAAAGCAACTTGCCCATACTTAGAAATTTTCACAGTACCTCTAGTTCTATCAGGTGCTTGAGGATCACCAAGAATATTGGATTGGGGATGAGCAATGTTGATCCTTTTGGTAGCATTGGGGTTGACATCAATTGTGGTGTCAAGATTGTTCACATTGGGTCCAAAATCACTGTCATAGGAGGCTGAGTTGAAGATTCCAGCTTTGGGTTGGTGATTCCCAAGATCAGAAGGACTTGGAAAACGTGTATATGGCTCTTCAAAGTCTGTGGACACACTAGGAGAAATGGGAGAACCTTCAGGAGAACTGTCAGCAGATTTGGTGATGTCAAGGGAAACAGAAGAACTGTCAGCAGAATCCTGGTTTCCACTGACTGGTTGTGCTGACTCCACACCAAGTCTTTCAGCTTCTTGATTGGCTGCATGCTCCTGCTTCTTGAGTCTAGCAAGGTCCTCTGCATAGTGTGACTCATCTTCAATCTCATCAGAAGTTTCTTTAGAGCAATCACCTGCAAAATGGTTAGGAGAAAAAGAAGGTACAACAATTGTTTGTTCATCATGCTCAGACTCACTATCTGAGTCATCATCCAGGGTACTTGCATTGTAAGTGGGAGACTCTTGAGAACCTGCAGATTGGTTAGCAACATATCTAGTATAGCCCAAGTAATCAGTTAAGTAATCCATGTCAAAATACAAAGCATGACCTTGACCCTGAACATTAGGCTTGTCTTCTAGGTATCTCAGGTTAAGGGTCTCCTCAATCTTTTTAGCATTTAAATTATATACCCTATAAGCCTTACTATGTGCTGAATAACCCACAATATACCCCTCATCAGCTTTCTCATCAAATTTTCCCAGTGGATCACTAGTGTTCAAAATGGTCACTTGACATCCAAAAGGTTTGAGATAATGAATATCAGGAACTTTCCCAGTAAGAAGTTCATAAGGTGTCTTGAAATGAGGTCTAGTGATTGATACCCTATTCAAAACATAACAAGCAGTGCTTACTGCTTCAGTCCAGAACATAGTGGGTAATTTAGAGTATGCAAGCATGGATCTTGCTGCCTCTATTAAGGTCCTATTCTTTCTTTCAGCAACCCCATTTTGCTGTGGGGTTCTTGGATTGCTATAGTCCATTTTTATCCCTTTAGACTGACAAAGTTCTATTAAAATAGCATTTTTGAACTCTGTCCCATTATCACACCTAATACCTTTAACCTTTTTGTTTAGCTGGTTTTCAACAAGGGTAATGAATTCTTTTAAAATTGGAGATGTTTCATCTTTAGTTTTCAAAAAGAATACCCAACAAAACCTGCTATAGTCATCAGTGATTACCAGGCAGAAGTACTTGTGATCAATACTTCTGATTTGAGTTGGACCAAAGAGATCCATATGCAGCAACTGAAGAGGTTCTGAGATAGTGCTCACTGCTGTAATGGCTTTGTATGAGGCTCTGTGTTGCTTTCCTTTGTTGCAGGCAACACAATTGTGCTCATTGGTGAAGACTTTGGAAGGAAGCCCATGAACTAGACCAAGCTTAGAGAGTTTGTTAATGGTCTTGAAATTAACATGAGCCATCCTTCTATGCCACTTTTTAGACTCATCCAGGGATGCTTTAGCCACCAAACATGTTAGGTCACCTTCAGGTTGAACATCATTCAAATTGAATGTGTATAAATTGTAACTTCTGGGAACTCTCAGCAGAATTGTTGTATCTTCTGGAAGTTTGAAGTCTTTAGAGTGTACAAGACATTCATCCTCAGAGAAGAATACTTTGTTCTTGGTGTCACAAATTTGTGATACTGAGAACAAGTTGAAATGTTGCAGTTCCTTCACATAATACACCTTCTCAAATTCCAAATTAGGTGTTCTGATGGTTCCTTTCCCTGTGATTCTACCATCTCCTCCACCAAAGGTCACATTGCCTCCTCCTTCAATGGGTACAAAATCATGCATCATCTCTAAGTTTCCTGACATACTCCTGGAACAACCACTATCTACTATGCCTACTTCTTTACTTTTCAGAGGATGATCCTACAACAACAACAAAAATTACAAAAGATAAGTACACTTTGGAGACTCAAGTCATTGCTGACTTGAGCCTGCCTTGTGGATCATAAGAATTAGGCCATGTAGATGTATAAGATCCACCATTGTTCTTGGACCTGCTATGAAAATTAGGTCCCTTTTTAGTCCAAAAACAACCTGTTGAGGGCTTAACAGCTGTATCCCAATATCCCCTACCCACATACATTGGGTCAATAAATCCAGGCCAATAACCATTCTGAAAGTATGAACTAGTTGGTCTCACATATGGTCTAGCAACAGGTCTTCTCCCAGCAGATGGAGAATGTCTATCAGCAGAATTACTGGTCTTATGAGATGCTTGTGGAACATATGGTGGTATATCCTTAACATTATTCCACATTGGTCTAGGTTTATTTTGACCACTACATACACCCAATCTTTGCTCATGAAAATTAAAATCCTTAATCAAATGAAATTTACTTCCACACACAAAGCATTTCTTCTTTTTAGAAGATTTATTAAAAGTGAAAGATGTTCCATTACATGTTAGATTATTCAAACCACTAACATTAACAGGATTGTTTTTGACAGAATTAAAAACATTGTTTTGCAAAGAATTATAAGACAAGTCTTCAGAAGAAACTGTCTTGGACTTTGATTCCTCAGCAGCAATTCTAATAGACTTGTAGGGAGTCTTGGGTGTAGGCTTTGGTAAGGTCTTGGGTGAGGTCTTGGGAAGGTCTGACTTTTCACTTGAATCACAACTGGTAGTAGACCCTTGGTCAGAGGACTTGTCACTAGAAGAACATGAGACACAGTCAGTAGAATTACAATCAGGGTCTGGCAAGTCACTTGAATTTTTGCCATAAAGATGGTGTGATCCATCAAAGTCTGTGGTGGTGGTGTTTGAGGGCATGTGTTCTCCTCTAATAGGTCCAGGTACAGCATGTAATTTTCCTTCTTTAAACAAATTTTGCTAAGCCTACTGGTGTAGATTTACCCTTATCATCCCTAGCCTCTAAACCAACATATTTTTTAAAGCCTAAACCTATACTAGAGTTTACAGGTTGACTATTATAGAGACAGTTAGATAACTTATCACCTGACATTAACCAAATGTTATGATTAGCTATTTCCTTCTCTAATTTCTCTTTCAGTACTTGGTTTTCAGATTCTACATCAACTTTTTCTTTCTCAGTACGTTTTAAATCAATTCTAGTACATTTCAAATCACTTTCTAATACCCTTATCTTTTCATCATAAGCAAGCTGATTCTTTTGAAACCAAACCTTTTGTTTTTCTAGAGTTTTTAAAGCCTGTTTCAAAGACTCAACTTCTACATAACATTTATTATATTTAGGTTTCAATTCATCATAAGCCTCCTTAAGTTCATTATATCTTTCACTACAACCAAAAACACAATTATGTACCTGAGAGATGCCCATAAAGGCAACTTGATCATGTTGATCCTCTGTAGTACAGCTTGCCAGCAATCCACTCTGCCCAGAAGCTTCATCATTATCAGGTTCATGTGCCTTCCAGTTAACATTGTCATCCAGTGTAACCAAAGCTCCAGCTTTCCCAGCTTCCACTTGATTATGCTGATAGGTAGTATACCTAACCTCATCACCAGGCTTCCTATCCTTACACTCTCGTTTGAAGTGACCCATCTGTCCACAAGTATAGCATTTAATCTTCATCCTGTCAAATCTAGCTGGATCTCTACCCTGGTAACCAAACTTTCTCCCATACTTCTTTTCAAACCTCTAGACGTTCAATGTAAGCATGGCCACCTGCCACTTCAAGTTCATCTCTTCCAAATCCAGAGGATCCATTTGATCAAAATCCTCAAAAGCAAGTTGCTGCTGATGATCATAATCAGCAACAAAAGAGTGAAGAACATCTTCCAATACACCACTAGACTTTGGTTGTGAATTTGGTCTGGTGTTGTTGTAGGAAGATGATGCTGAGGAGCTTGGGCTTGAAGCTTGATTCATCTTATTGGAGGTGGTGCTAACAAAGGCTGAGTAACTGGGAGTGGATGAATGAATGGGACTTCTAACATCAGGCTCAAGAGTTTTAAGCTTGTTGTAGAGATCATCAAAAGAGAGCATATCCAGTCCACCTTTAGCTTTGAGTGCAATGCTCACATGCAGCCAAGATGGAGGTAAAGATCGCAAGAACTTTGCATTGCAATCCTCATTGTCTGGCCTGGCCTTCAGCTGATTCAATTGACTCAAAATCTTATGAAACCTGTCATACCCCTTGTAAATACCTTCTTCCTCAGAGATTTGGAATTCTTGAAACTGCTGTTTCAACATTGATTTCCTCATCCTCTTTGACTCATTGTTCCCACCAAACCTAGCCTTGATGGCCATCCAGATGTCCTTTGCATCCTCCATGTAGTGAAAATCACCAATGTGATCATCTGGAATAGCCTGAAGGAGAATAGATCTAACTTTATTCTCTCTCTGTACAGTAAGAATCTCTTCAGCAGTTTGAGGATCAACAATGGTAACTACACCATCAGCATCTTTGATGTGCTTCTTCAAAGTATTTCCCTTTTTGACAATTTCCCAAAGATTCCAATCAACATTAGTGATCCAGTTCTGCATCTTCATAGCCCACAATTCATATTCTTCCTTCTTGAGGTATGGGAACTTTGCATTGCTGTTGGTGAGAGTGAGTTGTTGAAAAGATGAAGATGTGGTGTTATGGTTGTTGTTGACTTCTGAACCATCGTCTGATCCAGGCATTGTTTCGGTTGTTTTGATTGAGAGGGTGTAAAAGAAAAGATGTTTTTAGTATCACAGAGACTCTCCCGAGGCTCTGATACCACTTGTTGAACCTTAGACCTTGATAGATCTTTGAGCGCTCGTGGATCGATAGTAATGTTTATGTAATCACAAACACACTAATAGAAAGTCTCTAATACTTGTATTCTAAAGCGGAAATTAAACACAAGTAAGAACACAGATAACTAAGAACGATTGATCCTCTATGGATCTTTTATTAATTCTAAGAACTTGTTTTTCTTAAACTCGTACATCATACATAATAATGTGTTCCTTTTATACACAAGAAACCCTAAACAGTTTCACTAGAAACCCTAAACCGTTTATCAAGAAACATATCTTCTAAAAGCTAAACAAGATAATCATAATAGTTTCCTAATAAAGCTCATGCATATCCTAACGAATAACAAAATACGCGGAATATCTTTATCAGTAGAAACAAACTATGCAGAATCTCTACTTCCGCAGAAACACTTCTTCAGCAGAATCCAACACTTCAGCAGATTCCGTCAGCAGTAACCATCAGTAGAATTCGTCCTTAGCAGAATTCCCAACAGGTGATTTAGAAAATTAAGAGTGCAACCACGGATGATCGTGTTGGTGCCAACTAAAGAACCGTTAGCTAATTCAATGTGGTAAGGAGTGTCTAGTGTGGTTGGTTCAATGTTGAGTAAGGGTGCAAATATAGTGGAAACAAAACTTCTATCGGCTCCTGAATCAAATAAAATGGATGCATAACAATTATTGATGAGGAACGTACCCGTGACAACACTCGGGTCCTCTTTGACATCTTCTCCTCCCATAACATAAGCTCTTCCTCTAGCTGTTCCACCTTGGTTCCCGTTTCCCTGATTCTTCCCTTTTGGACATTTATTCTTGAAGTGCCCTACTTCTCCACAACCAAAACATGTTACTGGGGGTCTCTGATTATTAGCTACAATTGGAATCTTGCAATCTCTGGTCGAATGACCAACCTTCTTACAGTTACCACACGGATTAGGACAATTTCCAGGGTTATGATGGCTTTGACACTTGTTGCACTTGGGTAAGGTACCATTGTAACCTCTCTTTTCAGCTTGGCCTGCTGCATAGGCTTTAGCAGTTTCTTGTCTCTTGAGCGGTTGTTGAGTAGCATTGCCACTCTGATTGTTATCCCAACTCCTCTTGTTGTTGTTGTTGTTGTTGTTGTTGTTGTTGTTGTTGTTGTTGTTATTGTTGGAATTGTTACGGTTGCTATTATAGTTGTTGTTGTTTCAGTAGTTGTTGGAGTTGTTGTTGTAGTTACGGTTATTGTTGTTGTTGACAGTGGTTCCCTTCTTTACTACCTGAGCCATGAGCTTCTGAGACATTCTGATAGCCTCGTCCAATGTTTGTGGGTCAAAAGAAGTCACATCCCCACGGATGCTGTGTGGTAGCCCTCCAATGAAGTTTTCTATCAATTTCTTATTATCTGGAACCATAGTTGGACATAACGCGGCCAACTCTTGAAACCTCCTGATATACACTTCAATCTCATTACCTGTAGTCACCAACTCATAAAACTCTGTCTCTAACTTCTTCACTTCGGTGCGTGGACAAAACTTCTTAGACAGTAATTTCTTGAATTCTTCCCACGTGAGTTTGTGAGCATTTTCCATACCCATAGGCTTTGCATAAGAATTCCACCATGACATGGCTTCCTCAATGAGTGTACTGGTAGCGAACTTTACCTTGTACTCCTCTGGACAGTTGCATAGAAGAAACACAGATTCTATCTTCTCGAACCAACGAATCATAGCAGTGGCTCCTTCAGTGCTTTTGAATTTTGTGGGATCACCACTCTTGAAATCCTTGTACGTACATTTACGACCATTAGTACCATTAGCAGCCATCCCGGCAGCTTCTGCTGTTTCTGCCCGAGAAGCGGCTTCAGCAGCGGCTGCAACTACGGCCTCTCTTTCAGCAACTAGTGCTGCCTCTATACTGTCGGCAACAAGCTTTCTGATCTCAGCTGGTGTCATCGCTGAAGTAGATCTTTTGGGTGGCATAACTCTTCTTAATCACAGAAGGTAACAACAATGAGACATAAATGATCATCATACACAATACATACAACCACAACATGTATATACAACCACAACATGTATAAATACAACCACAACATGTATAAATACAATGAAATCACAACGAGAAACAACCACGAAACATCATAAATATAATCATATCACACATGAATATAATACATGAAAATTTCAGCCTTCGTGGACCGATATCATAAATAGCACAACTATTCCTGCAAAGTAGAGTCATACTTGATATATTTTGTTTGTACAACAACCAAAAAGACAACAAGTTCTTTAAACTATGTCCCACACCCCGGGACTAGGATAATAATAGTACATGCTACATGATAAGAGTCTAACAATAGGCACCTCCTGGTGCTCCGCCTAATCGGCGTCGAAGCTCTCGAATATCTCTATCCATAGTGACCACAATCTCTGTTGGGAATTCTGCTAAGGAAGAATTCTGCTGATGGTTACTGCTGACAGATTCTGCTGAAGCATAGTTTCTGCCGAAGTATTATTTAGAGTATTTAGTTTCTGCGGATATAGATATTCCGTATACTTATTATAGTTTGTTATTCTTGAGGATATGCATGAGTTTTATTAGGAATGTATTGTGCATATCTTATTTAGTTTTTAGAATATACGTTTCTTGTGAAACGGTTTAGGGTTCCTTGTCTATAAAAGGAACGCGTCTTTATGTATTATGGACGAGTTTAGAAAAACAACTTTAGCATTAATCAAAGATCCATAGAGGATCAAATCGTTCTTAGTAATCGTGTTCTTACTTGTGTTTGTTTTCCGCTATAGAATACAAGTAACTTAGACTTTCTTTTAGTGTGTTTGTGATTACATAAACATTACTAACGATCCACGAGCTCATGAAGATCTATCAAGGTCTTAAGGTTTTACAAGTGGTATCAGAGCCTCGTGAGAGTCTCTGTGTTACTAAGAACATCTTCACGTTTACACCCTCTCACACCCAATAACCATAACAATGCCTGGATCAGACGATGAATCAGAAGTTAACAACAACAACAACAACAACAACCAAAACACCACATCTATGCAACAACTCACTCTCACCAACAGCAATGCAAAGTTTCCTTACCTTAAGAAGGAAGAATATGAATTATGGGCGATGAAGATGCAGAACTGGATCACCAATATTGATTGGAATCTTTGGGAAATTGTCCGTAAAGGAAACAGTTTGAAGAAGCACGTCAAAGATGCTGATGGTGTTGTTACTATTCTTCCTCCTAAATCTGCTGAAGAGGTTCTTGCAGTACAAAGAGAAAATAAAGTGAGAACCATTCTCCTTCAGGCTATTCCAGATGATCACATGGGAGACTTTCACTACATGGAAGAAGCAAAAGATATCTGGATGGCAATCAAGGCTAGGTTTGGTGGGAACGATGAGTCAAGAAGGATGAGGAAGTCAATGTTGAAACAACAGTTTCAAGAGTTCCAAATAACTGAAGAGGAAGGTATTCACAAGGGGTATGACAGGTTCCATAAGATTTTGAGCCAGATGAATCAGCTGAAGGCCAGACCAGATAATGAGGACTGCAATGCAAAGTTCCTGCGATCTTTACCTCCATCATGGCTACAAGTAAGCATTGCACTCAAAACAAAAGGTGGTCTTGATATGCTTTCTTTTGATGATCTCTACAACAAGCTTAAAACTCTTGAGCCTGATGTTAGAAGCCCCATTCGTTCATCAAACCCTACTTATTCAGCTTTTGTGAGCACCACCTCCAACAAGATGACTCAAGCTTCAAGTTCAAGCTCCTCAGTAACATCTTCCTACTCTCAACCACAGTCGAGTGGTGTAATGGAGGATGTACTCCACTCTTTTGTTGCTGATTATGAACATCAGCAGCATCTTGCTTTTGAGGATTTTGATCAGGTGGATCCTCTTGATTTGGAAGAGATGAATTTAAAATGGCAGGTGGCCATGCTTACTTTAAATGTCAAGAGGTTTGAAAAGAAGTCTGGAAGAAAGTTTGGGTTTCAGGGACGAGATCCAGCTAGGTTTGATAGAAGGAAGATCAAGTGCTATTCATGTGGTCAGTTGGGTCACTTCTCTAGAGAGTGCAAGGATAGGAAGACTGGTGATGAAGTTCGGTATTCAAGCTATCAGAAGAATCAAGTGAATGCTGAAAATCCCAAAGCCTTGGTCACTCTGGATGAACATATCAACTGGAAGGTGCATGATCCTGAGAATGATGATAATGCTGATGTGAATGGATTGCTGGCTAGCTGTTCTTCAGAGGATAAGCATAGTCAGGCTGCCTTTATGGGCATATCTCAGGTACATAATTGTGTGTTTGGTTGTAGTGAAAGGTATAATGAACTTAAAAAGGACTATGATGAATTGAAACCCAAATATAATGAATGTTATGTAGAGGTTGAGGCTTATAAACATTCTTTAAAAACTCTAGAAAGACAAAAAGTTTGGTTTCAGAAGAATCAGGTTGCTTATGATGAAAAGATAGGGGTGTTAGAGAGAGATTTACATTGTGCTAAAATTGATTTAAAACGTACTAAGAAAGAAAAGGCTAATATAGAGTCAGAAAACCTAGTGCTAAAAGAGAAACTAGAGAAGGAAATAGCTAGACATAAAACTTGGTTAATGTCAGGTGATCAGTTAGCTAACTGTCTCTATAATAGTCAACCTGTAAACACTAGTATAGGTTTAGGTTTTAAGAAGTATGTTGGTTTAGAGGCTAGGGATGATGCACATAAATCTACACCAGCAGGCTTAGAACATTATGCTAAAGAAGGCAAATTACATGCTGTGCCTGGACCTATTAGGGGAGAATTCATGCCCTCTACCAACACCACCTCAGACTTTGATGGATCACACCATCTATATGGCAAAAAGTCAAGTGACCTGCCAGACCCTGATTCTAATTCTACTGACTTTGTCTCTTGTTCTTCTAGTGACAAGTCCTCTGACCAAGGGTCTACTACCAGTTATGATTCAAGTGAAAAGTCAGACCTTCCCAAGACCTCACCAAAGACCTCTCCTAAGCCTACACCCAAGACTCCCTACAAGCCTGTTAGAGTTGCTGCTGATGAATCAAATTCAAAGACAGTTTCTTCTGAAGACTTGTCATTTAATTCTTTGCAAAACAATGTTTTCAATTTCGTCAAAAACAATTCTGTTAATGTTAATGGTTTGAATACTTTTGCGTGTCATGGAACATCTTTCAATTTGAATAAATCTTCTAAAAAGAAGAAATGTTTTGTGTGTGGAAGTAAATTTCATTTGATTAAGGATTGTAATTTTCATGAGCAAAGAATGGGTGTAGGTAGTGGTCAAACTAAACCTAGACCAATGTGGAAAAATGTTCAGGATATACCACCATATGTTCCACAAGCAACTCATAGGGCCAGCAATTCTGCTGATAGACATTCTGCTGATGGACATTCTTAATCTGCTAGGAGAAGATATGTTGCTAGACCATTTGTGCAACCTACTAGTTCTTATTTTCAGAATGGTTATTGGCCTGGCTTTATTGACCCAATGTATATGGGTATGGGATATTGGGATACTGCTGTTAAGCCCTCAGCAGGTTGTTTTTGGACTCACAAGGGACCTAATCTTCATAGAAGGTCCAAGAACAATGGTGGATCTTATCAATCTACATGGCCTAATTCTTATGATCCACAAGGCAGGCTCAAGTCAGTAATGACTTGAGTCTCCAAAGTGTACTAACATTTGTATAATTTTGTTGTATATGTAGGATCATCCTTTGAAAAGTAAAGATGTTGGCATAGTAGATAGTGGTTGTTCCAGGAGTATGTCAGGAAACAGGGACATGATGCATGATTTTGTACCCATTCAAGGAGGAGGCAATGTGACTTTTGGTGGAGGAGATGGCAAAATCACTGGGTATGGAACCATCAGAACACCTAACTTGGACTTTGCAAATGTGCTCTATGTAAAGGAACTGCAACACTTCAACTTGTTCTCAGTATCACAAATATGTGATACCAAGAACAAGGTTTTCTTCTCAGAGGATGAATGTCTTGTACTCTCTAAAGACTTCAAGCTTCCAGAAGATACCACAATTCTGCTGAGAGTTCCCAGAAGCTACAATTTATACACATTCAACTTGAATGAAGTCCAACCTGAAGGTGATCTGACATGTTTGGTGGCTAAAGCATCCCTGAATGAGTCAACTAAGTGGCATAGAAGGATGGCTCATGTTAATTTCAAGACCATTAACAAACTCTCTAAGCTTGGTCTAGTTCATGGGCTTCCTTCCAAAGTCTTCACCAATGAACACAATTGTGTTGCCTGCAACAAAGGGAAGCAACACAGAGCTTCATACAAAGCCATTACAGCTGTGAGCACTATCTTAGAACCTCTTCAGTTGCTGCATATGGATCTCTTTGGTCCAACTCAAATCAGAAGTATTGATCACAAGTACTTCTGCCTGGTAATCACTGATGACTATAGCAGGTTTTGTTGGGTATTCTTTTTGAGAACTAAAGATGAAACATCTCCAATTTTAAAAGAATTCATTACCCTTGTTGAAAACCAGCTAAATAAAAAGGTTAAAGGTATTAGGTGTGATAATGGGACAGAGTTCAAAAATGCTGTTTTAATAGAACTTTGTCAGTCTAAGGGGATAAAAAGGGACTATAGCATACCAAGAACCCCATAGCAAAATGGGGTTGCAGAAAGAAAGAATAGGACCTTAATAGAGGCAGCAAGATCCATGCTTGCAGACTCTAAATTACCCACTATGTTCTGGACTGAAGCAGTAAGCACTGCTTGTTATGTTTTGAACAGGGTATCCATCACTAGACCTCATATCAAGACACCTTATGAACTTCTCACTGGGAAAGTTCCTGATATTCATTACCTTAAACCTTTTGGTTGTCAGGTGACCATTTTGAACACTAGTGAGTCCCTAGGAAAGTTTGATGAGAAGGCAGATGAGGGGTTTATAGTGGGGTATTCAGCTCATAGTAAGGCTTATAGGGTATATAATTTAAGTACTAAAAAGATAGAGGAGACCCTTAACCTGAGATACCTAGAAAACAAGCCTCATGTTCAAGGACAAGGTCATCCTTGGTATTTTGACCTGGATTACCTAACTGATTACTTGGGCTATACTAGATATGTTGCTGAACAATCTGCAGGTACACAAGAGTCTCCCATTAACAATGCAGGTACCCTGGAAGTTGACTCAGGAAGTGAGTCTGAGCATGATGAACATACTATTGTTGTACCTTCTTTTCCTCCTAACCATTTTGAAGGAGATACTTCTGATGAGATTGAAGATGAGTCACACTATGCAGAGGACCTTGCTAGACTTAAGAAGCAAGAGTATGCAGCCAATCAAGAAGCTGAAAGACTTGGTGTGGAGTCAGCACAACCCTTCAGTGGAAACCAGGATTCTGCTGATCCTCCAAATGTTTCTGCTGATATTGCCAGATCTGCTGATGGTTCTCCTGAAGGTTCTCCCATGACTACTAGTGTGTCCACAGACTTTGAGGAACCTTATACACGCTTTCCAAGTCCTTCTGATCTTGGAAATCATTCACCCAAAGCTGGTATCTTCAACTCAGCCTCCTATGACAGTGATTTTGGACCGAATGTGACCAATCTTGACACCACAATTGAAGTCAACCCTAATGATACCAAAAGGATCAACATTGCTCATCCTCAATCCAACATTCTTGGTGATCCTCAAGCACCTGTTAGAACTAGAAGTGCTGTGAAAAGTTCTAAGTATGGTGAAGTGGCTTTTCTTTCTTATGTCTCAAATCAGCAAAGGAACAATCACACAGACTTTAAGCATTGTCTGTTTGCTTGTTTTCTTTCTCAAGTGGAACCAACCAGTGTTAGTCAAGCTCTTGAAGACTCCAGCTGGCTTGAAGCAATGCAAGAAGAGATGCTACAATTCAAGAATCAGAAGGTTTGGATATTGGTACCACTACCTGAAGGGAAGATTGCCATTGGTACCAAGTGGATTTTGAAAAATAAAAGAGATGCCAGGGGTATTGTGGTTAAAAACAAAGCAAGATTGGTGGCACAAGGATTCAGACAAGAGGAGGGCATTGATTATACTGAAGTATTTGCTCCTGTAGCTAGGGTTGAGGCCATCAGAATCTTCTTGGCCTATGCATCTTATATGGGTTTTATGGTCTATCAGATGGATGTCAAAGGTGCTTTTCTATATGGAGAAATTGATGAGGAGGTTTATGTATCTCAACCCAAAGGTTTTGAAGACCCAGACAATCCAAAGCATGTTTACAGGGTTGTCAAAGCTCTCTATGGCCTACATCAGGCACCAAGAGCTTGGTATGCTAGGCTTTCAGCATTTCTGCTGAAGCATGGATATAGAAGAGGTGCTATAGACAAAACACTCTTCATTAAGAAGAATTCCAGGGACATCATACTTGTACAAGTTTATGTGGATGACATTATCTTTGGCTCCACTAAAGAAGCATGGTGCAGGGAGTTTGAGGAATTAATGAAGGGAGAGTTTCAGATGAGTGCTATGGGGGAGCTCACTTTCTTTTTGGGTCTACAAGTTCAGCAGAAACCAGAGGGTATCTTTATTAGTCAGGACAAGTATGTTAAAGATATGTTGAAGAAGTTTGATATGGAGAATGTCAGACCTGCCACTACACCTTATGAAGCTCCCAAACCAAAGAATAATCTTGAACCAGATCCTGCAGTGAATGTTCACCTATACAGGTCCATGATTGGTTCATTGATGTACTTGACAGCTTCAAGGCCAGACATCACATTTGCTGTGAGTGCTTGTTCTAGACATCAGGTCACACCACTCACTTCCCACCTGAATGCAGTCAAGAAGATCTTTAAGTATCTCAAAGGCCAACCCAAGTTAGGTCTTTGGTACCCAAAAGAGTCTCCTTTCAAGTTGGAAGCTTATAGTGATAGTGATTATGCTGGTGCAAATCTGGATAGGAGATCCACAACTGGAGGTTGCCAATTTCTTGGAAGAAGATTGATTTCTTGGCAATGCAAGAAACAAACCATTGTTGCTACCTCATCTACTGAAGCAGAGTATGTTGCTGCTGCCAATTGTTTTGGACATGTTCTTTGGATACAAAATCAATTGTTGGATTATGGGTTTAATTTCATGAACACCACAATTTTTATTGATAACCAAAGTACCATATGCATAGTTAAAAATCCAGTTTTTCATAATAGAACTAAGCATATTGAGATAAGGCACCATTTTATAAGAGATGCATATGAAAAACATTTGATTAAGGTGCTTAAAATTCACACAGATGATAATGTGGCTGATTTACTGACTAAAGCTTTTGATGGACCTAGGTTTCAACACTTAGTGGTCCATATTGGGATGGTTAACCCTTAAATGCTATGTTTGAGGGGAGGCATAGGCCTCAGGGGAGGCTTATGCCTCAGGGGAGGATTGTTTGTTGTAAAATTTTGTATTTTGTAAATTTTGTAAATTTTGTAGATTATTGATTATGTTTGCTAACACACTAATCCACTAATGTATTTTTAGTTTGTATGGTTTGGTTTGTTTGCTGTTATGTGTCTGTTTTGCAGACTGCCTTGATATTGCTGATCCTTAGTTGAGGTTAATCAAGATTACTTAAATGGGACATGGTCATTGTTTCTACTGAATGGAAGTGTTGAAGAACAATACAAGTGCAAATCATTGCAAAATAAAGAGCAAGTTGTTCATTCATTCAAAGAAGTTACATTTCTCAAACAACTTCAATTTCAACAAGACCAATCCTATACAAGATAACCTACACAGACACTAGTTCCAATCATCTATTGGTGCACCAGGAAGACTAACAGACATGATTGAAAGATCAAAAATATCACTCATGAAGATGCTGAAGAACCTAGTTTTATATCTTTGGTCCTTGGCAACATCTCATCATCACCTACTCCATTTTACCCTTTCCCTTTCCAGTCACCTCTGCACCCTTGCCCTTTCCTGTGTCTCTATGGTATGAAACACCAGTCCTTGGAGCAGGAAGACCAATAACCACCTCCCTTGTCACTGGGAGTGGTGGATTTCTGGTGTGTGGCCTTGGTTGGGGTTGTGAAGGTTGGGGATTCTCTTCCCTGGTTGGTGCTGCTTCCCTCTCCTCTTCTTCTCTCACCAATCTATTGAAGATTGGCTCAAGACGCTCTGTGAAGTCATCAGAGCCCCTAGGTGAATCATTTGGATCCACCACACTATCATCTTCCGAAGAAGGGAGAAAAGGGGACTTCAAAGTACGAGGCTCATCTTGGTAGGGATATCGAAATAAAGGACGACTATCCTCAGATGATGATGATGATGGAGGTTTGGGTGGATTGTTGGGTCTGCTTGATGTGCCCACATCATGCTTTCTCTTGCGGGCTTGTTCTTTGGTAAGCCCATACCTTCTATGGGAAGTTTGTGTGGATGATTGAGGAATGTTATCTCCTGAGTCTGCTGATGACTCAGAAGTAAGATCGACTACTTCTGGTTGGTTATTCATAGTGTTGATAAGTGATTTTGATTGAATGAGGGTTTGATGGTAAGTTAGGGTTAAGTGATTTGTGCGGATTGTGATTTGGGGTTATTTTTATAGGCGAAGTCAAGTGTTAATGGTAAGTAATGCGAGTTGGGTGGCAAAGTAAAACTCAAGATCTTTACTGAAGATATTATTACTCTTGAGTTGATTCTGCTGATTGACTTCTCACTTCAGCAGATTGACCATCATTTCTGCTGAAGAGTTAATTTTGAAGATTGAAGTTACTTGCCACGTCAGATCTGGTCAACAAACTTCTCCGATTTTATTCACCAAATTGGTTAACTTCTATTTTTAACCTATTTCACACAATCTTCGCTCAACTTAAACCCGCTACTTACTCTCTCTTTAAACAATTCAAACCCTTTTCAACATCCTTTCGATTCTCAATGGAAGAACTTCAATTTAAGAAAGATCATAATAAAGTTGCTTTTCTGGGAAGCGCAAAGGGGCATGAGCTTTATGAACCGATGGTGGATTTCTTGAAGAGGTCCAAGATACATTTTGCACTAACTCAGTATCCAAATATAGTGCATGAGTCCCTAGTCAAGCAATTCTGGGCATCTGCTACAAAACGTTCGGACACAGAGATTGTTGCTAAGATTGATGAAGAAGAATATGTAGTGACCGAGTCGCTGATAAGGACAAGGTTACAACTTGATGATGAAGATGGTGTTTATCACACCAATACTACTGAGATTCTTGCTGGGCTAAGAGAAGTTGGTTATCAAAGTACGAATACTGTCATGTGGCTCAAGAACAAGTTTTGCCCAAAGTGGAGATTTTTGGTGCACACATTGCTTCAGTGCATCAGTAACAAGTCAGGTGGATGGGATCAGTTCTCTACCCAATTGGGTTGTGGTATAGTATGTTTATCAAAGGGTTTAACTTATAATTTCTCTAAGTTTATTTTTGATAACATGATTGAAAATATACAAAAGAAAAAGCATAAGTTTCTCATGTACCCTAGATTTCTTCAAATTATTTTAGCCATAACCACCCAAGATAGAGGTCACTATCCCATAGGATACCTTAGTGCTAAGCTGTTTTCTTCAATGAAAACTCATTATGATGAAGCACATTACCCTTTATTACCAGCTATGTTGCCTCATGGCAATGATGATGCTACTGAGGGAAATGCTGCTAGTGCTCCACCCTCTCCCAATGCTGCTGATGGTATTCCATCAGTGGAAAGGGATGAGGGTCCCTCCATGACTGCTGAAGCATCTAATGTTTCTCCTGACCAACCAATACCTTCTCATGTTGCTCTTAATGAGCCAGTTACTAAGGTTGCAGAGACAATTCAGTCTCTTGACACTCAAGTACCTACACCATTAGAACATGAGACTACCAGACCACCTACACCTAGTCCTGAAAATGAGCCCATTGATGATAGTTTTCATAATTTTGAGTATGCCCATGTTACTCCTAAAAGGTCCAATGAAGCTCCCAATTCCACTGAGAAATCTGCTGGTGGAGCAGAGGACCCTATTACTCTCACTTCTCTGTATAATTTGCTCCACAGGAATGATCAAGGACTTGAGAAGTTGAAGCAGGAGCTTGCAGATACCAAATCATCACTAGGTGATGAGATTGTAGTATTGAAGAAAAGAGTTCAGGAGTTAGAAGATCAGCTTGGGCAGAAAAAGAAAAGAAAGTTTGTGTTTGCCTCTGATGAAGAGCAGGAGGATAGTTATCTGGATTCTCTTGAACTATTGGCCAGAGCTGCTGAATCATCAAAACCAAAGGAGCATATTCAGTTTTCTAGACAGAGAAGAAGAAGACAATACTTGAGCAAGGATGTAGCTGGGACTTCTGAGAAGTCAAGTATGAATGTTGATCAAGCTAACATTGATGATGATAACATTCAAGCTAATGTTCCAACATCTGCTGCATTGTTTGTTGCTGGAAGAACTTTTATCTTGACTCCTGATGCAGAAAGTTCTCCTAATACTGCTGAAGGCTCTTCTCAAAATGTTGCTGCTGATGATTCTTCTGAGATTCCTTTGGAGGATGTTGCCACAGTCCCAACTGTTAATATTCCTCATGGTGTTTCTATTGGTGATCCTGCTCCTCATGTTCCTGCTGAAGTTTCTGCTAGTCATGAGAAAGAAGGTTTGGATGATGATGATCTAGGTCCAGATCTTGTGACTGATCAAGAGAGGAAAGAGCAAACTAGAATATGGAAACAATATGAAGATATGATGAAAAGTCAAGCTTTGGCAAGAAAGATGGAAGCCCAGTTCACCTCAAATTTATCTGCTGAAAGACAAAGGAAATTGGATGCTCAATCAGTTCATTTTACTGATGAACAATGGGATTCTTACACACTCCAAGCAGCTTCAAATCCTACTTTGGCTCAAAGCATACTGGGAGCTAACTTTGATAGTGATAACTTTGCTGCACAGATGATGGCACTTGGTAAACAAAGAAAGCAAGCTGCAGCTGAAAAGTGGAAGGCTATTGCTGCTCAGAAAGCAAAAGCTAAGAGAGATAGACCCCAGACTGCAGCAGAAAAGAGGCAATATATGAGGAATGTGGTCTATAATCAGTATATAGCTCTGGTTTGACAAAGAAGCAAGTTTGGGCCTTATCTGATTCTGAACTACATCAAATATATAATCAGATTATGATGCTTATACACCCACCATCTACTTCACTTAAGAGGACTGCTGATGGAATGGAAGCTCCAAGTACCAAAAGACTCAAGCAAGTGGAGATAGGTACTTCATCTACTGGCGAAAAAGTACATCTGAGTACTTCTACTGTTATTGCTGAAGAAACTCCTGAAGGCACACAATCTGCTGAGCCTATTGCCGCTTCTACCATTTCTGCTGATGCAGCTTCTGAGAGATAACCATCTGGGATTCCTGTTTCTTCTGAAGCTCCACCCAATTTTGCTGAACCTTTTGCTGCAACATCTGCTGACCATGAAGCTCCACCAATGTCAAACTATAATGCAGAAAAGGTTAAACAAGCTGAACAAGCAGCTGCTAAGGGTAGACAAGTCAGGGAAAAGGCTGAAAGGTTACATGTAGCAGGGGGTTTTGTTCCAATTTCTTCTATTCCTACTGAAGATACTTCTTCTATTGCTGCTGAAGATGTTTCTATGGGGATTTACATACCTGGTAGAAGGAAGAAGAGGATGGCACATCTAGGCAAACATGTTGCAAGTAGAAGATCAGTAAGATTGGCTAAGAAGGTCCTCAGAGCACACAAGGGTAGTTCTTCTGAGCAAGTGAATCTAGAGGCTACTGATGATACATTTATTCAAGAGGGTTCTTCTGAAACTTTTTCAGAAGGTTCATACAATATGTTGATTAGATGGACTATAACAGATGGACAACTTAACACTATCTATAGGCAAGATCAATCCTATAAGAATTTCACTTTCTTGCAAGAAATTCTTCATTTGGTGGATAGGCAAGATCTGCAGACTCTTCACAGATTGGTCACTGAGTATTATGCTACACATACACCACAAGGTGCTGGCTTATATCTATTGGGAGATCTTCAAGTTCTCTTTGACTCTCAAACTCCAAATGGGAAAGGATATTCCATTTGGAAGAATTCCCATAGGTGGAAAGTTGATGCTTGGAGATTTTACCCTATCCCCAATGTACATGTGGTGGAGACTGAGTCTGGGATAAGAGTGTGTATGTTTTCTGATCAACAATATCCATTGTCCATGAAACTGATGAATCGTATGCTTCAAAGGAAATTGGAAGTTCCTCCAAATCCAGTTGCTAATGACAGGACACATGCTGAACAATTGGTTGGGTTCATCAAGGCTAAGCTTCTACAACATAAAGCTTCTCATTGATTCTGGTATATTGTATTATTCTTGTAGTTTAACGTTCTTTTCTTTATTTCATTTATTTCTTGGTAAAAAAAAAAAAAAAAAAAAAACTTGTATATTTGTGTACTAACTTTTCTGCAGGTTTGTTGTATATCACTCTGTTGATGGTTATCAACTCACCAGATGTGACTTGTGTCCATCAAAGAGTTGGCTAGTCCAAAGGGTACAGCTTTGGTAAAGACACATCAAATCTGTTGATAGCTATAATAGCTTGCTCAAAGCTATAGGGTACTCCACTCACCCATGCTTCATTGCTGAGAGTTGAAATGGTCATCAATTCACCATGGATGTAACCCTTTCTGGGATCCAAAGAATTGGCTAGTCCACAAAAGTATGGTTTGTGGTAAAGACAATTGGTATCCATATTTGGTTCTCAATTCACCAAGGTTCAGTTGAAACCAAAGAATTGGCTAGTCCTGAGCAAACGGCTACAGGTAAAGACATCTCAAATCCGTTTATAGCTGATGATTTGCTAAAAATCATATGGTTATCAGTGTACCATAGTTTTCGAACTTAAACATTTGGCTACTCCAGTAGTGATGGCTATTGGTAAAGAGACATCAAATCCATTATTTTCAATGATTCACCTCTCACAGGAGTTAACACACCTGGATGTGATGAGAATAGTATGAAACTAATATGTTTTGATGTACAAATTGTCATTTGTTGCTGCAAAGACCTGAAGTTTCAAGTTCTACCATTCATAGAGATGTGGTCATTCTGATTCTTTGCTGATGTTGTTCGAAGTCAATCCTCTTATTCTGAAGTGTTAGAGATCTATCAAGAATCTTGAACTTAACCATGTCAAATTCAAGATTAGGGGAGGATTGTTGGGAATTCTGCTAAGGAAGAATTCTGCTGATGGTTACTGCTGACGGATTCTGCTGAAGGCTTATGGATTCTGCTGAAGCATAGTTTCTGCCGAAGTATTATTTAGAGTATTTAGTTTCTGCGGATATAGATATTCCGTATACTTATTATAGTTTGTTATTCTTGAGGATATGCATGAGTTTTATTAGGAATGTATTGTGTATATCTTATTTAGTTTTTAGAATATACGTTTCTTGTGAAACGGTTTAGGGTTCCTTGTCTATAAAAGGAACGCGTCTTTATGTATTATGGACGAGTTTAGAAAAACAACTTTAGCATTAATCAAAGATCCATAGAGGATCAAATCGTTCTTAGTAATCGTGTTCTTACTTGTGTTTGTTTTCCGCTATAGAATACAAGTAACTTAGACTTTCTTTTAGTGTGTTTGTGATTACATAAACATTACTAACGATCCACGAGCTCACGAAGATCTATCAAGGTCTTAAGGTTCTATAATCTCCTCCAGATGTTGAACCCTAAGCCGAGTAGCAGCGTCCCTGCTTTCCAAACCCTGATATGATACATCGATGGAAACCCTGCCTTGAACCAATCCCTCAATCTCCTCCTCCATAGCCTCAACTCGGCTCACTGGAATCTCCTCTACATGACCTAATGCCCTGTCTATCTGTCCCTGCTGATGATCTAGTCGCGACTCAAGTGTAGCAGCAGTAGGTAGTCTGGCAGCAGCAGCCCTAGAGCTCTCACCAGCCTCAAATCTCCTAGGAGGTGTAGTTTCTGATGTCTCTGAAGTAGCTGGTGATGATGGGTTAAGTCATGCACGCTTCTTGAGCGGCAAGTCAGATATGGGTCTGGGATGCGATGGTGCTGATGGTGCTCCAGATGGTGGTAAGGATGGTAAGGATGGAGATAATGATGATAGAGACGGTAGTGATGATGAGGGTGATGGTGTACGGAACACTACACTCCTTCTCGCTGACAAGCGGCGTCGGAGTGGGCAAGAACGAACACTGGTGGTAAGGGTAAGTGATGATAGTGGTGGTAATGGCAAATATGCAGCTGGTGATCTAACAATAGGACGAACTCTCTTCGCAGCAGTGCGCTTCATGCGCGGTCCATCCGGACATAGTCGGTATACCCAACCAAGAGTTATCTGCTGTCCTGGCTGAATAACTGGAACAACTCTAGGCCCACGGCGGATCACTGGTGACAAGGGTGGTGTAGGAGCGACTTCGCCCTCCTCAAAGGGTTCGGTCTCGGCCTCAGATGATACAGGTGATGAGTTAGGTATAGGGTCCACTGATGATAAGATAATGGTAGGTGGTGATGAGACAACTGACTCTAGTACTATGGTGGGTGGTGATGAGACCTCGTCTGTGTCAGAGTCTGATGAAATAATGATGGGATGGGTGACTGAAGACATCTCTGTGACAATCGACGTGAAATGAAAGTAAATAACCACTTACATTATACGGGTTATGATGAAAAGATGTATGTATGAAATCGCATGTAAAATGAATATGCACTTATGATGATATGATAAGATGCTATGATGATGTGGTTATAGTCTAGGGTATCATGGACAACCTAGTTCGCTATAACCTTAGCTCTGATGCCAATCTGTCACACCCCTAAATAACTGATTTGCAGCGGAATGAAAGACTTGGGGGCATGACTGTCATAGCATCACAGTTACAGTTATATTGAACGACCTAAAGTGCCGTTTTAAAAATACATCGTTTGATTGATTAAAACATTCAGAGTTACAAAAGTTAGGTCCCAAAAGGTGTTTCAAGTTTTCGAAAATAAGTCATTACAAACCAAACGATAAGTCAAAGTGCATAAAAATATAGTGAGACGCGTCGTCACCGCGACTCCAAAATAGGTCCATATGCAAGCCATGATGCGATTACCTTAATTACCTGAAAATACATTGCTAAAAATGGTCAACAATAATGTTGGTGAGTACATAGGTTTATGTAAATGAAATGTTTCTACGGTAACCACAAGTATAAAGTGTATGACAAAAATGCCACATAAAATAATACATTAGCTCTTAAGCTCATGACCCCGAAGCTAGACTGAAATGAAATGCCCCATCCGAGTGTTTTGCCAGACACTCTAATATGATTCAAATGAAATGCGTTCGTTTGACAAGTTGGAGCGACCAACCCGGACGGAGGAGTCACCCTCAATAGATCTATTCACTCACCCTCGCTTGCTCACAATTAACGGTTCATGATAATAATAGGGGACTTTAATCTGGGCAATGATGTAACTTAAGCAATGTAAGTGAGTTTTGATACTTTGGTCCGTATGTAAAAATGGTGCAATGTATTCTCCCCCGAGAGTTTAGAAATTAACTAATCAATTGAAAACGGGGCTATGAAAACTCACCTGATGCGATAGCAACAATGACAATAATGGATATGCTGAAATGAGGCTCGGTCTCTAACCGCAACCTAATATGAATGATATGTTCTAATGTAAGTCATGAATTTACGCAACACATGCAAATACGTATGTTATCGATACCACTTGGGAATTTTGTAAATAATGTTTATCGTCGAAAAATATATTTTTGACGTCTCGTTAAGTTATAAAACACTTTTCGTATAAATACGTTGTAACGATACCCCACGATCGTCATTTGATGATCTATCGATAAATATAGTGTTCTCGTCGTAAAATAGCATTTTCACAACTTATAAAAATGACTAAATGGCCTCGCAAAACTAGCCATAAAATAGTGCACATTGAGTGTTAGGAAATAAGCTCGGCGTTTTTAGAAACCTTGCAACAATATCTTGAAGTCGTATCATTAGTATTTTGTCCATACGCGTCTTGATCAATGAGAAAAACGGCTCTCAACATGGTGTCTTGCAAAAACTGTTTTTTTACTTAGAAATATTTTTCTAATAAAAGCTGTTAAAATGTTTAGTGAATCGTCAGGTTTCAAACGTGTGTATCTTGGTCGTCATAGGCTCGTTTTCTACGTTCTTTATATCCATGGCTTCGTATTAATGTGAACTAATATTTTCAGTAGGTCGGCTCTTCTAGATCACGTCCAACGCCTCGTTTTACCCGTTGAAATTCGTGGGACAGCACGCAAAATTTCAGAAAAATAGTTTTCGTCGTCAAACTTAGAATTAGCGTATCTTTCTCGTCGTAAGCTCGTTTTTGCTCATTCCGGCGGCTACGGTTTCTTTTTTGAAAGTATTTTCTAAATATTTAGGCCAAAATAGTCCATGACCTACTGAGTTTTCCAGATTTTACAAAAATGGACAGCGCCTCATTTATACTTTGCTAAAACCAAAATTTCTAGCTCAAGGCTTGTTCAAAACACTTCCAATCAACACCACAACTAGTCTAAGCCTACCATACACCTTCTTAGGGTGTCATGGGTTCCTAGTCTTCACCAAAAATGGTGGATCTCATGGGATTGCTAATAAAATTCATTAAACTCCTTTTAGTGACAAGATTATGTGTTTAAGTGGTATCTAACATGTATGTATTTGCATGACTAGTTACTAGAACATAAAAATGTAGTAAATGGGAGTATAAAAAGTAGAGAAATTTATTTAACCACTTACTTGAAGTATTGATGAGTTTTGGTGAAAATGCTTAACTATCCTTGGGGTTTTTATTTCAAAACCCTAACTAGGATTACAAATGAGACTGGATAATACTTGATCTTGTAAAATTTTGTGAACCCTTGCTTGTTCTTGTTGTTTGGCCGATCCAAATGAGAAGGAAAAGATGAGAGAAAAACTCTTGCTAGTTGGTTTTAGTTATGGAAGTGTTTATGAATGAATGAGAAGTAAAAATAATATAAGTAGCTAGTTATTAATTATAGTCTTTGCAATCAAGTGAAATGAGAAATTAGAGGAGGGGGGGAGGGGGCATGTGGCGTGAAACAAGGGAAGGGGGGGGGGGGCTTTGAGGGCTATTAAATGAACTTGTCCCCAAATGCAAGTATTAGTTAGTTTAAGTTGAGCATTAGGTGTTACCGGGTACCGAGTTAACTAGAAATAAATCTGGACGGAACAAAATAGAATATGACGAAGTTGTAAATATTATAAAATCACATTCCTTGCAAGAATCGGGTGTTCAAATAGTCGTCGTGTTGAAATTACGCACCGTCGTAGTTATAAGCTTTTAACGGAAAATATAGTAAACGTTTTAAAAACACCGGGTAAATTAATAATATAATTCTTATATCATTATAATGAGTGTGAAAATATATTAGGACCATAGTCTGAAGTGTCGGGTATATTATTCGTAGTAATGACTGAGTGGTAACGTTTATTAAATAAATAAACATACGTTAATAAAAATCACACAAACCCGTGCATGACCTAATATGATGATGATGTTACTGATGATATGTAGACTAATCTAGTCTATATAATGTGTCCTTACTGATGATGCATGAATACGCAGCTAAACCATAATGGTTACGCGAATTTGAATACCCGTAAACCTAGTTTACAAAATGACGAATGATAACCATGAATAGTGATTTCCCTCCGGGGATGAATAGTGTTTCGTGAATAGTGAAATTTCTGAAAATATCTCAAAATCTCAAACTGACTTCAAAAATGATGAATAGTAAATGATGAATAGTAACCCATGAATAGTAAATTGTCGAGGTTTGGAAAAATGACCTGAAATTACGATTTGTCACATGTAGTCTAGATACCACCACAAACAAACCTCTCACGAGGTGTTAACCATAACCAAATGCATCAAAGCTCGACTGAAACATTAACCACAAGGACACCACGACACACCAAGACCACGACTCAAGTACCATAGACTTAAACAAACAAACACAACAAGGTCGTGACTCATACGAGTCACGACTCGATACTAACGGGTCAAAACCCAATCGGTTACATATCAAAACAAATAAACAAGATGAAATAACAAATAAAATCAAAGCAAACACGAATATAACCACAAAAAAATCAAATAAATATTAACGAGTCAACTCAACTCAGTGAGTTGACTCGGTCGAGTTGACTCAACTCACTGAGTTGAGTCGACTTGGCAACGGGTCGCACGTTTTAAGGTGTAAAACGTTTAGATCCACACGAGTTTGTTAATAAAAAGGTTGTTTATTAGCTTTAGCCACGAAATCGTTTGAAATAAATAGATCTATACGTTTTAATGATAAAAAGAAAGAAATAAAGGAAAGTGGTGGTGTTTTCTTACCAAAAAGGCAGGGTGAGGGAAGATGTGCTACGGTGGTGGAACGGTGGTGGTGACGGCGGTGA
Source organism: Artemisia tridentata subsp. tridentata (assembly GCA_021014915.2). Classification (NCBI taxonomy): domain Eukaryota; kingdom Viridiplantae; phylum Streptophyta; class Magnoliopsida; order Asterales; family Asteraceae; genus Artemisia; species Artemisia tridentata. The sequence continues at coordinate 104,250,501 of CP139502.1, read as the reverse complement.
TTGCTACGAGTCAAACGGACACAATAAAAAACTTATATGCTACCTTCGCACTAAAACCTTGTACAAGCCTCCTTCGATCTCCTCTTCGAACTGCTACAGGTGGTAGCGGTTGATGGTGGTGTCACCAAAAACTTGCCGGAAAAGTGATGATGGCACCGGATCTTTTGTGTGTGAGTTGTGAGAGGTGACAATGAGGTGATGAAAACCCTAGATGGATTTTATTATCACGCAGGGACCAAATGTGACCCAATCAGAAGTTAAGGGGTGGCGGAGGAAATATTCCCACAGGGGCTGTTTTAGCAATTTAAGTAATCTTCTATAATATTAAGGTGTGGGACCCATTAAGGCTCGGTAATAATCGATTTGGGACACGAAAGTTACGCCACTATGTTTAAAATAATTTTTCCACGAAAATCGAGTATGAATACAACTAATATATCATAATTATTAAAATAATCTCTTTAAAATTTATATTAGACTTTTGGTTGTGCCGATACGCGTTGTGTGGTAAAGCTTAAAACACACATAAAGGTGAACATATAAACTTAATAAACAGATTATTTCGAGCTTAAGGTTGAGTAAAGACCTGGAAAATTTGCGGTTTTTATGGTCTCTCATTTCTTGGAAAAGTAAAAAACATGCTACATTGTCTAAAAGTTCAGCTGAGGCTGAGTACAGAAGCATGGCTTCTTCTACCCGTGAAGTGATTTAGTTGGGTAACTTACTTCATAGTCTTGGTCTAAAAGATTTATATCTTGTTGATATGTTTTGTGACAATAGTTCAACTATTCAGATAGCTGCTAATCTTGTTTTTCATGAAAAAACAAAACATTTTGAACTTGATGTGCACTTGGTAAGGGAAAAAGTCTCAGCTGGAGTTAGAAAAACCATTAAGATACATACAGATTCTCAAATTGTTATGTGTTTTACCAAGTTTCTTGGTTTTCCTCAGCATAGTTAGTTTCGTAGAAGTCTTGGTTTGCAGGATATGTTTATAGGAAAGATGGCAGGCAGTAAGGAAGAGAATGTGCAGTCTCATGATAAATTTGACACATAAGCTTGAGAGGGGGGGGGGATGCTCACATGAAGTCAACTTATGGTCAAAATAAGTGCAAGGGCTTGTTTGTCAACATGTCAAAGATGTTTACACGTATAATGAAGTTTGGAGAGCAAATAGAAGGTTTCTCAAAAATGAAGGACCAATGTGTAATATGTGGCTATATAAGCCACATATCCATCTAGGGTTTCATTATATTGGTCTATACTTTTTCACATACAAAGTCTTTATTCTCTCTAGTCACGATATGATCATCTCTGATATCTTGTGGTTTAGTTCTTGATCTTTATTCACGAGTATCAATGCATTGTCTAAGTGATAAAAGTGTTTTGTAGTGAGGTTGATAGCATCCTTTCTTGGGGACTATCATTGTCTTTTGTATTTGTTTGGTAAGCATCCGTTTGGGGACTTATCTATCATAGATGTAATGATAAAAGATTCACCAAGGGGTGGTTGGTTGGGTGACATTGTGTGTTCTTTACCATTTATACAAGTTTGATCATATCCATTTATCTTTGATCTGACTTATTGTGTTTACTCTTGAAAATATATAGTACTGCTAGAATACTAACGACATAATCAAGTTTAACATATATACCGCTAAAAAATATATAATATTTTTTGACGACATAATTATATTAAATAAAAAAGCTACTAGTAAGGCACTAGAAGCTAAAGAGTATAATTACAAATCTAGAAATAAACAGAACTACACATTCTAGGTTGCTTCCGAGGCTTTAACTGCGAGGACTGCAAAAAGGATGAAAAAAACTCTTGCCAATTATAGAGAACCGAGACAAGTGAAAAATCCCCACCCACAAAGGCCGTGCCACCAGTTTTCACTCTGGAGTGTTTTTTTATGCAAACCCATACAAGACCCAGGGAAAAGATAGAAGACATTACAAACTGATGTGAGAAGGATTTTTCCTCCAAGAAACCCAATTGAAATTAGACTTACAACGACTAGAATGCTACGTATAAGACAACTGAACAATGTTTTCAAAAATGAGATCCCGCCTAGGCTGATGAATGCCGAAAACTCTTTAGGTTCTGAAACACCATAAAATCCACCACATCACATAACAAACACCTTCAAAAATATCTTTCAAGCCTTTAGGCATCCAAATGCTTTTGAGCCATAAGAGCCACTTATCATACGAAACAATTTCTGGGTCGTCAAGCTCCCACCAACGTAAGAATTTGCTCCATATTTGACAGGCCAAGGAGCATGAAAAAGAAAAGATGGGAAGTAGATTCCATCGAAACACTACATGAAGGAAAAAGGATTGAAGGGATTTCTACGCCTCAAAGAGATAGATTAAGCCGAGTAGGTAATTTATCCAACCAAACTCTCCACACCAAAATATTTACCTTGATGGGATAGCCTTAACCCATCTAGTAGGCGAATCCTCATTTGTAAGTAAAGCATCATCCATTAGGTTGTGAATTGATTTAACCGAGAACTCTTCCGAAGACTCTAGGGACCAAACCTATCGGTCTAGAATTTGAGGGAGAATAACATCAGCAATACGAGAAAGAAGATGGCAATTTTGCTCCTCTTCAGCCCCTCCTCTAGGAGGATGACTATAGGTATGAACTAATGTAGGATCTCTCATTTTCTTGGCCACGCTAATGTCCTTGTGCAACTCCAAAGCATATAGCCTAGGATATTGAACCTTCAAAGTTGCGTCTCCTAACCATATCATCCCAAAACATGGAGTCTTCACCATTTCCCACCTTCTTTCTAAAGAAAGCCAAAATATCTATCCCTTTGCTTTTAAAAGAACTTAATTCACGAATAATTTCAAGCCAAAGAGACCTTCGAGCTGTAGTAATACCTTTATCAAGAGCTCCTTTGTGACAACTCATATTTTTTTGGGTCATAATTTTAACTTTAAAATTTTACTATTCTTCCTCGAGAAAGTTACTATTCGTTATCATAGTCTTTACTATTCATCATTTTCCGAAAATCAGATTTTTCAAGTATTAATTTCAAGTAACTTTCAGAATTACATCTCGTAACATAGAAACATCATTTGGTGCACATCATATAGACTAGAGTTAGTCTACATATTGCCAGTATCATCGTTTTCATATTTGGTCCTTTCTGTGTTTACCTTTTTAATTGTTTATATTTATTTATTAATAAACGCTTTTACACGATTTTTGTGCATGACCAATATTCCCGACACTCCCCACAATGGTTCTAATATATTTTTTTACACTCATTACAATGTTACAAAAATTCAATTATTATTTTACCTGGTATTTTGAGTCCATTTATTATACGCATTCGTAAATATATATAGTTACGATAAATTAAGTAATTATGAAACGATAATTATTTAAACACCCAATACTTACACAAGATACAATTTTACAATTTTTATGACTTTATTATACTTCATTTTGTTCCGCTAAAATTTATTTCTAGCTAACTCAGTACCTAAATTAAAATATCTTAATTATTATATAATAGATTCTAGATATTTTAAGACAAGTAAACACAAGAATTAATTAGCAAACCACTTTTCCTCTTTTTCCTCTCCATGTTTCATGTCGTTCCCCCTAGTTTTGTTTCTTTGACCAAATTTACATGATTATGTCTATTAATCTTATATATATTTAATTAAAAACTAAATATTTTCCTATAAATACCAACTAGCACATTCACTTCATTTTACACTTAATAAAAATCACCAAAACTCTCTCAACACTCTCATAGTGCTCGACCAAGGAAGAAAAAGGAGAAGAAGATCCGGTTTTTATTAGTTTCAAGCATATTTCGATCATTTACGGGCTATATACTAACTATAAATCGATTTGGATTAACCGTTGGGGTTCTTTTGTTCTAAATCTTTCCAAAAATCCTTTATTTTCAAGTAAGTATAAAAATAACTTTTATACTTTTCATTATATATTTTATGCAATCTTTATGCTAGTATATGCATTTATATAGTTTAAATATTCATTTAAACTCATTAAACTACATATATCACCTATGATCATGTTTGTGACTTTTTACTATGAAAAAAAGTAAATACGTGTTAAACAAAAATTGTTGGATGAGAAAAATGTGTATTTACAAGCCTTGGAACATTTTTACTTTGACTTATAGAATATATTGTTATATATATGTTAATATAAATCTATAATTGTTTTACTAGATTTTAGTCATATGTCCTAGATCTACATTATTTATATTGTCATGAGTATTTTGAACTATATATTGGTTGGAGAAATTGGTGGAAGAGTTTAAGATAGATGTGGAGTTGATTTGAAGGGGTTTAGTATAGAAAAATGGATTATTTAAAAATATGCGCAAAAGCATTGCCCAAATTTCTAACTTTTAAAAAATCAAGTTATTTTTACAAGATTTAGTCAAAGAAATAGAAAATAGATTTTTAAACGAAAACGTGGTCATCTGAATGGATTAAAACGGATTTGTAACGAATGATATACGAGTTCTTCTAAATATATTAGCGACAACTATTTTCAGAAATATATAGTACGCTGTCCAGATTTTTATTGTGGTTAAACCAAGCTTTAAAAGATAAACCTAGTCCTCAAGACCTTATAATATGATAGTATGCTTAAATACCTTCGCGGGGATAGGTAGAACTTTAAAAACCAAGCTATAACGAAGGAGTTATGACTTAACAAAGATACCGACGAAAAATAATATTTTACAGCTTTTCTAATAGGGAATAGTAACCTGATTTTATTTTTAGAAATGGATTTTTGGGCACTTTAGGTGCGGTTTTGGATAAAATGTCAAAAAAAAAAGTTGTAGTGTTTTGGTCACATACTTTTGTCGATTCGAAGACTTGACAATATACATTACTGAAACATTCGTATCGTAGTTACGATACATACTTGCTAAAAATCCAAAATTGTATTATTTTGACTATTTCTAAGAATTTCCAAAGTAACGTTATTTTATAACTAAACTTGCAAACAAACATATACGAGTGATATAATATTTTATAAAATTGCATACACGACATTATTGCACTACCAAAAACACATTATCACTTTAGGTTGTGGTTAGAGCATCGCGCATCATTTTTCGTGCACACATACTTGTAACGTATTACTCATTGCTTGAGATGAGTATTCACGAACCCCTTTTTCTAACTATTTTAATCGCTTTGGGGTGGATGCATGAATTATTACTTGAACTCTTGAACTTGACTTGAACTTTTAAACTCGACTTAAACTTTTGAATTTAATGTACAGTACGTACGATGACCTAAAGTCTCCCTTGTCTACGGAGCAGCAATATAAAATCTTCCCTTCTTCGGTGTAGTTTTGACTTAATAATATATAATAGTTTGTGAATGATGTACTATTCGTTCATCCGCAATTATTAGTCTCCGACTGGTTTGCCGTTCGCACTCCAGTTTATACGTACCGTTCGTACGGCTTCCTTGTGTGGAGCAGTAGGTAGTATGGATAGTGATATTAGAGGTCGGCCAACCTCTCGTTCCCCTGTCTACGGAATGCATATTATTTATTTTAGGAGCTTTGCCACATACTTTATTATACATTATGTGCCCTTATTGTGAACTATATTGACTACGTGTACTTGACTACCAGAAATACGACTTTTATGCAATGGGTTGTGAACACATAGGTTACAAGTCTTGTATGGGCGGGACTTGCAACTGAATGGATTGACAACGCCTTTGCCTTCTGTACTATTCTCAAAGACCAAAAACTTAGACTCTCTCTTAAAAGTTTTCATATTATATAAAACGTGTGTACTCACCAACTATTTTCATAGTTGACCCATTTTCTCTCATGCATTTCAGGTGATCGTCAGTAAGCTTTTCTTCAAGGTCTTTGCATAATGAAGTTTTCATATCTCACTACTGATCATTATGTATTAAAACGCTATCTTTTGGGAACTAAACTTTATATTTTAATTGCCGATGTTGGCTAAACTAATATTGTAATGATGTACTCTTTCCTTTAAATCTTAAATGTTGGTATGTTCTATTATCTTATGCTTGTGTTCCTTTCTAGTTACACCTCGTGTTTCCGCTTTAGCGGGGTGTGACAGATTGGTATCAGAGCCAGGTTTTATAGAGAATGCCGATTTTTCAAAAATAAAAATCGCAACTATAACCAGAATAAAGTTTTATTAAACATCGAACATCATACGAGTCGACTAGTCCTAGCGTTGCATCGTTAATCTTAAATTGTACATAGCCTGATCACCTATGTCTAATTCAGGAAGAATCATGCAATGATAAGAGTAGTAGTCTTGGATCATGTTTAGTCGAGTCTTAAGAGTCTGGTCACCTGAAATTGCATTGGTCGGGTGGGTATGCATAGCATGTTTGTATGTTCGCGTTTATGTTACTGTATCTTGTTTATACTTTCTCTTTGCTACCTTACGACTCGTTAGACTAAGCACGTCTTTGTTCCGGTCATGTTATGATCTCTATGTCACGACTGTCATTGTATTGTACATCATCCGTCTTCGATCGAGTATCGCTTACTTAACCCCATGTTTTGGTGTATTGTAGAATCATGGCTGCAAACACATGTTCAAGAGGCAACAACAATGGAGCCCAAATGATAGTGCTGCTAGATTGGCAGACCTCCTCACTCAAATTGTCGCACACATTGATGCCGGATGACCCAATAATGGAGCGGGTACCTCGAACAAAGGTCAGGGATGTAGCTATAAGACTTTCATGACATGCAAGCCGATGGAATTTCGTGGCACCGTGGGTGGCATTCTCCTGCTAACATGGTTTTAGAATGTGGAGTCAAAACTCAGTATCACAAAATGTGCTGAAGGGGATAAGGTTGAGTTCTCTGCGGGTCTGCTCCAGGGTCGAGCATTGACTTGGTGGAACAACCAGCTACAGACCAGAGGAAGAGAAGCTGCAAATGGATTATCTTGGGAAGCATTCAAGAAATTACTAAGTGACAAGTACTGCAAAAAAGACGAAGTGCAGAAGCTGGAAGCGGAATTTTGGAACCGCTTGATGGTAGGAGTAGAAGTCGACAAGTATACGGCCCGTTTCCATGAGCTGACTAGGATGGTTCCTCACATGGTCTCCACTGTGGAAAAGCTGATCGATCGATATATTTGGGGATTGATCCCTGAAATCAGGAGGGATGTCATTTCATCGAACCCAACCACTCTGCAAGCCGCTGTGGGCATGGCATACTGCTTGACAAATGATGTGATCAGTTCTGGTGAACTAACGAAAGGAAACGATGAAGGACAAAAGAGACAGGAAGATCAGTGATGCGTGGTTTTGCGACCTTACAACAGGTTTTACCTCTCGAGGGATCTCAAGAGGCTTGCAATCCCCACCAGGCAGTGTACCTGACCGATGTAGTATAGTGAAGTGGCAAGTACCGGGGGATTGATCGTTCTCTAGGGGAATAGTGTCGTTAGGATTGAAAAACTACTCTAATAGGTCTAAGGGTGAGAGAAGATTCTTTTTTGTATTTTTTTATATTTTTATGAAAGCAAGTGATTAATTCGTTTTCCAAAGGAATATTTGTGAAAATATTTCCCCGGGTCGTTCTCCCAACGAAGGTTTGACGGCGTTTGAATCGATTCGGTGTCGTGAAAATATGAAGTGAATAAGTGAACGTGAAAGATTATTTTGGTGTTGATTAAACTAAAATATGGAAAATTAAAAGCAATCAACTTAATCAAATAAATGCACACAAAAACAAATCAAATAACGCAAATCCCGGGCTAATCCCGCGACTTAAAAACTATTAGTGAACTTATAAGCCTAAAATACAAAACTAACAATTCAAGGGACTGAAAATGTAATTTATAAAAACTAAATTTATAAAAGAAAATAAAGAAAAAGTTTATTAAAAAAAACTAAGGGACTGAAAAGGTAATTTCGGAAACTATATTTAAATCTAAAAGTTTTAAAACAAAGACAAGGACTGAAACTGTAATTTCTAAAACTTGTTTAATACTAAAAACGATTTTAAAAGAAAGATAGGGACTGAATTAGACTAAACTGAAACTAGGGGACTAATTGGTAAAAACTGAAAATTAAAAACGTTTTAGAACTATAAAACAACCCAGGTTCGATCCTGAGTTACTACAAAATTTACTAAACTATATTTTTTTTTTTATTTTCTTCTTTTGAAATTCAATTAACAATTAACAAACACTAATTTTTTGAAGAGAAATGAATTTAAACAAGCTGGAAAAAGCTGGAAAACAGCTCGAACACAAAACAGTTAAGTTTTTCACACTCTTTTGAAAACAGTCAAACAAGCTCAAAAATGAGACTCAAATAAGCTAACCAAATAAGCTGAAAATAGAAAACCAAAAGCAGAAACTGATAAACAGCTAGCTTGTCTAGCTTTTGCCCCAAAAATCTCACACTTGACTCAAGTAGATTGCAAGAAAACTACTTATGAACTTGGCTTGTGACTGAGGTGCAGTGTAGCACTAATGCAGACTAGCAACTTTGAGCTTAAATTTAGATAAGCTAATGAGTTCCAAACTGAGATTTCCTTGTTGATCTAAATTCACAAGCTGGCAAGCTACTAAAATCACCAATCCAAACCTATTTCCAAACACTATTGAATCCTACAAGTGCTCTAGAAATCTATGCTATTTCTGCTTATACTAATTTTTTTACTTTTTGATTTTTTTTTGAAAGCTTTGACTAAATCCAACTTTAGGCCTATGAATTAGTTAATCTATGTTCAGTGATCAAGTTTAAGCTTAGAATTCACTTTCACAATCAACTAATGAATCAAATGACCAGTCAAACAAACTCAGTATACTAAAATCACAAGCAGTGAAGTAATTTTCAAGCAACTTTGACTTTTCTATGTAATACTACTGACTTAATGCTAGATTCCTGCTTCTTATACCTTATGTGACAGCAAACAACCAACAATCCTTACTCAATACCAGCCTAGGTACCACTAATCCTCAAATTAATAGCTTGTTCCAAACACACCTCAACTAGAACAATAACACTACCTTTAGCATATTTGGACCACAAGCAAACAAACTAATGATCAACTATAATGCAGAATCAATATCTAAAGTTAATCCAACAGCAAAATGCAATTATCTAACACAGAATCTCAGAATCACATATATTATCAAAACAGAAACTGAAGTGAGGCAAATTCAAACTAAAACTATCAACTAATGATTAAACAAGTTTTACTAATATAAAATCTAACAAATTAACATCAAATAATCAATATCAAACAAAAATCAACTTGACAGCAGCAGAATTAAACTATAAAAATTGAGGTGAAATGTAAATAAGAGAGAACTCACAATGTAACTCTCCCTCAGCACAAATTGAGGGAGTTCACTAAGCTAGCCTATCTTTGGATAGGCCAAACACTTCCAGTACTCTGTTTGATCTATCAAATTACCCCAGAATCATCACCATCATGGACCAGTTGACTTTTGTTGACTTTTTGATGAAATTTGAGAATCAGACTGATTGAGAACTTACACAAGCTCACTAAAGCTATGGACAGCTAAAATGAACTTTATCTAAATGAAATCAAACTTATTGAAGCCTGTTTTTGAAATTTGAAAAATATTTTTATTTTTTTATATGTATTTTCTGATTTTTTTTTAGATTTAGATGTATAACAATAAACTATTAACTAAGATACTAACTGAAATTAATTGCTAGATTATAATAAAACAGTAACAAGCTATTTAAACTAAAATTAAACTAAATAGAGATTAAAAGTAAGATTGAAGAAGCTTGAAATATAAAGAAGTAAACTAAACTTTCATTGATTATAAACTGGATTACACTATTAAAAGGAGATTACAATTGAGATATAAAAACGACAGAATTTCACTACTAAATCCTACACACCGAAATGAGGAGAAATCCTCTTCAATTTATAGAGCTCGAATGAACCTTCTGGGACTTCCACCCTGGCAATCCGCGTGCTCCTCAGCTGCTATCTACCCTTAGATCGTTTCTTGCTCCCTACTCTTAAATCACAGCCGTATGATCAAAGGTGTGAGGTGGCTCGACCAATAAGCGACACCCACGTGTAATTCCTTGGTGTCAGGTGCTTCTAAAAGTGCGTGCAAGGACCATAGTACCCTTAAATGTGGTAATTTTGGATTTGAGGATTTTAGGGTTCGTGGTAACAGTAGTTCTTCTGGGAAAGGATAAGAAAAAGGGGGGCGGGGTTATTTTTTTTATAATAGCTTGACTTGTATTAGTAATAACTTTGACACCGGGTTTGGGTAAGTTTGACCGGGGAAGTGTTGGGCCGGGTTGTGGTGTAGGATTTAGTTGTGGGTTGGGTTATGGAAATGGTGGTGGGCTGGATGGGGTATTTTAGGTGTTGGGTTTAGGATTATGGATAATAAGGTCCGGTTGGTTTATATAGGTTTTAGGATTTTAGATAAAAATCACAAGGACCAAATTTGTATTTTCTGAAACCTTGAGGACTAATTCTGCCATTTCATCAAAGTGATCTAAGGGTGATTTTTGGCTTCTTGACCAAGTATGACTTTGCCGGATCCGGTTCTGAGTCTTTTCCGTATCTCGTGCTCGTTTTCTTGATTTTCTTGACTTTTTGTCGGTTTTTCGTGATATCCGTCCCTGCATAAACAAAACACAAAAACACACTATCCTCATGCAATGTTATAAAAACACGTTTTTTAAACCGAAAATTTCCAATCTCTTTTTACTAACTTTGAGAAGTAGCAAAATTTTCAAAAGATATCAAGAAATCTTAAGTTCTAAAAACTCCCCATTTTTCCTTTATTCTATTTTTGTATTTTTCTTATTATTCATGTGACGGCTTTGTCGACAATCATTATCTCACGATAACTTTTAGGGTCTTCGAGCAGGAAACACAACTCATAAAGAAGTGACCATACGGATAAAATTCGTCGTCCCTGATTTTTCACAAGTCCCCAAACTAAGCTTAAAAACGAAATCATTGTTATTTACAAGTTAGATTGCTATCACTACCCAGAAAGCTAATTGTGGACTCTTTGTTCCCAAATTCCTATTTTCCTCTATTTATTTTATTTTTGGTGAGAAATGAATTTCTTCAAATTCTCATTTTCGATAAATTTTTGTCCGATAAAGATATCTAGTTTAGACGCTAAGTAGTTTTCAAACCTTCCCTCGAAAACCGTTGCATACAAAAATGAGGTCCACATCAAGGTCTCTGATTTAACACGATTTTGAGGATATCCCTTTTATTTGCGACCGAAACAACTCATCTACGAGTCCAGAGACGGAAGCCTTTATTAGGACACCCCCGGAGTCGAAGTTTGGCATTTTTAAACATTATTAAGCACATTAACGTATTTAGTCCTTGGCCCTTTATAACAATCACAACATCGGCTGCGAACCGGCAAGATGTGATAGTCTATTATGACCTTGGAATTTTTCCTCTGCCTTTATTAGAAGTCTACAACATCGGCTGCGAACCGGCAAGATGTAGAAAACTTTTTATGGCTTTGGATTATTATTATACATTATCATATTAATTAATTATTTGCCAAACCCCAAGTCCTACGGCTTTTATAACAATCCCAACATCGGTTGTGAGCCGGCAAGATGGAATAGTCTATTACATCGTAACACTGACAGTACCTTGATGTGTACCCAACTTTCATAAGCAAGAATTCTCTAAGGAAGAAATAAAAACTAATTATCGCCAAAACTAAAATACCTTTAATTATTCCTAGATTACTATTTTTGAGTGAAACAAGCTGATGGGAACAAAAAGCCACAAGTAACTTTGATGAGCTCTAAAGAGATCCAACTACTCCATGTTTAGCAATCTAACTTATAAACGACTCTATCATTTCTCGTTCTTCGCAAATTTAAAATCTTAAATAATAAGATCCGCGAATGCTTAGCCTAATAATCAAGCCATGCATATATAAAGTCAAATACGAGAACTTGCAAACTCTTAGAAAGAATTCGCATTTTATAGCTCCTTGTGTAAAAGACTAGCACGAGCTTATAGATTATAAACGGTTAAGGAGACAAGCTAGGGCTCAACACGCCCGGTCAAGTCAGAATTTTATTCCTACTCTCACCAGCAGAAAGTCAACAAAATTGTCAAAATTTATTATATTTTTGCAAAAATTTTTAAATTTTTCTCATTTTTTTGGATTTTTTCAATTTTTGAGGAAAAACGGGGTTGCATGAGAAAACGGCAAAAAATGCAAGGCAAAAATCAAATCGCAAGATTACCCCCAGACTAAAACGAGACATTGTCCTCAATGTCTTAAAGGTAAGGGTTCTCCTACAAAAATCTAAGGCCGTTTATTAATTATGCCAAAAGATATATGTAAAGTGATAAGATTTTAGGATATCGATAAGCAGCGAATGATGAAACTCGAGTAGCGTGAAGGAAACTACGAGCACGAGAGTCTTCATCATCGGGCATTCCTGGGCACATCATAAGAAAAACCACGAAACACAAGATATGGAAGAGGAGCCCCTCCTCTTTATTAAGAAAATAGAAAGAAGATAGATGGATAAGCATGGGGTGCCTCCCACGAAGCGCTTGTTTTTGTTAACCGAGTCACATGAGCTTGACTCGACCCCGAATTTATTTGTCCATGGGGAAAGTTTGGAGATCCGGGACAACCATGGATGGTACGTCCCCTCCAAAATAGTGCTTCAACCTATGACCATTCACCTTAAAGTTTGGACCGTCATTTTGAGCTAACTCGACGGTTCCATATGGGAAAACTTGAGTGATGGTGAATGGCCCAGACCAGCGAGTTTTGAGTTTGCCCGAGAAAATTTTTAGCCGAGAATTGAAGAGGAGGACTCGATCACCAACATTGAAAATGCGATTTTTAATCTTAGAGTCATGAATCCTCTTTGTTTTCTCTTTGTAGATCAAAGAATTCTCGTAGGCTTGATCCCGAAGCTCATTTAATTCATTAATTTGGAGCTTACGGTGATCACCTGCGGTCTTAAGGTCAAAATTGGCATGTTTCAAGGCCCAATATGCCTTATGCTCGAGCTCGATGGGTAGATGGCAAGCTTTTCCGTAAACCAACTTGTAAGGAGTACACCCGATGGGTGTCTTGAAAGCGGTTCGGAAAGCCCATAAAGCATCATCCAATTTGTCGGCCCACGAGGCTCGATTTTCACCAACGGTTCTTTCAAGGATACGTTTCAATCCACGATTCGAAACCTCGACTTGTCCGCTTGTTTGTGGGTGATACGCGGTAGAAAGTCGGTGAGTGACACCATACTTGAGCATAACTTTTGCAAATTGATCATTGCAGAAGTGAGTACCGCGATCACTGATTATAGCACGAGGAGTTCCGAATCGGGAGAAGAGATTTTTCAAGAACTTAACAACCACTCGGGCGTCATTAGTGGGGAGCGCTTTAGCTTCAACCCATTTTGACAAGTAGTCGACGGCCACGAGTATATACTTATTCCCTCGTGAAGACGGGAATGGCCCCATGAAATCGATGCCCCACACGTCAAAAATCTCACAGACTTGAATTGCATTTTGAGGCATTTCGTCTTTTTGCGAGATTTTTCCTTGACGTTGGCAAGAGTCACATGACTTCACCAAGTTGTGGGCATCGCGGTAGATTGTCGGCCAATAGAATCCAGAATCAAAGACTTTTTTAGCAGTATAGCTGGCACCATGATGTCCCCCCGTGGGTCCATTATGGCAAGCCGTGAGGATGTCAACAGCTTCTTGGCCATGCACACACCGTCTGATTACTTGATCGGCACATATCCGGAATAAGTAGGGGTCGTCCCAGAAATAATGTTTAACATCTTTGAAAAACTTCTTTTTCTGCTGGGACGACATCCCTTTTACCACAAAATTCCCCGCATGGTAATTTGCGTAGTTAGCAAACCATGGGGTACTCGGATCATTTTTTAAAGATATCTTCCCAAGTGTCTCGAGAGGAAATGTTTCGGTGATTTCCTTTTTCTCGAGATCACTTTGATGGGGATTTTCCAGTCTGGACAAATGATCAGCGGCTAGATTCTCTGCTCCTTTTTTATCACGAATGATAATATCAAATTCCTGGAGCAGAAGAATCCACCGCAGTAACCTTGGCTTAGCATCTTGCTTCGCTAAGAGATACTTGAGAGCAGAATGGTCCGTATACACTATGCTTTTGGATAAAACAAGATATGGTCTAAATTTCTCAAAAGCGTAGACAACGGCTAACAACTCTTTCTCAGTAGTAGTGTAGTGAGATTGAGCGTCGGTCATTGTCTTGCTAGCATAGTGTATCAGTTGGAAGTATTTTGACTTGCGTTGCCCCAGGACTGCACCGATAGCATAATCGCTTGCATCACACATTAGCTCAAAGGGCAAGTCCCAGTCGGGGGCAACCAAGATTGGAGCTTCAGTCAGTTTCTTTTTGAGAACCTCGAATGCTTTGATGCATTCGAGAGAGAAGAAGAACGGAGCATCTTTTTCAAGAAGATGGGTCAGAGGCCGGGCGATTTTTGAGAAGTCTTGAATAAATCGTCTGTAGAAACCGGCATGACCAAGGAAACTTCGGATTCCTTTAACGGTAGTGGGATGAGGTAGCTTAGCGATAACATCGACTTTAGCTCGATCGACCTCAATCCCAGATTTGGAAATCTTATGGCCGAGGACTATGCCCTCTTTAACCATGAAATGGCACTTCTCCCAATTTAGAACGAGATTGGTGTTTTCACACCGTTCAAGCATTTTGTCTAAATGGGAGAGGCAAGACGAGAAAGAATTTCCATAGACGGAGAAATCATCCATAAAGACCTCCATTGTTTTCTCGATCATATCGTGAAATATGGCCATCATACACCTCTGAAACGTGCCCGGAGCATTGCACAAGCCAAAAGGCATGCGTCGGTAGGCAAACGTTCCATAAAGACACGTGAAGGTGGTCTTTTCCTGATCTTGGGGATCAATTGGTATTTGAAAATACCCGGAAAAACCATCGAGAAAACAATAGAACTCATTTCCCGCCAAACGCTCAAGCATTTGGTCCATAAACGGTAATGGGAAATGGTCTTTACGGGTAGCATCGTTGAGTTTTCGGTAATCGATACACACTCTCCATCCGGTGACGAGACGTGTGGGAATTAACTCATTTTCTTCGTTTTTCACAACGGTCATTCCACCCTTTTTGGGCACACAGTGGACCGGGCTAACCCATGAGCTATCTGAGATCGGATAAATCATCCCTGCGTCAAGGAGTTTAAGAACTTCCTTCTTTATGACATCATGGATTTTTGGGTTAACACGTCTCTGTTGCTGAACAGCGGGTTTGAAATTATCTTCCAATAAGATCTTATGAGTACAGAACCGAGGGTCTATGCCCTTTATATCGGAGATTTGCCAAGCGATGGCACTCTTATGCTTTTTAAGCACGTCTAAGAGTTGAGTCTTCTCCTCATCTTTTAGATTTTTAGAAATGATGACGGGAAATTTGTCGGTATCTTCTAAGAAAGCATACTCGAGATGAGGAGGTAAATCCTTGAGCTCAAGCTCCGGAGGATTCTCAGTAGACGGCTCAATTTCTTTGATTTCTTCTTTTCGAATTTCTTTCATCGGAGGGAGAGAAGATGTCGGATCTTCATTCAATAATCTTTCAAGCAAAAGAATATCTCCCTCCGGATCAAGATAAGAATCATCAACTTCCGGTGAAGTTGGTGTTTCAATAGCAAGAAAGTCATCAACCTCTTCCAGGAAGAAATCACCTCCCTCAAACGGAGTGAGGGACGGGGAAGGGTCGGAAAGAATGGGTTGAGTAGAAGGAGTGGGATTGCCACTCGAGGATTTATCGGAAAATCCAAGAACTTCTTGAGAATACTCCTCTGATGCAACATCAATCACATCGATTCGATTAACCGAGACGGAATCGTGACTGGAGGAGTATTTGAAAGTTCGGTCGAGGTTAAAGGTCACGGCCTCATTATCCACCCTCAACGTAATTTCTTCACCGTAAACATCAATCAAAGCCCGCCCGGTCCTCAGGAATGATCTTTCGAGAATTAGAGGAACCCGGGGGTCAGGATCAAAATTAACCACCGCAAAATTTGCTGGGAAATGGAACTTCCCCACCTTGGCGAAGACATCCTCGGCTATGCTAAGCGGAATAGTCGTGGTCCAGTCTGCAAGCTCGAGGGTCATACAAGTTGGGGTAAGTTCGGGCAATGAAAGTTTTTGCCAAACGGATAACGGCATTAGGTTGATGCTTGCACCTAGATCGGCCAAGGCATGACATTCAACCATCCCCGGGAAGTCACATGGAATGAGGAATCTCCCCGGGTCTCCAAGCTTTTCTGGAAGCTTTTTAAGGAGTACCGCTGAGCAGTTTTCATTCAGAGGGGTTTTTGCAAGCTCAAATAATTTTTCTTTATTGCTAAATAAACTCTTGATTGTAGAAGCAAATTTTGGCATCAAAAGCAAAGTATCCGAGAAGCTTATATCAAAATGCAAATCTTGGAAGATTTGAAAGAATTTTTCCATTTGATTTGAAGCTTTTTCGCAGAGCTTTTGATCATTTAATCGCGAAGGATATGGAAGTTTTGCTTTGACGGAAGCTTCTTCGGGAGCTTTTTCGGGCTCAACGTTCTTTGGTTCAGATGGATGGTTAACCGTAGGTTGGACGTCCTTGGTTCCTCCGTTGTTAGTAGGAGGTTCCATGTCCTTGGTCACCTCGGGTTCACGGGCGACTACCTTAGGAGGAAGAGAAGAAGAGGTAGTCGGAGCCGTGGGTCCATCGTAAGAGACACCACTCCTTGTAGTGATCGCCTTAACATCGCCCCTCGGGTTGGCGACCGTGTTGCTTGGGAGAGAAGTAGTACCCGAGCCCGAGGGTCGATCATTTAAAGATTTTTTCATTGCAGCAATCTCGGCTTGTTGTTGATTAAACTTCCTATTCATATCTTCTTGATTCTTAAGGGTCATTTGATTCTGAAGCATAATCTGCTTAAGCAACTCATCCGTGGGCAACGGAGGCGGAATGAATCCTTGGTTGTAGTTTTGGTTTCCTTGATTAAGGTTTTGCCCACGGTTGTTTTGGTTATGAACTTGATTGGTATTAGGGGGAGGATGGTAATTTCCTGGATTTGGTGGGTGGTAATTCCCTTGGTTGTTACGGTTTTGGTTTGGAACAAATTGATTATTTCTGTTTTGGTTCTGATTCTGATTGTTCGAAGCTGGATTGTTAAAACCTGGTGGTCCAAGATAATTGTTAGAACGGTAGCTGAGAAGATTACGGTCTCCTTGAGGTTGGTAACCGTTACCTCCCTGATTGAAGGATCCCGTAGCAGCATAAACGTTCTCTTGAGTGTAGCCACCGGCGGCTGGGCACTCGAAATACGGATGTGGACCACCACAAGTTTCACAACTTTGGTTTACAATATTGACTTGATGATTGTAATGTTGAGGGAAATGGTTTTGATTGTTGTGGAATGGAGAAAGGCCGGGTGGTCCCATTTGGTTATTTTGAGGACGGAATCCTTGAATTTGATTGTAGGTTACTGATGCTACGGTAGCATTCGAACCTTGGCCACCGGAGGCTTGACAATCATAATAAGGATGTGGACCACCACAAATCTCACATTTTTGATTCACAACATTGACGGGCTGAGAAGGTCTTTCTTTATCAATTAGACGCCCGATTTGTTTAGTGAAAGAGGCAAAAGGTTCTTCTTGTTTGCTAAGAGCTCGGGTGAAAGCATCATCTGATTTGTTACTCATATTTGAAACTTGAGCTTTGGTTCTAGAATTCCTCACTCTGGCTTTATTTTCAATGATAGTCAAAGCTTCTTGAGTGTTTCTAGTCAGAAAATTTCCACCCGCAGCAGAATCGAGTGAATCTTGATCAGATGGATTCAACCCATTGTAGAAAGTATCAATTTGAAGCAAGGTTGAAAATCCGTGATTAGGACACTTCTTTAACAACTCTTTGAATCTATCCCAAGCTTCGTTGAACGATTCATCGAAAGCTTGCTGAAATCGAGTGATTTGATTTCTGAGATTCGATGTTTTAGAAGGAGGATAAAAGTAGTTCACGAACTTAGAGGCTAAATCATCCCATGTAAAGATTGAATTAGGAGGTTCCTTATCGAGCCAAGTCCGGGCTGCTCCTACGAGAGAAAAAGGAAACAACCTCAATTTAAGCACATTATGAGGAACGTGATTCAAGTTAAGTGTTTCGGTGATGTCAATGAATTTCTGGACATGGGAATGAGGATCTTCATTTTCGAAACCGTGAAAGGAAATACCGGTGATAAGATTAAGTAACCCGGTTTTTATTTCAAATTGATTTGCAAACATATCGGGTATCACGATTGCTTTGCCACCTCCATTGAAAGGTGATTGAAGTAGTTCCTCCATTGGTCGGAGATCGGGAGCCGGATTGGCATTAACATTAACACCCACCGGAGGGTGTTGATTGTTTGGTTCATCGGCCATTTCTTCAACGGTTGAGAAATGAACACGGTTGTTTTGACGGATAATCCTCTCGGGATTAGAAAGTGGTGAAAGAAGAGGGTTAGAAGAAGAAGAACGGGTGTGCATACACCAAAATGAAATCAAGAAGAAAAATCGAAAACAAAAGTTGAAAATGAAAATATTTTTGGATTTTTATTTTTTAATAATTTTTTTTATTTGTTTTTGGTACCGATCCCTCAATCAAAATTCGTTTCTTTTACGACTACGCGCAGAGTGGCGGAGAAGCAAAGGTCTGCCGAAGCTAATTAAAAACCCGCCTCTTTCGGTCTGCAATTTAATGTCAAGACCATCCTTAAACCACTTGTATAGGTTGTAATCGAAAAAAATAATCCGAAAATCAAATGATTTCACGATTGTTTTGTTGTTATTTCGGAATGGTTTACAACACTTTTGAAGAAAAGTGAGGATTTATTTTATTTTTGTATTTTTGAAAACACATTAAGAAAAGTGTTTTATTTTTTATTTTTTTTTGGTATTTTTATTTTTATAAAACGAGAACTTCCGAGGAAGGATCTTCAAAACACAAAATACGATACGAATCAACGACAACGTTTCAAGCCTTCCCTGGCAGCGGCGCCATTTTGATTAATTCGTTTTCCAAAGGAATATTTGTGAAAATATTTCCCCGGGTCGTTCTCCCAACGAAGGTTTGACGGCGTTTGAATCGATTCGGTGTCGTGAAAATATGAAGTGAATAAGTGAACGTGAAAGATTATTTTGGTGTTGATTAAACTAAAATATGGAAAATTAAAAGCAATCTACTTAATCAAATAAATGCATACAAAAACAAATCAAATAACGCAAATCCCGGGCTAATCCCGAGACTTAAAAAACTATTAGTGAACTTATAAGCCTAAAATACAAAACTAACAATTCAAGGGACTGAAAATGTAATTTATAAAAACTAAATTTATAAAAGAAAATAAAGAAAAAGTTTATTAAAAAAAACTAAGGGACTGAAAAGGTAATTTCGGAAACTATATTTAAATCTAAAAGTTTTAAAACAAAGACAAGGACTGAAACTGTAATTTCTAAAACTTGTTTAATACTAAAAACGATTTTAAAAGAAAGATAGGGACTGAATTAGACTAAACTGAAACTAGGGGACTAATTGGTAAAAACTGAAAATTAAAAACGTTTTAGAACTAGAAAACAACCCAGGTTCGATCCTGAGTTACTACAAAATTTACTAAACTATATTTTTTTTTATTTTCTTCTTTTGAAATTCAATTAACAATTAACAAACACTAATTTTTTGAAGAGAAATGAATTTAAACAAGCTGGAAAAAGCTGGAAAACAGCTCGAACACAAAACAGTTAAGTTTTTCACACTCTTTTGAAAACAGTCAAACAAGCTCAAAAATGAGACTCAAATAAGCTAACCAAATAAGCTGAAAATAGAAAACCAAAAGCAGAAACTGATAAACAGCTAGCTTGTCTAGCTTTTGCCCCAAAAATCTCACACTTGACTCAAGTAGATTGCAAGAAAACTACTTATGAACTTGGCTTGTGACTGAGGTGCAGTGTAGCACTAATGCAGACTAGCAACTTTGAGCTTAAATTTAGATAAGCTAATGAGTTCCAAACTGAGATTTCCTTGTTGATCTAGATTCACAAGCTGGCAAGCTACTAAAATCACCAATCCAAACCTATTTCCAAACACTATTGAATCCTACAAGTGCTCTAGAAATCTATGCTATTTCTGCTTATACTAATTTTTTTACTTTTTGATTTTTTTTTGAAAGCTTTGACTAAATCCAACTTTAGGCCTATGAATTAGTTAATCTATGTTCAGTGATCAAGTTTAAGCTTAGAATTCACTTTCACAATCAACTAATGAATCAAATGACCAGTCAAACAAACTCAGTATACTAAAATCACAAGCAGTGAAGTAATTTTCAAGCAACTTTGACTTTTCTATGTAATACTACTGACTTAATGCTAGATTCCTGCTTCTTATACCTTATGTGACAGCAAACAACCAACAATCCTTACTCAATACCAGCCTAGGTACCACTAATCCTCAAATTAATAGCTTGTTCCAAACACACCTCAACTAGAACAATAACACTACCTTTAGCAGATTTGGACCACAAGCAAACAAACTAATGATCAACTATAATGCAGAATCAATATCTAAAGTTAATCCAACAGCAAAATGCAATTATCTAACACAGAATCTCAGAATCACATATATTATCAAAACAGAAACTGAAGTGAGGCAAATTCAAACTAAAACTATCAACTAATGATTAAACAAGTTTTACTACTATAAAATCTAACAAATTAACATCAAATAATCAATATCAAACAAAAATCAACTTGACAGCAGCAGAATTAAACTATAAAAATTGAGGTGAAATGTAAATAAGAGAGAACTCACAATTTAACTCTCCCTCAGCACAAATTGAGGGAGTTCACTAAGCTAGCCTATCTTTGGATAGGCCAAACACTTCCAGTACTCTGTTTGATCTATCAAATTACCCCAGAATCATCACCATCATGGACCAGTTGACTTTCGTTGACTTTTTGATGAAATTTGAGAATCAGACTGATTGAGAACTTACACAAGCTCACTAAAGCTATGGACAGCTAAAATGAACTTTATCTAAATGAAATCAAACTTATTGAAGCCTGTTTTTGAAATTTGAAAAATATTTTTATTTTTTTATATGTATTTTCTGATTTTTTTTTTTAGATTTAGATGAATAACAATAAACTATTAACTAAGATACTAACTGAAATTAATTGCTAGATTATAATAAAACAGTAACAAGCTATTTAAACTAAAATTAAACTAAATAGAGATTAAAAGTAAGATTGAAGAAGCTTGAAATATAAAGAAGTAAACTAAACTTTCATTGATTATAAACTGGATTACACTATTAAAAGGAGATTACAATTGAGAAATAAAAACGACAGAGTTTCACTACTAAATCCTACACACCGAAATGAGGAGAAATCCTCTTCAATTTATAGAGCTCGAATGAACCTTCTGGGACTTCCACCCTGGCAATCCGCGTGCTCCTCAGCTGCTATCTACCCTTAGATCGTTTCTTGCTCCCTACTCTTAAATCACAGCCGTATGATCAAAGGTGTGAGGTGGCTCGACCAATAAGCGACACCCACGTGTAATTCCTTGGTGTCAGGTGCTTCTAGAAGTGCGTGCAAGGACCATAGTACCCTTAAATGTGGTAATTTTGGATTTGGGGATTTTAGGGTTCGTGGTAACAGTAGTTCTTCTGGGAAAGGATAAGAAAAAGGGGGGCGGGGTTATTTTTTTTATAATAGCTTGACTTGTATTAGTAATAACTTTGACACCGGGTTTGGGTAAGTTTGACCGGGGAAGTGTTGGGCCGGGTTGTGGTGTAGGATTTAGTTGTGGGTTGGGTTATGGAAATGGTGGTGGGCTGGATGGGGTATTTTAGGTGTTGGGTTTAGGATTATGGATAATAAGGTCCGGTTGGTTTATATAGGTTTTAGGATTTTAGATAAAAATCACAAGGACCAAATTTGTATTTTCTGAAACCTTGAGGACTAATTCTGCCATTTCATCAAAGTGATCTAAGGGTGATTTTTGGCTTCTTGACCAAGTATGACTTTGTCGGATCCGGTTCTGAGTCTTTTCCGTATCTCGTGCTCGTTTTCTTGATTTTCTTGACTTTTTGTCGGTTTTTCGTGATATCCGTCCCTACATAAACAAAACACAAAAACACACTATCTATTGGCATTATGGTCGGGTTTTTGGTCATTTTGGTCCGGTTTTGGTCAAGAAAAGGTATGTGTTTAAGCACATACCAGCAAGTAAAATCTCGGGTTTGAAGGAGTGGGCGGAATTAGTTGCTAGTCAACTAACCCAAATAACTATAAATGCAAATAAAATAAAATAATTGAAAATGAAAAGGTTGTGAAACTTATATGGGGAGAAATGTGTTTACTTAGATTTCCTTACTCTCTAACTATCTTTTACCGGTTGATTAGTGTGTATTAATTGCGTGGATGACGGGTGTATTCCTTAATACCAATCGTGGGGTGGCGTACGTACTTCCCCAACTCTACAAGCTCCTACTTCACTCCTATGTCGAGCCGGCTAAGAAGATCCTAACATGGGATCACTAGAATTCACTCATGCATTAAATACAACCAAATAAACCTAGTACGCATTGGTTCATGTTTCTTAAGACGTTCAAGCAAATTACCGTATAGGAGGTTAGCCAGTTTTCTTAAGCCTAACATCGATAAACAATCATCCAATACAATTAATAACACACTAACAACTAATAATCAATAGTTAGGTTTCATTAGATCTAAGCAAACACAAGATAAATCTAGCCTAGCATGTTAATTAAAAGACAAGAACAAGATATAATCAAACAACACATAGACATATTGATTGATTAAGTGATTACTTATCTTCAATTAAACATGGGAGATCCAAGGGTATGAAAACCCTTAAAAATGGCAGAAATTCGTCTTAGGGTTTCTCCTCACAAAGTTGCACACTAATGACAAAAAATTGCAAAAACTATATATAGAGTTTAGTGGCTGACGGCGTCACGTTATAGATCTTGACGCCGTCACCTCGCCGTGTCTAGGGTTCCCGGATGGTCTTCCTGACGCCGTCCCTCTTTAATCCTCCAAAATTTCTCTGGCTTATCAAGGGCTGACGGCGTCACAATAGAGCTTGACGCCGTCACATGTACTTTCCAGCATATTTTTGAGACTTTGTCGTTTTCTTCACTTTTATGCTCCAAAAACGTCCAAAATGCTTCCTTTTCCAGATTTCTTCTCCAAAGTACCTAAAATGACAAAAGGAACGATTTAGGGCAATATTTGATCAAATAAATACGATTTAGGGCTTAAATGACCCCCTAAAAGCGGTACACTTTTCGCTTCATCAAATACCCTTACACTTGAGATTTGCTTGTCCTCAAGCAAATGCGCTTTTATTCTAATCAAAATACAAGTTAGGGGTCATTTAATGCTAATATAAAAGTAATTACAACAAATAGTCGTTCCACTTTAATCATAATAAGCACGGAGATTACAAACTAGCACCTCACAAGTAGTGTTTAGATACTCACATCTCTCAGGTGTCATAAAAGTATATCTCATAAATGAAAACGGATAATATCTCTCACTACCTGTCATAGCAAATAGATTACCATAGGTTTGGGAAAGGATAAAAAAACCTCCTCCACTAGGCGTAAGCACCTAAGATAAACTATCAAAGAGGGCTTTTAAACGGGTTATAATGTTAGGTGTAGGGATATGATAAACACGGATTTGTTGGATAAGGGATATTTTACTGGTGGCGAGTTAAAGATCTTGATTAATTACATGTACAATATGGCGTTGCTAAGCCAAGACTAGACTCGACTTAAGCTAAAAACAAAATAACAAAAACATAAAATAAACATAAAATGAAACGGGATGGTAGTCCGTATGTTTTTTCTACTTTTCTTTTTCTCATTTTTTTGTATTTTTCTTGATTGATTTTTTTATTATTTTTTTTTTTATTTTTTTTTTTTATTTTTTTCATACACTCTTGCCCTACCATCCAAAATAATACATCATAAGGGCGTTGCATTCCCCTTACACTTGAACTTTTACATAACTTTACAAATAACTATTCTAATGACTCGAATTAAGATAATCGAAAAACTTGGAGTACTTTTAAAATATTTAGCACATAGGGTAATAATGATGTTCTTCCCCATTACTCCATTACACTAGTACTTTACCCATGAGTCCCAATCGTCCCAAAACAATATGTACAAGGATATGACTCGACTTAGCAACCATGTAATCAATTAGATAATTAACTTGGGGTTTAAACAAATGTTGTCACAATAATGCACTAAAGATGAGTTCATACAAGGTAGGCTAAGGCGATTTGGGTGTACATTTAAGTGGGGTGTAACAAATTCTTACTTTAAGTAAAATGCTTAAAGTTAGAAACAAAAAGATAGGCTCTGAGGGGTGTACTAGGGGTATCGTGTACTAAAAATGAGTACAACGCAAAGGGTGTGGGAGAATTACTTGACCAATGTAGCCAAAGTAATTATAACAAAAACACAGGTGTAAAACAATGGGTTAATCCTAATGCCTCTTATCATGTAGTAAATCTAACTACACGAATGTAGTCTCACTTGTGGCCTCGGAATGGTCCTAACGCAAGTTCTAGAATCTAAGTGCTACCGGTACACACATCATAGCATAAATGCTTTTCCTACCAATTCTAGGGGCGAACCTCACATATTTGGGGGTGGAAAATTTTTTAGTGGTATGGTTTTGTGCTAGTCATATAACTCCTATCCATGAGACGCTCATTAAGACCAAAGTTTCACTCCTAAATGTTGTAAAAAAATTTAAATTTGGCACTAAAATTACCTTAACAGGTATTTATCTCAGTTTTATTACACATCTACCATCAAACAAACAAAAATCAAGTGCAATTGTATTCTCTAAAGTATCGTACTTTACCCCCCCTTACACTTAAGATGAACATTGTCCCCAATGTTCAAATAACAAGATGTAAAAGTAAATAAGGTAAAAGAATGAAATCAAATACTCCCCTGATTCGTTTGATGGATAAAGAGGTAACATGGTTAGATCTTCTTCCAAGAGAAAGTAGAAGCTTCAAGACTAAAGCATCGCCAAAAGCTTGATTCCACATTCATTCCTTGTCCAAAATAACCTGTTAAACCTGAGAAAACAAACACGAAAACCTGCATAACATCGGCGGGATAAATTCTATAAAAGGATATAATGCTTGTGGAATGATAATTTTGCAGATTCCTGGAGTTTAGAAGTTAGAGATTTAATAAAAACTTTTTATGAAAACAAAACTTTCAAAAATTTTAGAAAATTAAAACCTGACGCCGTCAGGTTGTAATGCCTGATGCCGTCAGAAATGATCTGACAGAATTCTCATGTTAAGTTTCCAGAAAATTTCTGGAAAAACCTATACCTTACTTCCTGGAAATCCTGCAAAATATCATTATGACTCGATACAAGCATTTGACTCAAACAATTACTAATATGTATGTTAATTTATTATTGTTATGATTCATGTTCATTTGTTCTAATAAACCGATTTGGATTTCCCTTACACTTATCTTTTGCAAAATACCTTTATATGTAGTTAAGACGAAGTTAAAAACAAGATAAAGCATTTTCACAATTTAGTTTTGAACATGAATCAATAATAATAAAAATTAAACATACATACAGAAGCAAATAAAATCAAACAAACAAATAAATAAACACACAAAGCAAATAAAGCTTGGGTTGCCTCCCAAGAAGCGCTTTTCTTTATTAACGAGTCTTGTAGCTAGACTCAAAGTCACGGGTTCTACATTTTTCCGTTTTGCTTCTCAATTGCCCCTCTAATCATCCTAACAACCTCCATATCAACTTTGTATTTAGGTCCTAGGTTCAAGCAATCTTTATAATAAAGGCTTCTGTTATTCCAAACATAGTCCATGCCTTTCTCTTTATCCTCATCATTGATGTCCTCAATCGCACCAATGTTGTCCTTGTCAAATCGAGGCACAAAACGAAATTCATTTACCCGATAAGGCATCCTATATGTGATCCTATCTATGTGATTAGAAAACTGAACCGTGCCTCTTAAATGATCATACTTTAAATTGGATGCTTCAATAAACGGCTTACCTAACACCACGTGAGACAGGCGGCAGTCAACAACACTTGCCAAATCTTCTAAGATCATGAAGTCGGTGACAAAGGTAAAATTCCCAACAAGGATATGCATGTCCTTAACCCTTCCAACGAAGTTGCAAACTCCGCTGGGGCACTTGGGGTCTTTCCTAGGCTCAAGTGGTGTGTTTATGATCTGGCTATAAAGGCCTGAGGACATCACGTTGGTTGGGGATTCACAGTCAATGTAAGCATGCTCAACGTATTGGTACCCAATCATACATGGTATCTTCACATTCCCGGGATCACCCCTCTTAATCTTTGGGTCAATTCTAACAAAAGGTGGTCGAGGGTTATCAACTAGGTTGTTATAGTAAGCAATCTCCTCCTTAGTGGGGTATTCATTGAAATAATCATCCAACCTAGGTTCTACCTTCACTTCATCAATTTTCTCAATCAACTCCTCAACCGAAAGATTATTACGTTCTAAGTAATTATCTGAGTATATGGCGGTCTCTAAGTTGTTCAAGGCATAATCAAGCTCTATATCAATCATTCTATTGAGCTCTCTGAGCTCGCTAATCTCATCCTCAATTTGGCTACGCAACAAAGCCACTTCGTCAGGTGTAAGGGGTGGATTCGCGTTTTCCATAATGGCAAACTGAATAGTCAATGAAAATCTTATACGAACAAAAGCACGAAGAAAATAGATAGACTAAAGAAAAACCTAGAAAAATAAAATAAAAATCTCACTAGAAAGGAATCTAGTGAGTAGACCTAATAAAATAAAAATTCAACCTAAGCAATAACTATTCCCCGGCAGCGGCGCCAAAAACTTGATGCGTGGTTTTGCGACCTTACAACAGGTTTTACCTCTCGAGGGATCTCAAGAGGCTTGCAATCCCCACCAGGCAGTGTACCTGACCGATGTAGTATAGTGAAGTGGCAAGTACCGGGGGATTGATCGTTCTCTAGGGGAATAGTGTCGTTAGGATTGAAAAACTACTCTAATAGGTCTAAGGGTGAGAGAAGATTATTTTTTGTATTTTTTTATATTTTTATGAAAGCAAGTAAAATCTCAGGTTTGAAGGAGTGGGCGGAATTAGTTGCTAGTCAACTAACCCAAATAACTATAAATGCAAATAAAATAAAATAATTGAAAATGAAAAGGTTGTGAAACTTATATGGGGAGAAATGTGTTTACTTAGATTTCCTTACTCCCTAACTATCTTTTACCGGTTGATTAGTGTGTATTAATTGCGTGGATGACGGGTGTATTCCTTAATACCAATCGTGGGGTGGCGTACGTACTTCCCCAACTCTACAAGCTCCTACTTCACTCCTATGTCGAGCCGGCTAAGAAGCTCCTAACATGGGATCACTAGAATTCACTCATGCATTAAATACAACCAAATAAACCTAGTAAGCATTGGTTCATGTTTCTTAAGACGTTCAAGCAAATTACCGTATAGGAGGTTAGCCAGTTTTCTTAAGCCTAACATCGATAAACAATCATCCAATACAATTAATAACACACTAACAACTAATAATCAATAGTTAGGTTTCATTAGATCTAAGCAAACACAAGATAAATCTAGCCTAGCATGTTAATTAAAAGACAAGAACAAGATATAATCAAACAACACATAGACATATTGATTGATTAAGTGATTACTTATCTTCAATTAAACATGGGAGATCCAAGGGTATGAAAACCCTTAAAAATGGCAGAAATTCGTCTTAGGGTTTCTCCTCACAAAGTTGCACACTAATGACAAAAAAATGCAAAACTATATATAGAACTTAGTATCTGACGGCGTCACGTTGTAGATCTTGACGCCGTCACCTCGCCGTGGCTAGGGTTCCCGGATGGTCTTCCTGACGCCGTCCCCCTTTAATCTTCCAAAATTTCTCTGGCTTATCAAGGGCTGACGGCGTCACAATAGAGCTTGACGCCGTCACATGTACTTTCCAGCATATTTTTGAGACTTTGTCGTTTTCTTCACTTTTATGCTCCAAAAACGTCCAAAATGCTTCCTTTTCCAGATTTCTTCTCCAAAGTACCTAAAATGACAAAAGGAACGATTTAGGGCAATATTTGATCAAATAAATACGATTTAGGGCTTAAATGACCCCCTAAAAGCGGTACACTTTTCGCTTCATCAATCAGCAAATAAGCCGTCACCAAAATCAACAGGACAAGAAACAACGAGTAGTTGGAAACTACGGAGCAATAACTCAAGGTCCCAGAGGATATGTAGGTTCACATCCTAAATGTTCCCGATGTAACCTCCACCACTTAGGAGAATGCCCAAGGTGCATCAACTGCAGACAGACAGGCCACCTTGGTCGGAATTGCCGAAATGGGAATGGAAACCAAGGACAAAGATTACCATGTTACAAGTGTGGAAAGTTGGATCACCTTCGGAATACCTGTCCAAAGTTGAAAAGAAATCTTAAACAAGGAGGAAATCATCCAAACCTAGCATTGGCAATAGAAGGCCCTCAAGATCAGAACATTGATATTCCCCCCGCACGTAGTAGAGCTTATTTCGTGGGTACTCGCGAGAACCCGCAGAACCGCAACAACATGCCGGGTACATTCTTTTGAACAACCACCTTATTTTCGTACCACTTGATTTTGAGTGCATAACTTACTTCCAATTCTTACCAAGTTCACGACATTGATTAATCTGAGACCTAACAACATCGACCTTAGTTATAATTTTTTTTATTTAGTTGATTTGATTGGTGTAAGCAATTCCAAGATCGAGCAAATATTTCAAAAGACCTCATTCTAGGATGTTGAATCCTTTCTTTCTGACAACTTGTTTCCTAGCTTGATCTAGTGACAGTTCTTGTTTGATGAGTTGCAAAAATCAAGCTATGAGTCAAGTTGTTATCCAAAATTGATTCAGTTTAGTCTCATGACAGTTCTTGTTTGATGAGTTGTGAGATTAAATTAGAATCGAACACCTAAAGGTCTTTTGAGGGCTACGCTTGAGAATGGGAAAGTTTGCCTCGTCAAATCTGACAACGGGAACGTACCTATGTAGAACGAATGAGCTGAATTCAGGGATTGAATTCATTTAACGGGTGGAGACTGTGACAAATCGTATTTTTTAGGGTCATAATTTTAACTTTAAAATTTTACTATTCATCCTCGAGCAAGTTACTATTCATTATTGTAGTCTTTACTATTCATCATTTTCCAAAAATCTTATTTTTCCAGTATTAATTCCAAGTAACTTTCAAAATTACATATCGTAACATAGAAACATCATTTGGTGCACATCATATAGACTAGAGTTAGTCTACATATTGTCAGTATAATCATTTTCATATTAGGTCCTTTCCGTGTTTGCCTTTTTAATTGTTTATATTTATTTATTAATAAACGCTTTTACACGATTTTTATGCATGAACAATATTCCCGACACTCCTCACAATGGTTCTAATATATTTTTTACACTCATTTCAATGTTACAAAAATTCAATTATTATTTTACCCGGTATTTTGAGTCCATTTATTATACGCATTCGTAAATATATATAGTTACGATAAATTAAGTAATTATGAAACGATAATTATTTAAACACCCAATACTTACACAAGATACAATTTTACAATTTTATGACTTTATTATACTTCATTTTGTTCCGCTAAAATTTATTTCTAGCTAACTCAGTACCTAAATTAAAATATCTTAATTATTATATAATAGATTCTAGATATTTTAAGACAAGTAAACACAAGAATTAATTAGCAAACCACTTTTCCTCTTTTTCCTCTCCATGTTTCATGTCGTTCCCCCTAGTTTTCTTTCTTTGACCAAATTTACATGATTATGTCTATTAATCTTATATATATATATATATATATATATATATATATATATATATATATATATATATATATATATATATATATATATTTATATTTAATTAAAAACTAAATATTTTCCTATAAATACCAACTAGCACATTCACTTCATTTTACACTTGACTACCAGAAATACGACTTTTATGCAATGGGTTGTGAACACATAGGTTACAAGTCTTGTATGGGCGGGACTTGCAACTGAATGGATTGACAAGGCCTTTTCCTTGTGGACTATTCTCATAGACCAAAAACTTAGACTCCCTCTTAAAAGTTTACATATTATATAAAACGTGTGTACTCACCAACTATTTTCATAGTTGACCCGTTTTCTCTCATGCATTTCAGGTGATCGTCAGTAAGCTTTTCTTCAAGATCTTTGCAGAATGAAGTTTTCACATGTCACTACTGATCATTATGTATTAAAACGCCATCTTTTGGGAACTAAACTTTATATTTTAATTGCCGATGTCGGCTAAACTAACATTGTAATGATGTACTCTTTCCTTTAAATCTTAAATGTTGGTATGTTCTATTATCTTATGCTTGTGTTCCTTTCCAGTTACACCTCGTGTTTCCACTTTAGCGGGGTGTGACATCCATTTTCACCATGAATAGCCTTGATGAACCGAGCTCCTATTTTCTTAGAAGCCAAAACAGTTTTCCAACCAATCCAAGCTATTTTCCGATCCAAGCCTTCGACTCCATTGAAAAAATTCCTACGTATTGGTTCCATCTTATTCAACACGCCTATAGCGACTTTGAAAATAGACATATAATAAAGAGGAATAGAAGTGAGAACCGATTTGAGTAAAGTTAAATGACCGCCAATAGAAAGAGTCTTGAGCTTCCATTTAGATAAACGAGAATATAATTTAGATATAACCTCTTCCCAAGAATTAGATCGACATGAAGTCTACCACTTTAAATCCAAGATAGTTATAAGGTGTTGAAAACGTCGAGCACCCGACCAATCTAGCAACTCGATCAACTTCACTAGCAAAAACAACATCATCGACGTAAAACAAGTGGGATAACTTCAAAGAATCATTGATAGAAATACCCTTAAAAAGACCTGCATTTAACACTCTGTTAAAAGAAAAATGCAAGCTTTCTGTAATCAAGATGAATAAAAAAAGAGAAAGAGGATCTCCTTGTTTTAGACCCTTATGAAAATGAAACTCCAAGGAAGGACTACCATTAACGAGAACGGAACCCATGGATGATTTGAGGCAACCATTAATCCAAGAACACCATTTATCTCCGAAACCAAACAATTTTAGAACAACATCTAAATAATCCCATCTGACCAAATCAAAAGCCTTCTCGAAGTCTACCTTGAATATTAAAGCTTTAAGCTTTTTATGTTTACACCATGAAAGAATATCATTAAGGATGAACCGCCTGTCTAGAATTTGTCAATTAGGAACAATGATTGAACTTCGCTAATAAGGTCCAAAATAATTAAGCTCAATCTATTTGCCAAAATCTTAGCAACAACTTTATAAACACTTCCAATTAAACTTATCAGAAGAAAGTCTTTTACCACTTTAGCATATTGGGTCTTCGGGATTAAGGCTATAAAATAGGAGTTACATTCTCTAGGGAACGTACCAGACTTGAAGAATTCATTAATCGCAGCCACCACGTCTTGATCTATAAGGCTCTAGAACTTACGAAAGAATTCGAATGAAAAGCCATCAGGGCCAGAAGATTTATTCGAACCACAATCCCAAATAGCCCTTTTATCTCATCATAAGAAACATCACGATCCAGGTCTTTAGCTTGTTTAAAAGACAAACGATTTGGGAAATTATAATCAAGTCTAATCCGAGAAGAATCGGGCTCAGAAAAATGATAAATGCTTACGGATTTTGGATTTTGCCTTATTTGGATCATCGAGCCATTCACGATCAACTAGAATTCCCCTAATCGTAAGCTGAGATCTTTTTTTATTCAAAATTCCATGAAAATATTTTGAATTTTCATCACCTTCAATAGACCAATGAACTTTAGCCTTTTGAGCAACCTCAAAGCCTTGATAGAATTAAGATCGTGGAACTCTTTCTATAACGTTGATCTTTGGTTAATAACCGTGTCATTATACCCACCTTGATCAAGCATTGTGTCAATATCCGAAAGCTTGTTTTTAACACAGATTTAGCAATATAAGAACAGTTCTTGGCTTATTTCGACAAGGTCATGATGACGTTTTTAAGACATTGAAACTTCTTCTTCAATTTAATCATACCGTTCGACTCCTATATATTCATTCCATTCCACATATCTTCAACAATTTTGTCAAAACCTTCTATTTTGTTGGAAAATTTAGTGCACTTGAGGGATCAGTTCACACCTGGTAATGGGCTTGGAGGTACGGAGTGTACACGCATCAGGTCCCTGACTACCCTGACTTTAATAGTGGTTTGGAGTAACTCATCAGAAGGTTTAATCCTTCACGGAGTTAATGCTGCCAGTACTAATGTTACTACTGCTAGTACTAAAGTTAGTACTGCTGGGCAAAGTTAGTACTGCTGGGCATAAGTTAGTACTGCTGGAAGTTAGTGCTGCTCATTTAACCACTGATCCCTGCTATTATGGAAACTATTTTGGTATGTGTGAAAACATGGGGGGGTGAATACGTTACTGTTTTAAAATATTAAAACTTGTTGTATCAAATATCCAATTAAGCTTGTTGTAATATGAAGAATGCCAATTGTAGTCTATGACTAGCATATACTAGAACAAGTTGTCACACAAGTATAACCATCAAGTCACAACACAAGCAATAATATAATGCAAGTATAAAAGTAAAGCAGTAAGTAAAAGAAAGCACAAACCGAACACGATGATTTATAGTGGTTTGGTCAAGGAGCTCCTCTCCGCCCTACTCCACTCCCCGAGTACCCAACTCGAGATTTACTTCACTAGATCAACAAGCTGCCTTCTCTGCGGAGAAAACCTTACAAACGTCGCTTACACTTTTTTTGGTACAAAGCTAAATACCGGGTTCAAGTTCGAGGTAGAACCAACCTAACGTCGCCTAGACAATATTTCCGACACTAAGCTAGATGTCGAGTTCTTTTACAAGGGTACAACCACTCTCATTATGTTTTATGGCCCAACATAAAAACCTTGTGTTTTATGGCACAAACACATAAACCATCTAATCTAGATTGGTGAATATATTGTGATGATACAGTGATGTTTACAATGATGATCCATGATACAAATGTCTAATGGATATGAATGACTAATCTAAATGAACTTCCATTGATAGGAAGCCTTCAATGGATGAAGATCACAAGTTCCCTATGCTTGTTGTGATAGATCTTCATATATGTATGCTTGTGGTGGATGATGACTCAAGATCTCTGAGCTTGCTTCACAGGATCATTTCGGGAGTATGCTTACAACATAATGAAAGTTAAAAGCATTATGATCGTGATGATAAGGGTGATTAATATATGTTACTACATTGTTATCTACTGATCTAAATGTATGCACAAGGGTAGAGAGAATGGATGTTCAAGTGATATAGAAATGAGTAAACAATGGGCTGCTATTTATAGCCAACAAGCTCAGCAACCCACGGATCAGACGGAACCAAAACAAGGGTTCCGTCCGTGTATGCATTTGGTTCCATGGGGACCTGACAGAAAATCTTCAAAATCTTTTATCAAATCTAACCAAAATATACACCATATCTTTCAAGGATTTTGGAGTGACAATCTAAACAAAATATTTACCATATCTTCCAAAGATCCTAAAGAGATATGTAATCTTAGATTATCTAGAATAGGATGATGCATGCCATGAGGTAAAAATGCAATTTCATTTAGATTAAAATGTTTATGAAAGTAAAATTGTAAAATATATATACTAGCTAGCTAATATATGTTTACCAAGTTGTACCATGCTAGTTTATGTGTTACTAAAAATGTTAAACTACTTATGCTATTATAGGACTTAAGTTATTATGTCATTAACATCATTTTTATAAGTATGTAAACACATTTGTCTTAGTTTGACACCTAAAGTGCACTTATAATATTTTGACACATAAAGTGCACTTTTACACCTAATGTGGCACTTATTATATTTTGACATGAATACAACTTAGGAAGCATGATGTACAAGTAAAAATACTTGTATATGCAAAATTTAAAATGAGGTTCGAAATAGAATGGTTAACCTTTTAAAATACTTAATGACTCTAAACGTATTTTAATCATTCTAAGTGATTTGTTAAGGGGTTTGATCATAATGTCACATAACAAACATGTACGAACCTGTGTTGTAGCATACGAGGACTTGAGACGTCGAGAGGTGTTGAATGTATGTTGAGACAAAATATGATTACGAGTAACTTGTACATTTTACGTTATGTATCAAGTTACATGTTTGTCATCAATCAAAACAAACGAGACTGTATAGATTAAATATCATAATATTTGCACTAACAATCTCCCCCTTTTTGATTATGATGAAATATGTAAACGTGATAGATTGTAAAATGTAAAAAGTTGCTTGTGTCTGTATTACCTTCTACATTACTTTCTCCGTTTACACTCTTCACCCCCTTTTGTCGAAACAAAAAGGGTGTGTCCTTTGATTTTTAAACTTCATTTCTCCCCGAAAAGGCGAGCTTGCATCATCCCTAGTGAAGTTGAATTGTCTACTCCAATCCCCTATGGTTGTTACGTCTCCTAGGTTATTGCCCTTGTTTGGTAGCGGATCCATAAATCAAATTTAGACTCTTAACCTACATCAAGGTTAGTTTTGTGCAACATAAAAAATATATATGTAAATTGCATGATGAAGAAAATGCACATAGCAAATGATACACATGGGTAAGCTATGTTGGACTATCTCCTCCTTTTTGTCGAAACACAAAGGTGTGTCAAAGAATGAGAGTGATTATGAATGCGTGCATGCTCCCCTTGATGGTTTCTCCCCCTTGATTGAGGCGTCAAGGTATGATTAAAAAGCTACAAAATAAATATTAGTGCAAAATAATATTCGTCCTTGGACGAGTATATGATATACAACAAAGTATGTATAAGATGCATTCTATAAATGCTTGAGGGAAGCTCCCTCTTGCTTCTAGGGCGTCAAGATGAACCTACAAAACAAATATTAGTATAATAGAAGCTTTGTCTTTAGACAAATATTTCATATACAACCAAGTGTATAGACGATGCAATATGAGTGCTTGATGGATATTCATCCTTGTTCGAGGGTGTCTAGAAGCACCTAAAATAAGAAAAATAATTGATGCAAACTTCATCCTTAGATTAGTAAGTTATATACAATCAAGTGTATATGATGATGAACCCACAATAAAAGAATTAGTGCAATATATTTCATCTTTTTGAAAAAGACAAATATGATGTATGTATGCAATATATAAATGATATAATCAGAAGCAACTCAAAGTAGAGAACCATGATTATGAAATCAAAGATCTCATGAAGTGTAGTCTTCTAATAAGAATTACAATCATAAGAAAAACAAGAATATAATATGATAAAAGCCTACAAAATAATACCTAGAAAGAAGATATGAAGTGAAGTTGGGAATATTAAGAGTTAGAGTGAGTGGTGCTAGTGTTGGTGTCGGTTTACTAGTAGGATTCATAAGAGGTTGTGGTGATAACTTGATAGATGACTAAAGATTGATTAAAGTTGGTTTTTCGCTAATCCATGGTGGAGATGATTAGTGAAGATGGTGATGGAAGGTGGTGGTGAAAACGTAGACAACTTTTAAAGAATTAGAAACTAAAATGCTATAACGAATATAAAAATAGAAAATATGAACTCATGCAATCCATATCTAAAATTCACATCTCGAGGGATATGACTCTCGTAATGTATAAGGGTTACGATTTGAATGATATTATTGATGCTAACAAGAACGAAATTCATTCATTGATTAACACAAATTATAAAAATGACCTATTCTGGGTGAAAATGGGAGAGAGAGTATTAACATGATTTTGACCGGCATGATCTTTTATGACATTATCATCTACCAAAGATGATGTATCATGCCATAATATATGCTCGAATGGAATTAAAAGGAAGTGAAGACAATGAGCACCTAGGAACAGAAATTCCATATGAAAAAAAAATTTAAAAATACTAAATACCTATATGAGGATGAGAATGACATCATATGATGGGAGAGTGTTGGTTAGACCAACGTGTTGAGAAAGTGTTGAGAATGACGGTTTTGATTAATATATCGTTTGCACTGACAATGACGTGCATGATATGTGTCGAGGAAGAAAAGGATGAGATCCTATGATGGTGTTCTAGACAATGAAGTTATGAGGTCCTGGTTTAAGAAAAATCCTAGTTGTGAGGTCCTCCATTTAAATTAGTTGTTAGTTGTGGAGATGAAGAAGTTTGTCAAACACATGATGTGTTTTAAACTTGATGAGGTATTGGTGCAAACTTGTGATGTTGGGTTAAAAAGGCTTGAAACACTTGTGGGTTTGTGAACCGATTTTAACTAAGTGGTGTGTACCTATGTGTTGGTATTTTAGGGTGTAGGAAACATGAGTAAGTGTTCTTTAATACATTTTGACAAAAGACAATTGTGTGAATGAGTTTCTTTCCGCCTTAATTGGTGGACATCCAACATAATGTGTAATGCATCGAAGAATAAAGAAGATAGTGTTTAGGAGGTTGCAGGTTGATGAAAGCGATGAGTTTAGTAATGTTTTTACGGATGTTGGTTAGCATACAAAGAACTTCATCCTTGAAGTCACGTAGCTCTTCTTTATCAATGCGAGATGATCACATAACGAGGCATCTGGTTTTCTCATAGGAGGTGGAAAGGATTAGAGTATTATTATAGCTAAATAGTACGGGAGGTGATTTTTGGAAAGCGGAAGCAATAATGAAATTTGGAAAGAGGTCGATTGAAAGATACACAAATGCAATGCCAAGCCTCTAAAACTTAATTCTATATGCTTTAAAAATTATATGCAAGTGAATGGGTCACATAAACATATTAGTAATCTACGTAGCAATGAAGGGATTACAATTATGCGAAATAGGCATATAAAAGTTAGAACGAAGTGAGGTAACAAAATTTTTTTTTCAAGTTGGAGAGTGAATATTAGACAAAAGTATTAGGCAAGTATAGGAATAAAGATTTTTCAAGTTGGAGAATGAATATGAGACTATTACTAGCGGTGCTCAATTAAGGCTAAACACGACCATTTTTACGGGTGATTCCACATACCCAACTTCTCTCCTGGAAGCAATTTCACCGTTAGGTCAAATTGAGTTTCTAGTGCAATAGGTTCTCCAGTAGTCATTCTCATGTTAGAAAGATAGGAATTCCTATTTTTGCCTATTGAAGTATATAAAAGATGATAGTTTACCAATACTTGGCTTAACGTGACTCAACTTCAATATGCTCTAGAGATGTGTAGTTTTAACCTTGGATGTGCACAAGGTTTGGACTAGATTATGAGCAAGGTTTGGTTATGATGCACGCTTGAAAGGAAATAGATACAAATAGTAACTTTCAATAAGTAAGATTATCCCATAGGATAAAGTTATCATGCTTATGAAAACAAGTATGACAAGATGAAGGAGATACGCTAGTTCATAGAACTTGTAGATGTTTGTTCAAGATCATTTAGCCAATGAGGTGTAATGAAATCTCTTGTAACACAACCGTTCATGTCGCAAGGAGAGAATGATGCATAGGATATACATTATCCTTTTAACAAGATGAAAACTTAACACATGTTTTCTTAGGCATAATGTTTTCCAAAATATCATGTTTTTCTAAATGAAGATATGAAGCCTAGTGTTTGAATCGGATAGTCCTATCCTAAATATACTTGGTCTCAAGATTATATTCACTAGATGATGACAAAAGGAATTCACTCAAGTTTCTCATGTATACTCCTCAAGAGGCATTGTCACTTGGGGTGCATGAGGTTGCCTTTGATATTGCATTTTAACATATGTTGTTAAAATGTTGATTTAAGGTTTAATGAAACTTATGCAAAGGTTTAACAACAAAGTATTTCTTTGATTTATAATACTTTGATAGCACTACTTATACCTAGTGGAAATTGATAAAAATGATCAGGAGCATCATGCTCATTTGATAGTGGAGGTTCTAGCCATAATGAATCATCTAAGTCCTGATAGGTGCGAAAGTATGTTTGAGTTAGTTCAATGTGCATTTGATTTGGTACGAGTGTTGGACAAAGAACTTTTTTGAGCAACGCACTCAACAGATTCAAATGATGGTAAGGATTGTGGATTGGTTGATTTAGGTGGTAGTGTCTAAATAAAGATGTGGTGAAGTAGAGGTTTGTTGTACTATGGGAGTACTTAGGTTGATTATCTGTTCATAGATGTTGTA
Organism: Artemisia tridentata subsp. tridentata; assembly: GCA_021014915.2. NCBI lineage: Eukaryota > Viridiplantae > Streptophyta > Magnoliopsida > Asterales > Asteraceae > Artemisia > Artemisia tridentata. Next base: position 104,212,024 of record CP139502.1, on the reverse strand, counting down.
AACAACAAGGATGGATACTAATTCTTGTGGTCCATTTATTGGTACAACTAGTGGGTGAAGTGCTTGAAGTTTTGGGCATGTTTGTGAAACTTAGGGGCTTTTAGTGATAAGTAAGTGTTCTAGTCGTGATAGGATAAGTGTTTTAACATATGTTATTAAAATACTTGGATGTTGATTTTTCGGATATGACTTTTAGTGACTACAATCGTAAGTCAATTTTACTTGAATATTTTAGACAAAATACTTAAGTTGTCAATCCTACTTTGAGATTATAAAGCTTAGGTTGCACTCAAGGATGACAAGACTTGATAATACATCTTTAATATAAGTGTGAGTTATAACTCGATATAAATCGTTTTAAAGGATGACACATTATTTTCATGTTAACCAAGTGGGGCAACATATGTAGATACAAGACAATGTCTATAGTCATAAGTTGGACTTGTGATTTTCTATAACACCCCCAACTCGGAATATGGCAGCGGAACTGAGCTTGGGGTGCTACGGGAGGGGTAAGACAGTCATATCCATAGAAAACGATCTCATGACGAGACGTTTTAGCAAAACATATCATTCGAATACGAAGTTAAACATTTAGAGTCTAAAAGACTCTCACATAAGTTGCAGCGGAAATAGAACATGGTTTGCAGCGGAAATAAAACATAGTTCGCAGCGGAAATAAAAGACACAGTTTTAAAAGATTGTTCGAATGATAAGATAGTAAAGCCCAAGATAGCCATCATCAACCTTCAGCCATTCCCGGTGCTCATAAACATGCATCAATTACCTGAGATAAAACATGCTAAAAAGTCAACACAAAGGTTGAGTATAATCCATAGGTTTAGTAAATAATAGTTGAGCACAAGATTTTAAGTCTGGAAGATATATGCAACAAATACAAATATCGGGTAAGCGTCAAATAATTCTTTTGCTAAGCTCATGACACACAAAGTGTTAACCGGCACCAATAACCTTGGCGTAAGTCGGCAGTAACCGCGGAATTTCATAATATAATAGTTGCCCCCAAAGCTAGGTACTTTGCAAGATACCTAGTAATACTCGAATATAGTTCATCACATGTGGACTCTTGAATATAGTTTATAAAGCATTTCCAAGTCGTTACGACTCTTGAATATAAGTTTTATTGCCACGTTTTACAAGTTAAATATATATAATTGGACACTATCATTCGCGTATATATTAGTTGTCAAGTTTATCGACCATTTTGTGTATGTTCGGGTCCGAATATGTTAAGCTCTTATGAGTCTAACATACTCTTCCATCTCAATTACCAAAATCGTCCATAAGGTCCATTGGCTAATACCGTAAATCCAATAACGTCCAATTCTCATCCAAGCATAGGTTATAACACGTATCCAAGTCCAATGTCCAAATCATATACCATATTATCCAAATAATTATCCGAAACACCATATTGACAAACAAATAATTAATAAATGACAAAACAATAAAATGAAAGACAATACATGGCCCAAGTGTATTGGGCTTCGGCCCAATACTTAACTCACACTCTAATGGACTCTCTTTGGGCTTTCGGGCCCAAAGTTATTAATACTAGACCCGTTAAGGACTTATCCAAGTCCAAAACTGACTTGATACTAACTCGAGGTTTTCTTACCTCGAGTCTTACACGGCCGAGACTCCCTTGAGTCTCTACTTGACTCATTCGACACCAAGACCTTAAAGGTCTCGGCTAAACTCAAATTCCACAAGTCGTGGCCCTCTTGGGTCACGGCTCATGCTACTCGACAACGAAAACTAACCAAAATCTTAGCCAAAACACATGGCTACAAACCAAACGCCGAACCAACCATGGCCGTGACTCGTGAAGTCACGGCTTGACTCTATCGATCCTTATGAGCTCTCGGCTTTATCACAAATCAAACCAAATCCAATCCACAACACAAACACAACTAACTAGACCATGCCATGACTCACTTGAGTCATGGTTTGAGCTTACACGAGCCATTTGGCTCTCGGCAACCACAACCAAATCCAAATCAATCTCCAAAACCTTCCACAAAAAACTAAACTAAACCTAAGCTTACGCCGTGACTCACTTGAGTCACGGTTCGACCCCATACGAGCCATGTGGCTCTCGGTTAAACCCACACCAAGCCAAATCTAATTCACAGCTTGAACCAACATACTAACCCTTGGTCGTGACTCAATGAGTCACAGCTCGACCCTATTCGAGTTATACAACCTTTGGCTAAATAAACCCTGGACCAAATTCGATCCAAACTCCAAACTAAGCTACAAAATCACAAGAATAAGCTTAATCAAAACCAATACTTCAAAATAAAAAAGAAACACGCCGAGTCAACTCAACTCGTGAGTTGACTCGGATGAGTCATGTGACTCAGTGACGAGTCGTGGCGTATAAACGTAGATCCACATGATTTTAACTAAAACAAAAAGGTTTTAACAAGTTTTTATATAAAAGTTAGGGTTTGGGGTTTTCGGATTTAAAAGAAACGAAGGGTAGAGGGCACGTGGATTACCAAAAGAAGAGAAAAGGTGGTAGGGATGCGGCGATGGGTGGTGGCGTGACGGTGGTTCTCGAACACGGATCAAACAGACTCCGTGGGTCTTTAAATTCTTAAGAAATGATCAGGGTAACCTGATCTATGTCTTGGTGCAATTTGGTAGTTGGCCAAAAAAATTTTCAGCAACGGTGGTGGCCGGAGGCGGCGATGGTAGTCGGAGGTGGTGGTCGGACGAGAGGGAGGGGGAGAGAGAGTTATAGTGTGGTGTGTGTGTTATGTGAATAAAATAATAGGAAGAATGGCTTTTATATGTGACGAGGGACTAAACACGGACAAATAAAAATAGAAGGGTGTGTGGTGTAACTTGGTGGCCGGGGGGTATAAGTGTTAACTTGGTAAAACTTTTACAATAATCACTATGGAACCCATTTGACGTACCGAACAGACTCGAAAAATTATAAAACTTGCGCCATTGTTTCCGAAATAATTTTTCTGATAAAAATGAGTATAAATATGCATAACTTTCTCAAAGTTAATTTATTTGGCAAATTCGATTCATTTCGTGCTTTCTAGGTTGTGCTGCCATAATAAAATGATAACGTTTACATTTCTCAAGATATCTCGCATTTCTCAAGTTACAATAAGTTCAGGAAAAGTTCAAATACTAAGGTGATGCAAAAATAAATATTTGGCTAGTGAAAATGGTTTGGAAAATTACCGGATGTTACAGCACATACATCATATTGGGAAATCCGTCCCGGATTTCAATTTAACTTATCAGTTCTGGTTTCAAAAAGGTGAGGGTACTTGCGCTTGAAATCGTCTTCGCGTTCCTAGATGTATTCGGGTCCTCTCTTGGAATTCCAGCAGACTTTCACAATAGGAATACGGCTCCTCTTTAGTCGTTTGATCTCACGTTCCATAATCTCTACGGGCACCTCAATAAAGTTCAATTGTTCATCAACTTGAATCTCATCGAGTGGAATTATGGCTGTCTCATCGAATAAGCACTTCTTCAAATTTGACACATGGAAAGTGGGGTGTACTCTACTAAGCTCGGGAGGTAGTTCCAGTTTGTAGGCTACAGGACCAACCCTGTTCAAAATCTTTATCGGTCCAATGTACCTCGGGTTCAAATTTCGTCGCTTACCGAACCGTATCAAGCCTTTTCATGGTGAGACTTTCAACATAACTTTATCTCCAACTTGAAATTCTAGTGGTTTACGCCTCACATCTGCGTAACTCTTCTGGCAGTCTCTTGCGGTTTTCAATCGGTTCTTAATTTACACAATCTTCTTGGTCGTCTCACGAACAATATCCGGTCCAATGAGCTAAGATTCTCATACTTCAGCCCAACAGATAGGTGATCTGTACTTCCGACCATACAATGCTTCAAACGGTGCAGCCTTAATGCTCGCGTGATAACTGTTGTTGTATGAAAACTCAACAAAAGGCAAATAGGTATCCCACCCATTTCCAAAATCAATTACACATGCTCGAAGCATATCTTCTAAAGTCTAAATCGTCCTTTCACTTTGGCCATCGGTTTGCGGGTGGTATGCAGTACTCATGTCGAGGTTCGTGCCAAAGGCATCCTGAAGTGATTGCCAAAAGTTAGAAGTGAATCTGCTGTCTCGGTCAGAGATGATAGATATTGGTGCTCCTTGTCTCGATACTATTTCCTTCACGTAAAGTCTAGTCAACTTATCCATACTGTAGTTTTCTTTGATGGGTAGAAAATGTGCTGATTTCATTAGTCAATCGACTATAACCCAAATAGCGTCGAAACTAGTTGCATTCCTTGGGAGTTTGGTGATGAAGTCCATGGTAATCCGTTCCCATTTCCATTCGGGAATCTCAGGTTGTTGTAGAAGACCAGACGGTTTTTAATGTTCGGCCTTAACTTTCGCGCACGTAAGATATCTGCGAACGTAATCGGCAACATCGGCTTTCATGTTTGGCCACCAATATAACTCCTTGAGATCATGATACATCTTTTCGGATCTTGGGTGTATAGTGTACTTAGAATTATGAGACTCGAGCATGATTAAGTCTCGCAGTCCTCCAAAACGCAGCACCCAACTTCTTCCCTTAAAACACAAAGTTCCATCGGAATGCTACTCAAAATTCTTCTGTATCATCCCATAAAGGTTCTCAATCTGGAGATCTTCTTGTTTCACGGCTTCTTTTTTAGCATGGAGAATCTGGGCGGGAAGGTTTGAATTGATAGTCAAAACCAAAGCTCGAACTCGCAGCGGCTTTAACCGTTCCTTACGGCTCATGGCATCAGCCACGACGTTCGCTTTTCCTAGGTGGTATCGGATTTCACAGTCATAGTCGCTTAAGGTTTCCAACCATCGTCGGTGCCTTATATTCAACTCCTTCTGATCCAAAATATGTTGAAGACTCTTGTGATCAGTAAAGACAACACACTTCGTCCGATATAAGTAGTGCCTCCACATTTTGAGTGCAAAAACCACTGCTCCTAACTCCAAATCATGTGTGGTATACTTCTCCTCATGAGTCTTAAGTTTTCGTGAAGCATATGCCATGACCTTCCCTCGTTGCATCAAAACTGCTCCTAACCCGTGATAGGATGCATCACAATAAACACGAAATCTTCCACTCCATCTAGTAACGCTAAAATCAGTGCACTCTAAAGTTTTTGCTTCAGGGTTTGAAATGCTTCTTCTTCATCCTTTCCCCACACATACTTCTTATCCTTCTGAGTCAACGTAGTTAACAGTTTAGATATTTTGGAGAATCCCTCGATGAATCTCCTGTAATATGCAGCCAATCCCATAAATTTATGGATTTATGTGGCGTTAGAAGGCGTTGGCCAGTTCTCAATAGCTTCGATCTTCGCCGGATCCACATGTAACCCTTTTTTGTCAATCACATGACCAAGAAATTGTACCTTGCTAATCCAAAATTCACACTTAGAGAACTTTGCGTACAGTTGTTCTTCCTTTAGCAGCTTAAGAATCATCGTCAAGTGTTGCTTGTGTTCTTCTTCGCTCTTGGAGTAGATCAAAATGTCGTTGATGAAAACTATGACAAACTTGTCCAAATATGGTTTTTACACACTCGGTTCATGAGGTCCATGAATATAACAGGTGCGTTTGTCAAACCAAAGGGCATCACTTGAAACTCATAGTGGCCATAGCGAGTCCTGAACACCGTCTTGGGAATATCCTCTTCCCGGACTCTAAGTTGATGATAACCTAACCGTAAATCTATCTTGGAGTAGTACAAATCGTCAATCATAGGTAACGGGTAGTGATTCTTCACTGTTAGCTTGTTCAGTTCAAGGTAGTCAATACACATTCTAAATGATCCGTCATTCTTCTTCACGAATAATACCGGTGCTCCCCAGGGTGAGGAACTAGGTCGAATAAACCCTTTATCCAACAACTCTTGCAACTGTATAGACAAATCTTGCATCTCCTTCGGAGCTAGTCGATACGGTGCACGTGCCATGGGTGCAGCACCCAGAACTAGGTCAATAAGAAATTCCACTTGTCGAACCGATGGAAGTCTAGGTAGATCTTCAGGAAATACTTCAGGAAAGTTACGCACAATCGAAATGTCCTCGAGTCGTTTCTCTCCTGACTCCTTCTTCGACACATGTGCTAGGAATGCATGACATCTTTTCTCGATGTACTTCAGGGTCTTAATACAAGATATGATACTCAAACGGGTTCCGCTACGGTCTCCGCGGACAACCAAGGTTTCGCCATTGAGAGGGATATGAACAACTCGCTCACCACAAATGATACTCGCATGATGTTTGGATACCCAATCCATACCAACCACTACATCGAAGCTTCCGAGTTCAATGGGCATGAGATCGATACTAAATGGGTGATCTAGAAGGTTTAGGGTATAGTCTCAGATTTCGGTGAAAGTGTTAACTAAGTTGCCATTAGCTAGTTCGATACTATAGCTGGTGTCTAGGGAGGTAGGGGTGAGGTTAAGTAGTGGTGAAATCGTAGAAGATATAAAACTCATATCGGTACCAGAATCGAATAAAACTTTAACACGAAGATTGTTGAGTAGAAATGTACCGGTGACCACATTCGGATCCTGTTGTTGCTCCCCATTGCCCATCACATATGCTCTACCACGAGCGCCTTCAGTTCTCTGACCAGTGTTCTTTGGGCAATGACTCTTGTAGTGACCACGCTCTCCACATCCGAAACAAGTTACCACTGGATGTGCGTTACTCCCAGTAGCCACAGCTCTGCCCTTACAATTCTTAGCAACATGTCCAACCTTATGATATTTCTGACACTTAGTTGTGCATGGTCCAGTGTGATGCTGATTACACTTATCACAAAATGGATGCGGCCCAACATACCCTCAAACTTGTGCTGGTGCAGCCATATAAGCCCTGACAGTCTCTTGTCTTCTATTCTGATGGTGGTGATGATTGTTGTTACGGTACTGGTTGTTATTGTTGTTGTGATGGTTATGATGAGGGTTACTGTTTTTGTTGTGGTTGTTGAAGTTGTTGCTTCTCCTATTGTCCTCCTACTTTCTTTTACTGTCATAGTTGTTACCTTTCTGAGCAGTACCATGCTTAACCACTTAATCCATAAGTCGTTCAGATTTGCGAATAGCATCATCCAGAGTCTGAGAGTTGTAAGATGTCACGTGCCCTTCAATACTGAAAGGTAGACCACCAATAAACTTCTCCAGTAATTTCTCATTATCTGGCACCATGTGAGCACAGAAAATCTTCAATTCGTTGAACATAAGTGGTAAGATCAACGCCCTTTACAGTTAAATAGTAGAACTCAGTATCCAACTTCCTCATATCACTATGAGAGCAATACTTCTTGACCATCTCCATCTTAAACTCTTCCCATGGAGTATTATAAGCATTCCTTAACCCAATATCCTTAGCATAGGCATTCCACCAAGATAAGGCATGCTCCACCAAGGTACCTGTCACATACTTCACCTTGCAATCCTCAGAACAGTTACTCCTTAGAAACACCGACTCCATTTTCTCAAACCACTGAGTTAGACTGACAGCTCCTTCAGTTCCCATAAAGGTAGTAGGCTTGCAATTCATGAACTCCTTGTAAGTGCAGAAAAGGTTCTCATTGACAACTTGCACTCCTGCTTGTCCAACATTCTGGTTGCCAGCACCTGCTTGCCCGGCAAGCGCCGCGGCTATGCCGTCATCAATCAACTTCTGGATCGCAGCTGGGGTCATCTTCCTAGGTGGCATAATTCTATCAATCATTACAAATGTACAACACTGTAAGTATTTGATTAACGTAACAGAATCATAACACAAAGTAAACAATACAATGATACATCATAATATAGCGTACATTCAACATCATAAATAGTACATTACCAAAATACATCATAGATTCGATACTTGTCATAAGTCTTACAAGATATGCAAAACGACTACAAGTTTCTTATCAAAATCTACTAACTGAAACTAGTCAGTTTACTACGTACAAGGTAAGATACTACTACAATACTAAACTACCATAATAAAGATAATCACTAATCTCTACTGACGGTCTCCTCCGTATGTAGCCAAGATATCAACACTGTCATCAAAACGGAAACGCGCCATCCTATCATAGTACGCCTACCACTGCATGGCATGGATCTCATCCCTCAACTCCTGAATACTACGCTGGTAGTGACGACTATCGATATCAGTGAACGCCGCTCCAAGATCCATTCTCTCCACAATCTTCTCGACCTCTGTCATCCTCTGCTCTAACGACGCCAAGCGCTCCTGAATCTCTATATTTGCCGTCTCTGTAGAACTCAACCTCGCATCCTTGATGAACTCAAATAAGTACATTTTATTACCATCATTTATCCTATTTATTTGACTTGTTTTATTATATTATATATGAGAATTGATACGTTAATGTTTACTTTTGTAATTCTCAGGTAAAAACAAGTATTATGTGAAACTTGGCGATTTTGGACTAATTATGGAGCAAAACAAGCAAGATGTTAAGAGTCTACTGAAATGTACAAGATCAAGATCATTCTGCTCCAGATACGCCGCAACATACTTCTTACATACGGCGTATCACTATCAAGATTTCACAAGTTACAATCCATGACGGCAAAGGACATGCGCCGCATAGAGAAATGGAGTTACACCGCATCTTAAGGCGGTGTACGAATATTCCTGAATATATTAATCTTGGACCCCACGCGAAGTTAAGTCAATGCGCCACATCTACTTATCCTATGCGCCGCATCTAACCCTCAGACAGAAACTATAAATACCCCAAGGCCAGACGAATTTCGGGACACTTAGCTTAACTCAGAAAAGAGAGACAGAAACCCTAAAAGCCGAATTCAGACGTATTAGCAGCACAAGACACACCTTGAACAAAGATACAAGAGTTGTAAGAAGGTCCTGCATGTATTAAATTCATTAAGTAGTTTTGTTTTATTGTATTAGTACACTTTAATTCATCAGGATTGATGGGCTGATGTAATGTGACTACGGAAAATCATGTCCACCCCTTAAAATTGCTTTCCCATTAATTAAAGTTTATATGTTGATGTCTTTGGTGACTTTTATTAGTGCATTGATAACCTCTGTGTCTAGCTGAGCATTGCTTGGGTCGCCATGCCCCTTCCTCGCCTATTTATTCTATCATTTCTAGGATAGTGGGATAGATATAAGTGATCATTAAGGGTTTACTCGCCGATAAGATTAGAGCCAACGAGAAAGGGTTAATTATATACACTTCATATAAAACTAGCAATAAAACAAGTGACAAGCTACTTAATTATCAGGACAGGTCTTCTTATTGTCTCAAGTATCTATCTGTGTACGTGTGTGCTAATCGCTGATTCGTGCTCATTAGTTTAGTTTACTATTTAATCATAACCAAACCGTTCCAGTCTCTCAGGCTGAACCCCCTTGCGTTAGATTAGGTTGTATAGCTAACTTAGGATATTAAAATACTGATTAGAATAACTAGATAATACGTTCCACTCTTAGTGATCGACACTCTACTTACCATTATATTCATACTGACCGGGTACACTGCTCGTTAAGTGTGTGTGTTATTGATAAGTCAGCTAAATATAAATTTAAAACTTGAGTAGGCATTAATACTGCTAAACCGAAACGACACATCGCACGCATCAAGTTTTTGGCGCCGTTGCCGGGGAGTGAATTGTTATTATCTGTTAATTTGATTAGTATTTTAATTAGGTTTTCTTTTTTATTTTTAGATTCTAACCACTAACTCTGTTATATATTAGATAAATTGCATTCATTGTATTATTTGCATATTTTCTGTTTTTGTGAGTTTTTTTAATTCTTTTTGTTATTTTTTATTTTTTGTTTTTCTTTTTCTATTTTTCTGCATTCTGCTATCGTTGTACTGTGCTGATACAAATGATACGGTGCATCTGTTTTCATAGATACGGCGTATTGCGTTTAATTTTTATAAAATACAACGCGTTTAATAAATTCGAGTACGACGCATCTTTCCCCAAGATACGGCGTATTCTGTTTTTAATAAAAAAAATTTCTAAACCCTAACGCCATACGACGCATCTGTTTTAAAAGATACGGCGTATTTTCGATTTAAATTAAAAACAGTTTTCGAATTATTAAACAGATACGACGCATCGATTTCAATCGATACGGCGCATCTTCTGAATCAAAAATCTTGTATTTTGAAACGTAACAAAAATACGGTGCATTAGCTTTTGTTAATACGACGCATTTTATTTTAATAAATATAAACGATTTTTGATAATTAAACCTGATACGGCGCATTTTAAAATCATAAGCGGCGTATCTGTTTTCTGAATAAAAGTCTGATTAAATTTTAACGAAATAAGATACGGCGTATCCAACTTTCTGGATACAGCGCATCGTCTACAGATATCAACAAATTTTATTTTACTTTGATTGTTTCACTCTTCTTTTGCACGAGTAAGTTTTATTTCAGGAAGATGGACGATCCGGATATTACAATGGAAGAATATGTCAAGCTTAAAGAGGAAAGAGCCTTGAGCAATAATCAGGTGTATGATTGGAAAAGAGCAAGATATGGTGCACAAGTCATTGAGACGAAAGAAATCACTATGGAAGAATACTTGATTTTAGGACAAGAAAAGTCAAGGAAAGAAAGAAACAAATTGCCATTTCAACACACTTGGTGTATGTCAAATGATGATGAAGAAGATTCATATACCGTGAAACCAATTCCGGCAATTGTTATTGATAGTACTTTTTCTCCGGAGATTGCACAAGATGATGTGTATACGAAACCTTACGTTGAAGAATATTCTGCAATCGTATTACCACCATTAGACAATCCATCGGATGAAGATGAAAAGTATTCTAATTTTGATTTCGAACCATTTGACGCAATTGTATATGATGACATACCTCAACCAGATTTTGACCCAACGAGGGATTTTGAAGAAATATGGGATGACTTGTTTAAAAATGAAATTCGGGACGATGCTGAAATTGCAAGACCACTAGTTAAAGATGGAGATTCACAAGATGAATTGGAGTCACTTACAACACAAATTGGTACAAATTTATTTAATATTATTAATCCCGTTACTAATAATCTTGTTAGTTTTCCTAAACAGGTTGCAAAACAAAAAAATGATGAGGTGAAATTTATTACACTACCTATTGAAGCACATGAAGCACATGTGATAAACCCGTTTTTGGTGGAGCTCGAGGAAGAGTTTGGTGATGACCTCTTAAACATTGCTATGATTGATGAAGATGATGATTTCGACCCTATGAAGGATATAGAGGAACTCGAACTTTTATTTGCCAAAGACCCTTTCTCATCTTCTGCGGAAGTCAAGGGACGCCTTACTACCAAAGAGACTAACCATGAAGAAAGGAGACTCATTTTTCCTCAACACACTACTCTTTCAGATGGAATGGTCAAGTCATCCAATTTATCAACTAAACCGGGTAAGGATAGGAAAGATGTACATATATTGCCAAGGTATGATCTTTATTTATTTCTTCCATCTTTAATAGCAAATTTACACTCTTTTCGTGTTTATTGCTACTATCACCCGCACTTGATCCCAAGTGGGGGGAACAACACCCTAATACACAGTAAATAAGGGTGGAGTCAGGCTCGTGACTCGAACAAAAACAAGCGCTTCGTGGGAGGCAACCCATGCTTATCTTTTATTTTATTTTCTGATTTTGTATTGAGTCTGTCAGACCTGCAGAAGATACGGCGCATCTCAATCCTAAGATGCGACGCATCGCCTGCACTGGTCATATCTTATTTAATTTTCTGCATTTTTATTTTTGACTTTAAAACTTTCTGTCAGTTTATTTTAATGCGGCGCATCCCTGGTTAAGGATGCGACACATCTTTTATTCTGATTCGTTTTTATTCCAGGCTCGATACGGCATATCTTCTTCCATAAGATACGGCGTATCGACTGACCTGATGATTTTCAATTTAATTTTTCAGTTTTATTTTTACTAACTACTAATGTATTATGCAAGTTTGAACCTTCTTAACTCAGGTGTGTTAAAGTCTGAATGGTATTTTAGATTCCTGCATTCTTGTGGATACATCATTTTTGAAGCTTAAACATTCTAATCCACAAGAAAGTTGATTTTTGCTCTTATACAAATAATGGAGGATCATACCAAGCAAATCTCAGGGGAGTTTTTCTGTTCTAATTCTTTTTTTCCAGTTTTTAATCTTTGATACAAAAAACGAGGACGTTGTTTAACTTAAGTGGGGGGATTGGAGAATTAGAACACTTACTTGTCCTAAACTTTTTCAAAATATGCTTAAAATATACTTAATATGCTTAAATTTAAAATTTTTCTAGCATATTTTTGTTTAAAGTCTAAATTACATAGCTGCACACATAACATTATTTTCAAAAATTGTGAACTTTTCAAAATTCACAAATCTATGAGTGTGCCGGTGACTTGTAAACTTTAGAACTTGGCTTATATACTATTCGAGACCACCATAATGAGTATTATCTTTATAATTGGAATGACTTGTCTAAATTGGTAAATTTCTAGGATTACACCCAAATAGCCTTTATATGTTATGTGATATTAACTAACTACACTGGTTAGTTAACCCCCGTATAAACCCTTTGTTACTCTCACTTTTAGAGTAAGATACCCCTAGAAAAACACTCAGAGCCATTCCTTTCGTTTCTTACACCTTTGTTATAATGTTTCGATACACCCTTACACCTTAGCCTACCCTGTAGATTAAAATCTGTGGTTAATTGCTTTAGGCAAAGTGTGTTTCCTTACATTACCTGTGTTCGCGTGCGTAATTCATTATCTTTGGTTAGGTCGGGAAATTGCACAATGCAATTGGTATGAAAGTAAATATTGTATATTCTTTGAGTTTATTTTTCGTGTGTTTACTACTTTCACTATTGCAGTTATTTCTGAAAGTATGAAGAGTATGGAAAAATTATCCGGAAAGATAGTGATAGTAAAGTTGTGAAATTTTACACATATGTTGATGTAAAAAAAAAAATCGAAAAAATAGAAAAGAAAAAGAAAAAGAAAAAGTTGGAAGTTTGTTTTAACCAACTTATGTAAAGTTTTGTATTAAGTGGTTGATATCACCACTATTTGTTATATATTATATTTATGGATTGAATGGGAGTTGGCCGTTATGGGAACGCCAACTAAGGTTATTCTTTGATTGAGATCTTGTTGAGTATAATTCGTGTCTACCTAAAGCGTGTGTTTCAAGTGTTAAAGCGTGAGTTATTCAATGATATAAGTCTTATTCATGGGATGGTTGGGAAAGTAATTTACCACACTTAGGATTTTAATTTATCTGTTTTGTTTATTTTTCATTTTACACCAATTTGTATCCCAAATATTATCCATACCCTACATCATTCTTTATCCAAACCTTTAATTTATTGAGATTAGGGATTTGAGCAATCTTAAGTATCGTAGTCGTGGATTCGGCTATGTATTTATGATTTTGTCGCCCTTTTTGATATAATATTATTGGTGAAGATTACTTGGTCCTATCTTTAGCCCATTCGAGTTAAGAATTTGAGCAATTGCAAGTATCGTGATCGTGGATTCGATCATGTATTTGTGATTTTGTCGCCTTTTCTGGAATATGAGATCGATAGAGATTAAGAAGGATGATTAACCCTTAACCAACAAACCCTTTTTACCGCTTTAGACTTGTTATTCCTTGGCTTTAGTGGGGGAGATGCGTATACTTGCCAAGCTTATGATAGAATATTCGTCACGACTGGACAGTTAAACGATTAGATTTGCTTTTATCAAAATATTTTATTTTATTCCTAATTCGTTAAGTGTTTGGTTGTGCAATTATGACAAAACGAATACATGCTTAAATATAAAAATAAATCCTAATATCTTTTAGGATACATTTTCATAAGATTTATTCTAAGGTTACTTGGGGACAAGTAAAGTTCAAGTGGGGGGATATTTGATGAACTCAAATAAGTATATTTTTTTTACCATCATTTATCCTATTTATTTGACTTGTTTTATTATATTATATATGAGAATTGATACGTTAATGTTTACTTTTGTAATTCTCAGGTAAAAACAAGTATTATGTGAAACTTGGCGATTTTGGACTAATTATGGAGCAAAACAAGCAAGATGTTAAGAGTCTACTGAAATGTACAAGATCAAGATCATTCTGCTCCAGATACGCCGCAACATACTTCTTACATACGGCGTATCACTATCAAGATTTCGCAAGTTACAATCCAAGACGGCAAAGGACATGCGCCGCATAGAGAAATGGAGTTACACCGCATCTTAAGGCGGTGTACGAATATTCCTGAATATATTAATCTTGGACCCCACGCGAAGTTAAGTCAATGCGCCACATCTACTTATCCTATGCGCCGCATCTAACCCTCAAACAGAAACTATAAATACCCCAAGGCCAGACGAGTTTCGGGACACTTAGCTTAACCCAGAAGAGAGAGACAGAAACCCTAAAAGCCGAATTCAGGCATATTAGCAGCACAAGACACACCTTGAACAAAGATACAAGAGCTGTAAGAAGGTCCTGCATGTATTAAATTCATTAAGTAGTTTTGTTTTATTGTATTAGTACACTTTAATTCATCAGGATTGATGGGCTGATGTCATGTGACTACGAAAAATCATGTCCACCCCTTAAAATTGTTTTCCCATTAATTAAAGTTTATATGTTGATGTCTTTGGTGACTTTTATTAGTGCATTGATAACCTCTGTGTCTAGCTGAGCATTACTTGGGTCGCCATGCCCCTTCCTCGCCTATTTATTCTATCGTTTCTAGGATAGTGGGATAGATATAAGTGATCATTAAGGGTTTACTCGCCGATAAGATTAGAGCCAACGAGAAAGGGTTAATTATATACACTTCATATAAAACTAGCAATAAAACAAGTGACAAGCTACTTAATTATCAGGACAGGTCTTCTTATTGTCTCAAGTATCTATCTGTGTACGTGTGTGCTAATCGCTGATTCGTGCTCATTAGTTTAGTTTACTATTTAATCATAACCAAACCGTGCCAGTCTCTCAGGCTGAACCCCCTTGCGTTAGATTAGGTTGTATAGCTAACTTAGGATATTAAAATACTGATTAGAATAACTAGATAATACGTTCCACTCTTAGTGATCGACACTCTACTTACCATTATATTCATACTGACCAGGTACACTGCTCGTTAAGTGTGTGTGTTATTGATAAGTCGGCTAAATATAAATTTAAAACTTGAGTAGGCATTAATACTGCTAAACCGCAACGACACATCGCACGCATCAATCCTGCTCATACAACTCCACATATAAATCACCTGTAGCTCTCCTATCTCCCTTAATCTCCTTCCTTAACTCTAAAACATCAGACTGTCGCATACATAATCGCCTAGACATCGACATATAATGGCCCTGGCACCAAGAGATGTCCTGCATCATACGACTCAGCTCGGCTCTGAGCTTAGTAGGGGTAACTCGCTATGCAGTTAAAGACTTGTCGATCTTAAACGTAGACGTCACCTCTGTAGCTAGAGCGTGACCCAATGCATCTGAAGTATCAGACTCGTAAGTAATGTCCGACACTGCTGGTGAAGGTAACATGGGGAGAGCCTCCTGCTCCTCCTTCGACGGCTCCTCGTCATCATCATCATCCTCATCCATCTCCTCATCATCGTCTATCTCCTCATCATCGTCCATCTCATCATCCTCCGGGTGCGGTACATCAATAGGGTGTGGGTCCTCCTCTGGACTTGGTGGTGCAAGTGGGTGATCAACGGGTGCATCTGATAACTGACCGGTAGGGACTGGTGTAGGCATAATACTCAACATGGAGTATCGGGAAAAGTATAAAAATTTTAGCCAAATTTTTATAAAAATAGTTTTACATGAAGTGAAATAGCAACGGAAAATCCAAACATATAATAGTGCAAAAGCAATTAAAGAGCGTAGTGGCACGGAGGGCTGATGGCTATCGATTTCAAAAATGTTTTAACACACACAAAAATATTTATAGTCGAGTATGACCTCATTCTCTATAAACAGTGGCTCTGATACCATTCTGTAACACCCCCAACTCGGAATATGGCAGCGGAACTGAGCTTGGGGTGCTACGGGAGGGGTAAGACAGTCACATCCATAGAAAACGATCTCATAACGAGACGTTTTAGCAAAACATATCATTCGAAAACAAAGTTAAACATTTAGAGTCTAAAAGACTCTCACATAAGTTTTAGCGGAAATAGAACATGGTTTGCAGCGGAAATAAAACATAGTTTGCAGCGGAAATAAAAGACACAGTTTTAAAAGATTATTCGAATGATAAGATAGTAGTGATAGAAAGTAAAGCAAAAGATAGCCATCATCAACCTTCAGCCATTCCCCGTGCTAACAAACATGCATCAATTACCTGAGATAAAACATGCTAAAAAGTGAACACAAAGGTTGAGTGTAATCCATAGGTTTAGTAAATAATAGTTGGGCACAAGATTTTAAGTCTGGAAGATATATGTAACAAATACAAATATCGAGTAAGCGTCAAATAATTCTTTTGCTAAGCTCATGACACACAAAGCGTTAACCGGCACCAATAACCTTGGCGTAAGTCGACAGTAACCACGGAATTTCATAATATAATAGTTGCCCCCAAAGCTAGGTACTTTGCCAGATACCTAGTAATACTTGAATATAGTTAATCACATGTGGACCAACCTTAGTCCACATGGCGGGAAGGTCAATTCTTATAGGCCTATAAACTACAATCGCGCTCACTCATAAGTGATTAATGGTTCATGATTGAGGGACTTGCTTTTAGGCAAGGACAGTACTTAGCATTATCATTTCAGTCAGGAATAGCATACCAATAAACAATTGTGCTCATAAAAATAAGTAAATAGCATGTATCTCCCCCATGGGTTTATAAACAATTTAAAAATAAAGTGGGGCTACGAATCACACCTTAGCAGCAAATGAAATAAGATATCACAATATGATCAAATGGGATAGCACGACATATGAACCTCAGCACAACCTAATATGTGAATAATATGTCTCAGCAATAAACCTTAAAGCGATTTATAAAGTAATACTCGTATTTGAAATGAAAAGGTTTTATTTCAATGGCGTTTGAGATAAATAAACGTTTAAGACTCGTGTGCATACGAGATGTTAAGATAATAAAATTCGGCAACACAAACAGATACGAAGAAAGAATAACGAAGAGAGAGAAGAACTAAGATTAAGAAGAAGAATAAAATAAGAAAGACAAGAAAGAAAAACATTAATAGGTTGTTTTGGTGTTTTACCCATTTCCCAAATAGTTGATAAATCATCATGATTTTGGAAGAAAACGTATAAGTTTTGAAAAGGTTTCTAGGATATTGAGTAATCATAAACGATTAAGTTATAAAAGGTTTTATCAAAATTTGGGAATGATGCGTCCATTTATAAAGCATTTCCAAGTCGTTACGACTCTTGAATATAAGTTTTATTGCCACATTTTACAAGTTAAATATATATAATTGGACACTATCATTCGCATATATATTAGTTGTCAAGTTTATCGACCATTTTGTGTATGTTCGGGTCCGAATATGTTAAGCTCTTATGAGTCTAACATACTCTTCCATCTCAATTACCAAAATCGTCCATAAGGTCCATTGGCTAATACCGTAAATCCAATAACGTCCAATTCTCATCCAAGCATAGGTTATAACACGTATCCAAGTCCAATGTCCAAATCATATACCATATTATCCAAATAATTATCCGAAACACCATATTGACAAACAAATAATTAATAAATGACAAAACAATAAAATGAAAGACAATACATGGCCCAAGTGTATTGGGCTTCGGCCCAATACTTAACTCACACTCTAATGGACTCTCTTTGGGCTTTCGGGCCCAAAGTTATTAATACTAGACCCGTTAAGGACTTATCCAAGTCCAAAACCGACTTGATACTAACTCGAGGTTTTCTTACCTCGAGTCTTACACGGCCGAGACTCCCTTGAGTCTCTACTTGACTCATTCGACACCAAGACCTTAAAGGTCTCGGCTAAACTCAAATTCCACAAGTCGTGGCGCTCTTGGCTCACGGTTCATGCTACTCGAAAACGAAAACTAACCAAAATCTTAGCCAAAACACACGGCTACAAACCAAACGCCGAACAAACCATGGCCGTGACTCATGGAGTCACGGCTTGACTCTATCGAGCCTTATGAGCTCTCGGCTTTATCACAAATCAAACCAAATCCAATCCACAACACAAAAACAATTAACTAGACCATGCCGTGACTCACTTGAGTCACGGTTCGAGCCTACTCGAGCCATTTGGCTCTCGGCAACCATAACCCAAGCCAAAACCTATCCGCAATCCAAACACAACCAAATCAAGCTAATAGATGAGTAAAGGACAGAAGAATGCTGTGAATGTGTGTAATGATCACAAAATCTCAGTGGTCCACGGATTGCAAGGAACCAATTTTAGGGTTCCTTCCTTTTCAGAGAAAGGTACCTCGGAGCATTTTTATGAAATTTGAAAGTATGATCAGAGATGGTTATCCTATTGGTGCAAGTGAGATGACATGATCCTAATATGAGTGAATATCAGTGAAAAGTATCCTAGTAACAAAAGTGAGTGATCTAGAGTGCGGGATTTAAACGAAAATTTAAAAAAGTGTTACTGCAGTCCGAGTTACCTTTCGACATAACGGGCGGGAGCAATATTTTGGTTCCGCCTCATCCGCGGGTGGAATTTTGGCAGTACCAAAAATTTACACAGGCGGAACCATAAATTTGGTTCCGCCCTAACCGCCAAGCCAAAAAGCTTTACAGAGGGCATTTTTCGACCCCCGAACCCCGTTCAAATACCGTAATTTTTTCTAAAACATGTGTAATTAATTTTTTGTGATAAGGAAACAACAATGAAATAGGTATGAACACATGTATGGGTATAGATCATGCAAGGGCTAGAAATTTCACTAAAACATGAAAAATGAAGATTGATAACATAACTATGTTATCTTCATGCAAGATAAACCGTTAGTTAACATGATAGATTAGTAGCAAACTTATCATCCCATAAAGCACATAATAGTTCATAAATCATTGTTAGTTATTGTACCAAACACCTTTTTCAAAGATACTATATGTCTAGATAATCATTGAAGGTAGTGACACATTTTAACACTTGAACTATTAGGTGGGAGTTTGTGTAAAACAACATTTTTCAAAGTATTTGATTAGTTTTACTTAGTTCTTATTTCTAAGAGAATTGTGCAAGATTTTAATATAACATATGCAAATAAAATTATCTAAGTCCATAAGTAATGCAAAAGCAATTTTTCAACTTAGTGCACAAAATCTAGCAAATGTCCTATTGTGCATAAACAAGAAATCGACAAACAAGCGAATATATAACATGGCAAGATTGATACTTATGTTACACAAACAATCAAGTGTAAACAACAATTTGCAATAAGTAAATAACATATATGCAACCAACATAAACTAAAACAAGTAGTCATATAACATAAAAAGAAAGATACTTTTCGTCACTTTTCGTTTAAATATGATGATGTATACCAAGCTTGATTAGTTTCCTTTATATGTATAAATATCACAAAATTCTTTAGTTTCAAAAGAAATTATATCAATGTTCAAAGGATACTAACTTAAATTGCCCGACTCAAAAGTTTGAGTTTCTATGTCAAAACGAAGCTTAATATTTTTGGACACACTGTAGTATTTGGTTTATTCTACTCACTTCAAATTAGATTTAGGCCATAAGAGATTTTTAAAAGACAGTAGACTCAATTCCCTTTAAATTGATAGGTGGCGCGACTCCTACGGACTAACGGTTAATTAGTTATGAATTTTTGAAGTTTACAAAAATTTTGGACTGTGCAGACCAAGGAACCCTTTTCCAAAGGGCAAGGAACCCTTCAAAGGGTTTCGTCTGATCCGTGTCTCACTGAGACAGAATGTCACAGAATGCTAAAAATATGTATTTTCGTATAGCGAGAATGTGTAGGACTTACTAGATTTGGTAGTAAACATATAATACACCTATTTTAACATCATTTCTACTTATGTCACTTATCTAATCATTTACGGAGGTGATTTTTCAACTAAATTTATAGTTATCCCAAACGCTCCTTTCAAAACCGTATTTTTCGTAAATTTGCTTTAAGCACATAATTTGATACTTACAAATTCTTTTAAGAAATCTTTTCTTTTATTTTTCAAAGACACCTTCAAGCTTGTATACAAAGTAAAATTTAACTACAAAATAATTAGCGAAACATTTTTCATATTATATTCCACTTCAATGGTAATTTGATACATAGATCGTACTCCATTTTAAAAACTATTTGTTTTGAAAATAAGAGCCACGAGGCTCTGATACCAATTGTGAAAACGTAGAGGGGGGGGGGGGGTGAATATGTTACCGTTTTAAAATCTTAAAACTTGTTGTATCAAATATCCAATTAAGCTTGTTGTAATATGAAGAATGCCAATTGTAGTCTATGACTAGCATATACTAGAACAAGTTGTCACACAAGTATAACCATCAAGTCACAACACAAGCAATAATATAATGCAAGTATAAAAGTAAAGTAGTAAGTAAAAGAAAGCACAAACCGAACACGATGATTTATAGTGGTTCGGTCACGGAGCTCCTCTCCGCCCTACTCCACTCCCCGAGTACCCAACTCGAGAGTTACTTCACTAGATCAACAAGATCCCTTCTCGGCGGAGAAAAACTTACAAACGTCGTTTACACTTTTTCCAGTACAAAGCTAAATACCGGGTTCTAGTTCGAGGTAGAACCAACCTAACGTCGCCTATACAATATTTCCGACACTAAGCTAGATGTCGAGTTCTTTTACAAGGGTACAACCACTCCCATTATGTTTTATGGCCCAACATAAAAATCTTGTGTCTTATGGTACAAACACATAAACCATCTAATTGAGTTTGGTGAATATGTTGTGATGATACAGTGATGTTTACAATGATGATCCATAACACAAATGTCTAATGGATATGAATGACTAATCTAAATGAACTTCAATTGATAGGAAGCCTTCAATTGATGAAGATCACAAGTTTCCTATGCTTGTTGTGATAGATCTTCATATATGTATGCTTGTGGTGGATGATGACTCAAGATCTCTGAGCTTGCTACACAGGATCATTTCAGGAGTATGCTTACAACATAATGAAAGTTAGAAGCATTATGATCATGATGATAAGGGTGATTAATGTATGTTACTACATTGTTATCTACTGATGTAAATGTATGCAAAAGGGTAGAGAGAATGTATGTTCAAGTGATATAGAAATGAGTAAATAATGGGCTGCTATTTATAGCCAACAAGCTCAGCAACCCATGGATCAGACGGAACCAAAACTAGGGTTCTGTCCGTGTATGCATTTGGTTCCGTGGGCACCTGACAGAAAATCTTCAAAATCTTTTATCAAATCTAACCAAAATATACACCATATCTTTCAAGGATTCTAGAGTGACAATCTAAACAAAATATTCACCATATCTTCCAAAGATCCTAAAGAGATATGCAATCTTAGATTATCTAGAATAGGATGATGCATGCCATGAGGTAAAAATACAATTCCATTTAGATTAAAATGTTAATGAAAGTAAACTTGTAAAATGTGTATACTAGCTAGCTAATATATGTTTACCAAGTTGTACCATGTTAGTTTATGTTTTACTAAAAATGTTAAACTACTTATGCTATTATAGGACTTAAGTTATTATGTCATTAACATCATTTTTATAAGTATGTAAACACATCTGTCTTAGTTTGACACCTAAAGTGCACTTATCCTATTTTGATACCTAAAGTGTACTTTTACACCTAATGTGGCACTTATTATATTTTGACATGAGTACAACTTTGGAAGCATGATGTACAAGTAAAAATACTTGTATATGCAAAATGTAAAATGAGGTTCGAAATAAAATGGTTAACCTTTTAAAATACTTAATGACTCTAAACGTATTTTAAATATTCTAAATGATTTGTTAAGGGGTTTGATCATAATGCCACATAACAAACATGTACGAACCTGTGTTGTAGCATACGAAGACTTGAGACGTCCAGAGGTGTTGGATGTATGTTGAGACAAAATATGATTACGAGTAACTTGTACATTTTACGTTATGTATCAAGTTACATGTTTCTCATCAATCAAAACAAACGAGACTATATAGATTAAATATCATAATATTTGCACTAACGATATGATTAATGGGCCGTTAATCACTCATAATTCCATGGGCTAGGGTTTGAGTAATCTCTATTATAAATAGAAATCGTAACATATCTGCATGGATATACAATATACAAACCCTAAACACTTGAATGCGAACAGGTTCTTGATTTGTGCCTAAAACAAGAACACCACTTGGTCTTATCCCATATAGATATTCGTGTAACCCAAGCATAGGGTCGAATAGTTTCTATTGGAAAGTGATAACATGATTTCAAGTGATATCCGGTACTCATTGATTGTCTATACCCAAC
This sequence comes from Artemisia tridentata subsp. tridentata, assembly GCA_021014915.2. NCBI lineage: Eukaryota > Viridiplantae > Streptophyta > Magnoliopsida > Asterales > Asteraceae > Artemisia > Artemisia tridentata. The sequence goes on along the minus strand of CP139502.1, from coordinate 104,189,428 downwards.
TGGTAACACACCAACAATCAATAGAAACTATTTAGTGATAATCAATGGCTGCTAACTTTTCAAAACTAGAAAAGTTTGAAGGTGTCGATTTCAGAAGATGGTAAAAGAAGACGCACTTCTTGTTGTCAAGCATGAGTGTGGTGTATATCCTGAGCACTCCTATTCTAGATGATGAGGATGATGCAACTGCGGAGGATATAAGGAACAGAAGCAAGTGGGAGAATGACGACTACATTTGTTGAGGTTTAATCCTCAATGGTATGTCAGATCCTTTGTTTAACATTTATCAAAATGTGGAATCTGGTAAAGAATTATGGGATTCCTTGGAAGCCAAATATATGGCTGAGGATGCATCAAGTAAGAAGTTCCTTGTAAGTAATTTTAACAATTACAAAATGGTCGATTCTAGACCTGTCATGGAACAATACAATGAACTGCTTAGTATACTTGGTCGGTTCACAAAACACAAAATGTACATGGATGAGGCAATTTCAGTCTCTTGTGTCATTGATAAACTCCCTCCTTCTTGGAAAGATTTCAAGCATTATTTGAAATATAAGAAGGAGGAATTAACTCTTGTTGAGTTGGGCAGTCATTTGCGCATTGAGGATTCACTAAGAGCGCAAGACAGTGATAAGCCAAAAGTAGCAATGCTACTGGTCCATCAGTTGTCAATATGGTGGAGCATAACAATTCCACCAGGTACAATGACAATAAGGGAAACGTAAGCATCAGGACAACACCAAAGCTGATCTTAACAAGAAGCCAAAAGCAACTTGTTGGAAGTGTGAGAAACCTTGACACTTCAGAAAAGATTGTAAGGGTGTTAAAGTTGGCAACAAATCCAATGGATCAAGCACAAGCGCATCAGGGAGTGGTAATACCAATTCTCTGAAAGGTCAGAATATATTTAATACGTATTTTTAGATTTATTATGTTACATATATATCTGAGGCATACTTTGTGCAGGATGATGATGTTGCGTGGTAGGTTGACTCTCGAGCAACAATCCATGTTTGTAAAGATAGAAGCTAGTTCAAGACCTATGAGTCACTGAATGATGGTTCTATTCTTCATATGGGAAATGAGTCATCAGCCCTGGTGCATGGAAGAGGATGTGTGGATTTAAGATTTAGTTCTGGAAAGATTGTTTCTTTGTTTAATGTTTTACATGTTCCTAATATTAGAAAGAATTTGGTTTCTAGTGGTGTTCTAAATAATTGTGGTTATAAACAAGTTATTGAATCTGATAAGTTTGTTTTGTCTAAACATGGTGTGTTTGTTGATTTTGGCTATTTGTGTAATCAAATGTTCAGGCTTAATATTGTTAATGATAATGCTAATTCAGCCTTTATGTCAACCTCTAAACTAAATGATTCAACCCTATGGCATGCTAGACTTGGCCATGTACACTTTAAGAGAATGCGAGATATGTCTAAGGATGGGTTAATCCCAGCCTTTGATATGGACACTGAAAAGTGTAAAACTTACATGATGACCAAAATAACTAAGAAACCTTTTCAGAGTGTAAAACGTGAAACTGAAGTTTTGAAGCTAATTCATAGTGATCTATGTGATTTACATGCTACTCCCTCTTTGGGGAATAAGAAATACTTTGTGACATTTATTGATGATGCTTCTAGATTTTGTTATGTTTATTTGTTACATACTAAGGATGAAGCATTAGATAAATTTAAAGTGTTTAAAACTGAAGTTGAATTACAACAAGGGTCCCTAATCAAAAGGTTAAGGACTGACAGGGGAGGTGAGTACATGGATACTATGTATTTTCAGTCTGTTGGAATAATCCATGAAACGACTGCTCCCTATACTCCTCAGCAAAATGGTATCTCTGAAAGGAAAAAAGGGTACTGAAGGAGATGGTTAATTCCATGTTGTCTTATTCAGGGCTGAGTCAAGGGTTCTGGGGTGAAGCTGCGTTAACAGCTTGCTATTTATTAAATAGGGTTCCCAATAAAAGGAACAAGATTACCCCTTATGAATCCAAAGCAGAAAACTTTGGGTGAAAGAGGCATTGAATGCATCTTTGTTGGATATGCTGAGCATTTTAAGGCATATAGGTTCTATGTTATTGAACATAATGAATCTGTTTCAATTAACTCAATAATTGAATCAAATGATGCAATCTTTGATGAGAATAGATTCTCATCAGTCCCTAGACCAAGTCAAAGGATTCCAAATGGAACTAATGACATTGGTGTTTCAGAAGCCTCTGATGAGGTTGTGGTTCAGCAACCTGAACCTGAGCTCATAAGGAGCAATAGGGTCAGGACTCCAAAGTCATTTGGACCCGAGTTTCAATTATATTTAATTGAAGGGACAAGGGATGAGGTCTCTGACCAATACTCCTATTGCTTCATTGTTGAGGATGATCCCAAAACATTTGAAGAAGCAATGAAGTCCCAGGATGTTGCTTTCTGGAAAGAAGCAATAAATGATGAAATGGACTCCATCATGGGCAACAACACATGGGTGTTGGTTGATCAACCACCTGGTTACAAACCTCTAGGTTGCAAATGGATTTTCAAAAGAAAAATGAAGGTAGATGGAACTATTGAAAAGTTCAAAGCTAGACTAGTCATTCAGGGCTTTAAACAAAAGTCAGGATAGACTACTTTGATACTTATGCCCCTGTGGAACGTATCAGTACCATAAGATTGCTGATTGCTTTGGCATCAATTCATAATCTGATTATTCATCAGATGGATGTGAAGACAGCTTTCTTGAATGGTGACTTAGATGAGGAGGTTTATATGAACCAACCTCAGGGCTTCATCAAGCTTGGCAATGAAAACAAGGTGTGTAAACTGATTACGTCTTTGTATGGACTAAAGCAGGCACCTAAACAATGGCATCAAAAATTTGATGAAGTGGTTTTGTCTAGTGGTTATTTACTTAACCAGTCTGACAAATGTGTATATAGCAAATTTGATGAATCTGGTAAAGGAGTCATCATTTTCCTATATGTTGATGACATGTTGATCTTTGGCACTGACCAAAATCAGGTTGACTTGACAAAGGAATTTTTGTCATCAAGGTTCTCCATGAAGGACATGGGGGAGGCTGATGTTATCCTTGGTATAAGGATTAAACATGAAAGTAAAGGAATTTCTATCTCTCAATCTCATTATATTGAAAAGGTGTTAAGGAAATTTAATTACTTTGATTGTACTTCAGTGAGTACTCCTATGGATACAACTGAGAAGCTGATGCCTAGTACTGGCAAAGCTGTATCTCAACTTGAGTATTCTAGGGTGATTGGTTGCCTAATGTATGCCATGAAATGTACCGGGCCTAATATTGCATTTGTAGTGGGTAAAATGAGCAGGTATACTAGTAATCCTAGTGCTCATCAATAGCAAGCAGTTCAGAGGGTACTGAAGTATCTGAAGAAGATAATGAATTATAGTCTCTCATATATTGGCTATCCTTCAGTATTAGAAGGATATACTGATGCAAGTTGGATCAGTAACACTGAAGACAATTCATCTACCAGTGGTTGGGTATTCCTACTTGGTGGAGGTACAATTTCTTGGGCATCCAAAAAGTAAACTTGCATCACCAGTTCAACAATGGAATCTGAATTTGTGGCTTTAGCAGCTGCTGGTAAAGAAGCTGAATGGTTGAAAAGCTTGATTCTTGAGATTCCATTGTGGCCTAAACCTATAGCACCTATTTCTATCCGTTGTGATTGTGCTGCTACATTGGCAAAGGCTTATAGCCAGATGTACAATGGAAAGTCTAGACACTTAGGTGTCAGGCATAGCATGATTCGTGAGCTTATCATGAATGGGGTGGTATCTATAGAGTTTGTTAGATCTCAACAAAATTTAGTTGATCACTTTATGAAGGGTTTGGCTAGAGAATTGGTTTTAAAGTCTGATAAAGGGATGTGTTTAAGGTCCAACTTAGTCACTGAGTGCTAAGACACCTAACTCCCTCCTGAGGAAGTGAACTAAAATTTGGGAGGATTGTTGGAAAATTTAGTGCACTTGAGGGATCAGTTCACACCTGGTAATGGGCTTGAAGGTATGGAGTGTACACCCATTAGGTCCCTAACTACCCTGACTCTAATAGTGGTTTGGAGTAACTCATCAGAAGGTTTAATCCTTCACGGAGTTAATGCTGCTAGTACTAATGTTACTACTGCTAGTACTAAAGCTAGTACTGCTGGGCAAAGTTAGTACTGCTGGGCATAAGTTAGTACTGCTGGAAGTTAGTACTGTTGGAAGTTAGTGCTGCTCGTTTAACCATTGACCCCTGCTATTATGGAAACTATTATAGTATGATTAATGAGCCATTAATCACTCATAATTCCATGGGCTAAGGTTTGAGTAATCTCTATTACAAATAGAGATCATAGCATATTTGCATGGATATAGAATATACAAACCCTAAACACTTGAATGCGAACAGGTTCTGGATTTGTGCCTAAAACAAGAACACTACTTGGTCTTATCCCATAGAGATATTCGTGTAACCCAGGCATATGGTCGAATAGTTTATATTGGAAAGTGATAACACGATTTCAAGTGATAACCGGTACTCATTGATTATCTATACCCAATTGGTAACACACCAACAAGAAACCAACACATTTTAAACCACAAATGAAATAACCGAAACGGAGTAGGACCGTAATCTAAATTTGATTCACGTATGAGAATGAGACGATGGTCGGATAAGTGTCTATCAAGACATATAGCCGATAAGTGAGGAAACAATGCCAATAAACCATCAGAGATGAGAAATCTATCCAATTTACTCATCTTGGTAGTTGATTTATGAGCCCAAGTGTATGTGTAACCTCCTAAAGGGAGATCAATGAAACCTATCCTCGAAATAAAAGTGTTAAAAGCATTAGCACCTTGGACATTAAACAAGGTACCAAATCTTTCTTGCTCTAAACGAACTTCATTAAAGTCACCCAAGATCACTGTTTTACCTTCCCACCTGTTAACCATGTTATGGATAAACTCCCAACGATCTCTTTTTTCTATTAATTCTTGAGGAGCATAAATAGAAATGATAAGAGTTACGTAAACTAAACAAGCATCATAGGCTAGAAGCAAATTTGTTTTCACATATACCATCATAGTCCCTTAGTTTTATTTTATTCTCATCTAACCTTTAAGCCTAATAATATATAACAGACAAAGTTTTTCATGTATACAAATTTTACTATAGACTCGAGTTATATTAATATTAACAAATAAAGTAACGAGTACTTAATATATAGTTGGGGTTAAGGGCACTAGGAGTGGTTAAGTTTATGGCTGGCGGTATGGGGCATACCGGCGGTAACACCGCCGCCGACATGAAATTTATGCCCAAAATTTATGGTGGACGGCAATAATAGCCGGTGGTGATAAATGTGCATGTTACCGTTGGCTAGCTTAAAATATTTAAAATGTTTTTCAAAATATTAAAAATCTAGCCGTTGGCTAGTTTAAAAAAAAAAAAAAAAAAAAATCCCTATATATCCTTTCAACCCCAAAACATATATCCTTTCAACCCCAAAACACACACAACACTTTCATGGATTCAAGAAAACAAAAAAATGTTTCATCCGGGTCTAAAAGTCGAGGCCGAGGTATTCGAAATCAAGTTGCTCCTCCACCGAGTCACCAAGGTTACTACCCTTAACCACCGACTCCCCAAGCTTACTACCCTCAACCATCGACTCCCCAAGGTTACTACCCTCAACCACCGACTCCCCAATGTTACTACCCTCAACCACCTCCACCGATGCAACCAAGGGAATACGTGATCGATCAAACGGCGGAGCTTGACTTTGATCCGATGCTTAACTATCGAGATGAAGTTGTTCCCGAAACACAAGAACTTCCTAACAGTATTTTTTTTTGTTTTCTACATTCGGTTTATTTATTTATTTATTTTTAAAGATATTTGGGTTTTTTTTTTTTTTTTTACATTCGGTTTTATTTTGTAGATGATGACGTTCAAGAAGTGCAAGATGTTCCGACAAAGAAATTGAAGAAACGAGCGGATAAAATCCCTTGGTCTCAAGAGGAAGAAGAAGCTTTGGCTAAGGCGTGGATTCATATCTCGACATGTAGAGTAGTCGGGAATGAACAACATAGAGACAAGTTTTGGGAACGGATTTTAGAGCATTTTGCGTCACTCATGAATGGAACAACTCGAACTCATCATAGTTTAAACACAAAGTGGAATATAATGAACGCGGCCATGGGTGTATTTAACGGCTTGTACCACCAATCGGTATTTTTTAAATTCGGTTTTAAATTATATATTTTTTTTAACATTCGGTTTTTGTTTCTTTGTTTTTTGTTTTTTTTTGTTACATTCGGACTTATATTTTTATTAATACGTTTTATTTTCATACTTGTAGGCTCGTCTATGGGAGAGCGGCTGCAATGATATGGACGTTATGAAGAACGCTTTGACTGATTTTAGCACGAAAACGCGAAAACCGTTTACTCACCAAGCGGCATGGGCGGTGGTCAAAGGCCAAGCTAAATGGGAAGAACAAAAATGTGTTACCGGCACATCTTCCACACATTCCGACAAGTGAAGAAAGTCGTCTGAGGGGGGAACTATGAGACGGATAGCAACGATCCCAATACTGTCATCCCGGATTTGAATGAGGACTCAACCCCCACGCGTCCAAAAAAAGGGAAAAAAAAAGGTTGATGAAATGTCGTCAAAGGCGGATAGTGTTGTTGAGACCGTCAACTCATATGCGGAAATGAAGACAAAAATGATGGCGGATATCACGGAGAAGACACAAGTACTTTTGGACATCCAAATTCAACAAGCTACTAACAAGACTAAGAGGCAAGACTTCAAGTACTACATGGAGCCGCATGACCACATCGAAGATCCGATTATGTTGGAGTGGGTAAAGAACAAAAAACGCTAACTCGCGGCAAAATATGATTGGCCATGTAATTTCTAGATATTTATTAGTTCTAGTTTTAATTTCTATTATCATGTAATGGACTTTGTCGTATTTTTATTTTTATCATGTAATGGACTTTTTTTATGTATTAATGAAATGGTATGTTGTTATTAAAAATTGTTTAGTTTAAATATTAAAAAGAAAAAAGGAAAAAAAATTGGGAGGGATGAGAATTTATCGGGCGCCAGTGAATTAGGTTGGGAGGGATGAGAATTTATGGAATGAGTTGGCTGAAGTTTATTGGCTGAATTTGGGAGATATGATAAATTCGGGACACTTCACTCCTAGTGCCCTAAAAATTTACCTCTTTTGATTGTATGCATGATTTTTATAATTATTTATGAAGAATCATTGACTCGATGTCCGATAATCATAACATGATAATCAAATTAAATACATATGAAGTCATTCTTGATCATCAGCCATCTTTTTTTTTTTTATATTTCTTTCTATTTAAAGGTAGTGCTAACGTGTTGTGAAACAATATAAAAAACAATAAAAATAATACAATAAAGCAGAAGAATGAAGAAAATTGTTTATCTTTTATATAATAAAACAAAATCCTTAGTGGGGACTTTTTCATTTCAAAAAAATCAAATCATACCTTATTTGATAATAATCTATTTATTTTATTTAAAGATGTTTAATTTACAAACCCTAAATATTTCCTTATTAAGCTAAAATTTATAAAAATTCGTTTTTATATGTGTTTTCAGAAAAATTGTGTATAAAAATATGTGTGTCAAAAGTATAATAAATAAAACTTAAAAAAAAAGCGGAGTTAATTCACAAATAAGTTAGGGGCTTGATTGTACAATAAATTGCACGACCAGGCCTTCGATGATGATCAAAGGATTTATGGGGTGTTGAGGTTGCGCCAAGCTTGTCTTTAACCTGAAATAAGAAATACTAAAACACTACGTTAAGTGATTGCGCAGGGGATGGACCCTGCGAACCACCTCCGGCGTGCGAGTAAGTATGTGTAATGGTAAGTTTGCGGTAAGTTGAGAGAGTATGGTTAAGATTCAGTTAACATACCATGGTTATGGCCCGTCTAATGCTATTTATAGGGGAGAAATAGGCTTTAGAGGGCGATTTCACTTTGTTCGGAGATCATGGGGGCATCCCATGATTTGTGGTAACCGCTAGGGCTTTGTAGCCAACGATCTCTGTAGCCCATGATCTTTGTTTTGGTGGGAAAGCCTAAAGGAAGAGGAGACGTGGGTATGACCAGGTCAAGGTAGCTCTCCGTTGTAGTTCCTTCATAGGAGATACCCCGAAGGGCTTAAGGCTTCGATTGGCAGATTCCCACATGGTAACCACTTTATAGGAGATACCCCGAAGGGCTTAAGGCTTCGATTGGCAAAAACCTCAAGGTTAGCAAGGATGACCGAAAAACCCATTTGGAAAAGAAAACCTAACCCTCGAAACAAGTCCATCTCAACAAATGAAGTGGCTAAACAAACAACACCTCCACCCACATTTGTTCCCAACTATACTCCCAATTCTCAAGCTCATTCCAATGAACCCTTTCACAAACCTCATCATAATAACCAACCATCCATCTTTACTCTCAAAAATACACTTTCATCTCACCCAAATAATTCATATGAAGAGCATGATCAATCCTAAAACAATAATCCCAATCTCATTCACAACACCTCACATCTTATTCAACCTACCAATGCACCATCCAAAACACTCACCACTATTGTTATATCCCCTTCTTCCATATCTCCATCCTCATCCACTCATAATTACCCAAGCTCACAAATGTTTCCACCACCAAGAGTATCACCACCACCTCCTACCAACTCACATGTTACTCCTATGTTAAATGTTCAAACATCCATCCCAGATAACAACCATACTTCACCATCATCACCTTTCAAAACCACCCTCCAAAATTTACCTTCCTAAACCACACCATTCTTACATTATAAATACCCTTCTCCATCATTAGTGCTCATTCATCCATCATAACAACCACACTCCACCATCATCATCTTCTTCCAAACACTTGAAGTTCATTGAAGAACTTAAAGAAGCCCATGAGCTTTGTGCTCTTCTTGCCTTACACCTTGCTCAACTGGATCAACTCCCTTCTAGCCCTCCTTCATCCCAAAATAACCTCAACCTCCACCTTCGTTCCAAACTACACATCTCAACCTTAAATCAACCTCATTGAAACCTTTCAAAACCCTCATCATATTGGTCAAACATCCAACTTTACTTCCAGCTACACAACCCAATTTCATCCACTTCCACCAAATGACCAAATCCACATTCCCACGGAAAAGGAAAAGTTCCGTGAAGATATAAACCAAATCCATGACCGTAGTGATCTCCTTGCTATGCACCTTGCAACAAGGGCCAACCTCCATCCTCCATCCTCACCCTACTCAAATTGTTTACCTCAACCCCACAACTTGAATCAAGTTGATAATCATGTCAACTATTGTCCTAGTTGTGTCCTTCTCCAAAAGAAAATCATTGCCTTAAATAAACATTTCACTTGTACTGAGTATCTTCTTACTAGATCTCATCCAACACCTCTACTAGCACAACACTCTAACCCTCATTCAACCGATTCCGCTACAAACTCTCCACCTCCAAACTCTCCACCTCCAAAAATATACCTCTATAAATCAAACATCCTTACCCTCACTCAACCAATTATATCCCAAACACTCTACCACCAACCAACTAAGCATAACTATATGCTTATTTTCCAAGCTTTCGTGTCGCAAGCAAGTCCGAAAGCTCTCTTTGGCAATTTAGGACCTTTTTCTTGTTATATGTTTCAAGTATACTAATGATTGTCTTGCTATGTGTTCTTAATATTTGTTTGCCATGATTGTTGTTTGCCATGATTGTTGTTTTTATATTCCATATTTTACTATGTATGCTTGTACTTCTAATATATTTTTTGCAAGCATTCCATATCTCGATTCTTTGATGCCCTCAAACGAGGGGGAGAACACATCAAGGGGGAGTTCTCGTTCCGACAATTTTTGAATCTAAAACTTGTCAGCATAACCTTTTTGATTCTACAAAAAGGGGGAGAAGTGAATATAAATTCACTAAATACTTGTTCAAAAATAAATTTTTGGATTTAATGAGTTTAAGTTTTGTAATCATCAAAAAGGGGGAGATTGTTGATATAAATAATGCCTAAAAACATTATTAATACTTCTTGATATCTCTATGTTTTGATCAATCCCAAAACAATAATCCCAATCTCATTCACAACACCTCACATCTTATTCAACCTACCAATGCACCATCCAAAACACTCACCACTATTGGAATATCCCCTTCTTCCATATCTCCATCCTCATCCACTCATAATTACCCAAGCTCACAAATGTTTCCACCACCAATAGTATCACCACCACCTCCTACCAACTCACATGTTACTCCTATGTTACATGTTCAAACATCCATCCCAGATAACAACCATACTCCACCATCATCACCTTTCTAAACCACCCTCCAAAACACTCACCACTATTAGAATATCCCCTTCTTCCATATCTCCATCCTCATCCACTCATAATTACCCAAGCTCACAAATGTCTCCACCACCAAGAGTATCACCACCACCTCCTACCAACTCACATGTTACTCCTATGTTACATGTTCAAACATCCATCCCAGATAACAACCATACTCCACCATCATCACCTTTCTAAACCACCCTCCAAAATTTACCTTCCTAAACCACACCATTCTTACACTATAAATACCCTTCTCCATCATTAGTGCTCATTCATCCATCATAACAACCACACTCCACCATCATCATCTTCTTCCAAACACTTGAAGTTCATTGAAGAACTTAAAGAAGCCCATGAGCTTTGTGCTCTTCTTGCCTTACACCTTGCTCAACTGGATCAACTCCCTTCTAGCCCTCCTTCATCCCAAAATAACCTCAACCTCCACCTTCGTTCCAAACTACACATCTCAACCTTAAACCAACCTCATTGAAACCTTTCAAAACCCTCATCATATTGGTCAAACATCCAACTTTACTTCCAACTACACACCCCAATTTCATCCACTTCCACCAAATGACCAAATCCACATTCCCACGGAAAAGGAAAAGTTCCGTGAAGATATAAACCAAATCCATGACCGTAGTGATCTCCTTGCTATGCACCTTGCAACAAGGGCCAACCTCCATCCTCCATCCTTACTCTACTCAAATTGTTTACCTCAACCCCACAACTTGAATCAAGTTGATAATCATGTCAACTATTGTCCTAGTTGTGTCCTTCTCCAAAAATAAATCATTGCCATAAATAAACATTTTACTTGTACTGAGTATCTTCTTACTAGATCTCATCCAACACCTCCACTAGCACAACACTCTAACCCTCATTCAACCGATTCCGCTCCAAACTCTCCACCTCCAAAAATATACCTCTATTAATCAAACATCCTTACCATCACTCAACCAATTCCATCCCAAACACTCTACCACCAACCATCTAAGCATAACTATATGCTTATTTTCCAAGCTTTCGTGTCGCAAGCAAGTCCGAAAGCTCTCTTTGGCAATTTAGGACCTTTTTCTTGTTATATGTTTCAAGTATACTAATGAATGTCTTGCTATGTGTTCTTAATATTTGTTTGCCATGATTGTTGTTTTTATATTCCATATTTTACTATGTATGCTTGTACTTCTAATATATTTTTTGCAAGCATTCCATATCTCGATTCTTTGATGCCCTCAAACGAGGGGGAGCACACATCTAGGGGGAGTTCTCGTTCCGAAATTTTTTGTATCTAAAACTTGTCGGCATAACCTTTTTGATTCTACAAAAAGGGGGAGAAGTGACTATAAACTCACTAAATACTTGTTCAAAAATAAATTTTTGGATTTAATGAGTTTAAGTTTTGTAATCATCAAAAAGGGGGAGATTGTTGATATAAATAATGCCTAAAAATATTATTAATACTTCTTGATATCTCTATGTTTTGATAATCACAAAATGTAAACTCATTAAACATAAACTTATTAAATAAACAAGTATTTAGTTGTAAATATTCATTTCAACAACTCAATCACTTAAGGTATGAATAAACAAATGCTTAATGCATTATATGATCAAAGGAACATTTTCTTAATCACTAGAATTTTTATAAAATGTCACAAACATTTTATATCTTTTAGAAAAATATTTTTGGTAATAAATAAAAAGGTTTAATCCATTATAAATTTATGAATTCAAATTTACAACTAAAAAAGGCAAAAATGTTCCAGAAAAACCTTCCCCACAAAAAGTCAAAACTGGGCAACGGTACAGATGGGCGGCCCCCTTAAATATACTAGGCGGCCCCCTTAATTTTAAGGGGACCGCCCCCCTATTTAAGGAGACCGCCCCGCTCCTCCAGCTGTCCAGTTTTGCCTATAAATACTGGACTTTCCCTGGACTTTTTCCTCACCTTTTGCACCCCAAACCTTCTGTTCTAAATCTCTTCTCATCTTTCTAAATCCTTTCTAAAATCCTTTGATCATATATTCTTAAGCATTGGTTTCCAAGTGATCCAAGCTTCTACCATTCAAGTGCAAAAGAAGAATACTCCTTCAACAACTAGAGAAGAAGTATTGCTACTTAGTATCATCTTGCTACCTAAGTTGTTTGTATAATCATTCATTTATTTTTGTATAAGTTGTGTATATTTGTTAGATAGGTGTGAGCATAATTGCTTAGGCTAGATTAGTGTGTAAGTAGTGAAGTTGTGAAGAAGTTAAGGTGTGTAAGTAGTAAAGGTGTAAAGAAGTAGAAGAGTACATAAGTAGTGCTAGGTTGTGAAGTAGTTGTGAAGCCGGTGTGAAGAAGTTGTGAAGAAGTCGTGAAGAAGTTCTGAAGAATTCGTGAAGCCGTTGTGAATAAGTTGTGAAGAAGTTGTGAAGAAGTCGTGAAGAAGTCGTGAAGTAGCCGTGAAGAAGTTGTGAATAAGTTGCGTCAAGTTGTGAGATTGGTTCTAGCTATGATTAGAACTCGACATTTAGCTTTGTGTCGTTAAACCGGTGTAAGCGAAAGTTGTGTAAGGTTTTCTCCGCCATAAGGGAGCTTGTTGACATAGTGAAGAAAACTCTCGAGTTAGGTGCTCGGGGAGTGGAGTAGGGCAAGGAAGGTGTCCTTGTAGCCGAACCACTATAAATCTTTTGTCTCGTGGTTAGATCTTTCCATCTCTATCTTTCTTTTCATTTCATTACTTTACTTGCATTGTTTATTTAGATTTACTTATATTTGTTCATATTGTTCAAGAGTTGAGTTCACATAAATTCGAATCTAAGTTTTTTAAAAGTAAACAAAGTTTTCATAATAAAATTAAAAAGGTGCAAAACTATTTAACCCCCCTTCTAGTTTTCCACAGATGTTAAGCATTATTTCTGGGACGACCCCTATTTATTCAGAATTTGTGCTGACCAAGTAATCAGACGGTGTGTGCATGGCCAAGAAGCCGTTGATATTCTCACGGCTTGCCATAATGGACCCACGGGGGACATCATGGTGCCAGCTACACCGCTAAAAAAGTCTTTGATTCTTGGTTCTATTGGCCAACAATCTATCGCAATGCCCATGACTTGGTGAAGTCATGTGACTCTTGCCAACGTCGAGGAAAAATCTCGCAAAAAGACGAAATGCCTCAAAATGCAATTCAAATCTGCGAGATTTTTGACGTATAAGGCATCGATTTTATGGGGCCATTCCCGTCTTCACGAGGGAATAAGTATATACTCGTGGCCGTCGACTACTTGTCCAAATGGGTTGAAGCAAAAGCGCTCCCCACTAATGATGCCCGAGTTGTGGTTAAGTTCTTAAAAAATCTCTTCTCCCGATTCGGAACTCCTCGGGCTATAATCAGTGATCGTGGTACTCACTTTTGCAATGATCAATTTTCTAAAGTTATGCTCAAGTATGGTGTTACCTACCGACTTTCTACCGCGTATCACACGCAAACAAGCGGTCAAGTCGAGGTTTCGAATCGTGGATTGAAACGTATCCTTGAAAGAACCGTTGGTGAAAACCGAGCCTCGTGGGCAGACAAATTGGATGATGCATTATGGGCTTTCCGAACAGCTTACAAGACACCCATCGGGTGTACTCCATACAAGCTGGTTTACGGAAAAGCCTGCCATCTGCCCATCGAGCTCGAACATAAGGCATATTGGGCCTTAAAACATGCCAATTTTGACCAAGACCGCGGGTGATCACCGTAAGCTCCAAATTAATGAATTAAATGAGCTTCGGGATCAAGCCTACGAGAACTCTTTGATCTACAAAGAGAAAACAAAGAGGATTCATGACTCTAAGATTAAAAACCGCATCTTTAATGTTGGTGATCGAGTCCTCCTCTTCAATTCTCGATTAAAGATTTTCTCGGGTAAACTCAAAACCCGTTGGTCTGGGCCGTTCACCATCACCCAAGTTTTTCCATATGGGACCGTCGAGTTAGCTCAAAACGACGGTCCAAACTTCAAGGTGAACGGTCATAGGTTGAAGCACTATTTTGGAGGGGACATACCATCCATGGTTGTCCCGGATCTCCAAACTTTCCCCATGGACAAATGAATTCGGGGATCGAGTCAAGCTACGTGACTCGGTTAACAAAAACAAAGCGCTTCGTGGGAGGCACCTCATGCTTATCCATCTACCTTCTTTCTATTTTCTTAATAAAAGTGAGGAGGGGCACCTCTTCCATATCTTGTGTTTCGTGGTTTTCTGTGATATGTCCAGGATTTGCCCGAATAATGAAGACTCTCGTGCTCGTGGTTCTGCTTCTCTCCACTCGAGTTTCATCATTCGTTGCTCATCCGATATCCTTAATCTTATCGTTTTACGTTTATCTTTGGCATAATTAATAAACGGCCTTAGATTTATGTAGGAAAACCCTTACCTTTAAGACATTGAGGACAATGTCTCATTTTAGTCTGGGGGGGGTGATCTTTCGATTTGATTTATGCCTTGCATTTTTTGCCGTTTACTCATGCAACCCCGTTTTTCCCCCAAAAGTGAAAAATATTTGAAAAAAATCCAAAAAATGAGAAAATTTTAAAAATTTTGTGCAAAAATATAATAAATTTTGACATTTTGTTGACTTTCCGCTGGTGAGAGTAGGAATAAAATTCTGACTTGACCGGGCGTGTTGAGCCCTAGCTTGTCCCCTTAACCTTTCTTGGCTAAGCATTCGCGGATCTTATTATTTAAGATTTTAAATTTACGAAGAATGAGAAATGATAGAGTTTATTTAGAAGTTAGATGCTAAGCGTGGAGTAGTTGGTTCTCTTTAGAGCTCATCGAAGTTACTTGTGGCCTTTTGCTCCCACAAAATTGTTTCACCATATATAACTGTAAGAATAATTAAAGATGTTAGGTTTTGCCGATGATTAGTTCTTGGTCTTCTTAAAAGAATCCTTGCTTTAAAAATTGGGTACACATCAAGGTTACTTAATAAATACGTTTAATAATAATAAGTTAAGTGCTCTAAGCTACGGATTCGAGATCGGGCCTTGGATCCTTATTTTTGGAAGGCGTTTAGTTCTTGGCTACCCTCTTGCACCGGCCCTTGGACCTCTAGTTCAGGAATGTGTGAGGTCTTGGTCTAACCACCTTGGATCCACATTTCAGGAATGTCTAGAGTCTTGGAATACTCCGTTGTAACGGCCCTTGGATCCTTTATTCCGGAAGGTGTAAGGTCTTGGAGCTAAACCGTGAAGCTCCGTCGTTTAAGGTACGCAAGTGAAAAGTTAGTGATGAAAAATGAAAAAAATGGTGATGAATGAAAAAGAGAAAAATGCAAAAGTCAAAAATATAAATAAAAACCTTGATGTGGACCTCATTTTCAAAGCAACGGTTCTCGAGAGAAGATTGAAAACTACATAGCGTCTTAATTTAGTATCTTTATCGGACTAAAAACCTATCGAAACGAGAAAATATGAAGCAATTCATTTCTCACCAAAAATAAAATAAATATAGGCAAATTAGGAAAATGGGAGCAAGGGGTAATTACACAAGTAACTTCCATGAGTAGTGTTGGCATCTAACTTGTAAATAACAATGATCTCGTTTTTGAGCTTAGTTTGGGGGCTTGTGAAAAATCAGGAACGACGAATTTTATCCGTATGGTCACTTCTTTATGAGTCGTGTTTCCTACTCGATGACCCTAAAAGTTATTGAAAGATAATGATTGTCAACAAAACCGTCACATGATCATAAGAAAAAAAATACAAAAATAAAATAAAAGAAAAAATGGGGAGTTTTTAGAACTTAAGATTTCTTAATCTCTTATGAATATTTTGCTACTTCTCAAAGTTAGTAAAAAGATATTGGAAATTTTTGGTTTCAAAAATGTGTTTTATAACATTGCGTGAGGACACTGCAATATCTTAGTCTGGGGGATTTTGGTATGTGCTTATTCACATACCTTTTATTTGCCAAATTAAGACCAAAACAACCAAAAACTAACCAAAATGCCAAAGATATTTGTGTTTTTGTGTTTGTTTATATGGAGGTACGGATATTTAGAAATATGGACAAAATCAAGTCAAAACCAAGAGAACGAGCACGAGATTTGGAAAAGGTCGAAAGCCGAAGCCGGGGAAGCAAAAGATCAAAGAATGAACTCAAAATGTAACCAAAGATCCTTGAAGAATCAAAGAAATACATGAAAAGCCCTTGGAATTATTTTGGAAAAATGGAAAAAGTAGTCCTTGAAAAATTCAGAAGTTACACCTTTGATCCCTTCATTTTACCTAAAATTTCTCTAAATCCTAAAACTACTACTAAACCGGATCCATGTTTTTAATAAACTCAAAAATTAAACAAACCCAATTCCTTTTAAACATAAACCCCAGCCCAATACCTCACTCTAACCCTAGCCCACCAAGATACCCCATAACCCACAAGCTTTACCCGTATACCACCCAAAACCCGGTCAAACGACCCATTTCACTAGTGATGAGTGTGTAAATACTCATCATTTTAGACCCATATAAGACACAAAAATGACCAAAAACAACCAAATATACCAAATTATACTGCAGATATCCTTGGTTTGTGTTTTTATGTGTTTCAGGTACAAAAGGATCGAAAACAGGGCAAAAACAGACAAAACCGAGCACAAGATTGGAAAAGCGTGAAAAGCCGTGGACGGGGATGAAATTATCGAGTTTGGACCGTGAAATTGCTCAAGTGTCAAAGTCAACCTCCCAAGAATATCAATTTGTCAAGATTGGTCCTTGGAAGTAATTTTCAGAAATGTCAAGAATGGTCCTTCAACTTTCATAATTGGCAAGTTTAATCCCTTAAACTTAACTAAACCTTAACCCTTAAAATCCAAAACAAATAAAACCCAACCAACTTTTATCCTATCCCTTTTTCCCTTAACCCAGCCCACAACTAAGCCCAATCACCAATAACCCAAAACCCCTACCCGGTGTTTAACTAAAACCCACAACCCTTTTTGTTTAGTTAACACCCACAAGCCAAAAGCCAAAACCATCTCCTTCCCAAAACCATTAAACCCGCCAATACCATTTCCAATTCCCAAAACCGACAACAATGTTTCCCCCCCATGCTTTCTCTGCCAACACTCAACCTTCTCCCCCCTCCGCTAGCTCCAGACTAGTACCCTTTTCACGTGATACAAAAATCCCACTAACCCACATTTCCTTTTCCCGCCAAAAATATGATGAACGATTGAGATTGATTCTGAGTAATCTAATGGCTGGGAAATAATCAGAAGAAAGAGAAGAAGCATTTGGGATGGATATTTAAGAAGAAGAAGACACACAGAGATTTTTTTGTCACTGTCTTTAGACCACTTCGTAGTGTAGATTTTAGTTTAAATCTGTTTTCTAAAATTATTGTAATTTAATTTTCAGTATTTGTTAACTTTTTCAAGAATTGTACTCGTTTTGTTTTATTGCAATCTTAATTTAATCTTCATTCAGTTTTAAGTTTATTTGGTCAACGAAAGTCAACATTTTGTTCAAACTGCTTATTTTCTTTTCTCTATTGCCTATTGCTCTGATTCCTGCTTATGCTAGTTCATGTTTGCCTTTGGATGTATTCCCTTTAGTGTAGAATTCAGTTAAAGTCAGTTTAGCTTAAAAAGTCTTAAAATCCAAAAATAGCTTATTTCTGTTTTAGCTTATTTAATGCTTATCAGTGCTTTAATATAGCTTATTAGGGTGTATCTTAGTTAGTTAGTCACCATTAGTCCAGAATCTGAGCCCCTTTTGGTTTGTTTAGAGTAGAAATTTGCAATTTCAGTCCTTAAGGGACTGTTTGGTTTAAGCTTATTTTTAGGTCTTAAGTGTTGTTACTGTTCATATGCAAGTTGCTTAAGTTTGTTTGAGCTTATTTGAGGCATGATAAGCTATTTTCAGTTCACTTTGAGTATTAATTGAGCCTTTTGTGGATTTCTATTATCTAGTGAAAATTTAAGACCTCAACTGCTTCTTATAAGCTAGGATAAGCTGAGCTTGAGTTTTTGTTATTTTTTGCATTTTGTTAGTTCTTTCTGATCATCCTTAGAGTTGGTTAGAGTCCCATGTGGTTTTGCATAGCTGAGGTACAAAACAGCCCACACCAAGATAAGCAGCCCTGCACAATAGCCTGCTGATCTCAGCTGTTTGCTTGGACTGTTTCAGCTTAGTCCCTTGGACCCTTTGCATGATTTTTGATTTTATCGGTAGCTTGTAGTCCTATTTTCATAATTCTGAGCTTAGATTGCATTGTTTAGCTTATTAGATGGCTTATAACTGATCTGCAAAATCCCACATCAGCCCTGTTCTGAGCCTGCACTCAGTCTTTGTGTTCTTTGGCCATCTGATCTACAGCTTAATTAGGGTAGCAATTGATGTTAGAATTTGGGCATTTTTAGTTTGTAGGTAGCCTGTAGTACTAGGAAGCTTTTGCCCCCATAAGTTTTCATTTATCTGCTTATTTGAAGTTCTTATTTTGGTCTGCAAGTAGGTGTGGTAGCTGTCTTTTCTGTATTTATTTTGAATCTGCTAAACTGCTTATTTGCTTATTCTGTTAGTTTAGCTGTTTGATTTAAGTTGATTTATGCTTAGATAAGTTGTTAGATCTGTTTCCTAGCTTTTGATAATTTTTGGTGAGGTAGTGCTTATTTTTAGCTTATTTGCAAACTGCTTATTCTCTTATTCTGCTTATTAGGGTTTAGACAGTTGTTGATTTAATTTTTTCCAGATTCAAAATTTAATTTTAGATTTACTCAGAATTTTTTAGATTTTTCCAATTCAGTTTACTATTTTTAAATCATTTCATTAGTTTAATTTAGTTTTAAATTCATATTAATTAATTAAAAAGTCAAAAAAAATATTTTTCTTTTTCCCAAAATTTTCTTTTATCATTTAGAATGTAGAAAAATTGTTTTCATGCCCGTAGGGTTAGTAGTGTTTCAATTTCACTTTTTATTTTGCGCGTTTACGTTTATTTTTATTCGAACTCTCGTTTTTAATCACGTTTGTTTTTCTTAAATTGTTTTTCTTGCTTTTTAAATCGTTTTTAGTTAATGTTCACATATCTTAGCATAAAAACCCAAAAACTCTTTATTCTCACCATTCAGCACACGCAATCACGATTCGAGATCACAAATTCCATTCACGCCTTCGTTGGGGATAACGACCCGGGAATACAACTTCCATTGTATTCCTTGGAAATAAATATGTGTTGATTCCAGTGAATCAATTTTTGGCGCTGTTGCCGGGGAAGGCTTGACGCGAATTTTTAAATCTCGTTTGTCGTTGCGTGTTTTGAAGACCCTTTCTTTCGAGAAGTTCACGCTTTCTCTCGTATATATTTTCTTATAAGAAAAAACCAAAAAGATTTTCATTTCAAAATTTATTTTCCTTTTTTGTTTTTCAAATGTTTCTAAAAATCCAAAAATATTCTTCTTATCCCCTCTATTCGTTTAATTCTTTTTCTCACCCTCTACACGTTTAATTCTTTTTATGTCTTCATCTTACAACTATGGTTGTGAATGGTGTGGGGGACCTCTAAATGGGGGAAATTGCTCCGGTTGTAGCATTGTAAATTCGGGAAACGGGTTTGTCTATGACCAAAATCCCTACACTGAAACAACCAATTTCTTTAACCAACCCCTACACCATGAGATGGAAACATACTTGTGTGAATTTTGTGGAGGTTGTCCTCATCCGGGATTTGATTGTCGAACGGGAGACATGCTTGTCTCTGAGCAAAACCCTTATAACAATCAGACATCGTCCGGATTTGACACATCTTCATATTATAAACCACCACAACAGTTTTACTGTTGTGAATTCTGTGGAGGTCCGCATTATGATTCTGATTGTCAGACGAGGAGCCCGCTTGTCTATGAGCATGGTCCTTGTGACAATTATGACTATTCTTATCATGACCAACCTCCACAGTATGAAACGATTCAAACTCAGCCTCAGCCATTTCCTCAACAATCATTCCATGAAATTCATAATATTAGGAATAATCTTTTGGATTCTGCTTTCGAAGATGTATTCCAAAAACTTCATGATGTGAGGAATGCATTTAATGCCTGGGCTGCTAAACAGACCCATGAAGATCGTCATGGTGAATCTATGGAAGATTTACTCGCCATCGAACGTGCAACACATAACCGTTTCTTGTTTAATAAGGCTTGCATGCTCGATGACGAAGATGACGACGACGAGGAGAGTACTATTCCTTTGAGTGATATTATTTCTCAACTCCCTCAGTCTATTGCAATCACATCCATCCTTCCGTCTATGGACTCCGAGGACTCTCTCATTATGGGGGACGAGCATTCTAGCACTATTCCTGAAAAGGAATCGGACGAATTCATAAAGTCTAGTGCTGAGAACCTTATCCCAATCCCAAGTGAGTCTGAGGATGCATCCGACAGTCAATGTGATTGTTCTATTTGTGATGATTATCCTCTCGACATTGAGGATGATTCTTCCGGGATCTTCTCTAACCCTCTTTTCAATTCAAATGATGATTTTTCCTCTAGTGATGACGAATCACTTTCTGATGAGGAAGTTCAAAATGAAAGTCTCAAAGTCTATTCAAATTCTCTTTTTGAATTTGATGATGAGTACTTTTCTAGCAAAATAAATCCTCTCTTTGATGAAGAGTTAGAGAACGATAAGGTCAAGGACTCTATTATTCATAAACTTGATGATATGACCTCAATTGTTAATCCCGGTATTGATAAGGACATTCTTTCTCTGACATATGTGACATTGCCCTTTGAGGATCGCCATTATATTGATTTCACATATGTCGTTCGAGTTTTTCTACCTTTCTTCTCCTATACGGTAGATTGTCCTTTTATTCACTCGTTCGGGAGTGAAGACAAAGTTTTTGACCCCGGCATCTCCATTTATCATTCTTTAGAGCCGAGGGTATCTCATCGGAGTGGAACTTTCAAGTAATTCAATGTTTATCCAAACATTTCGAATGAAAGTCCGATGGAGATCTTCTTTTCCACATGCTTCCCCAAGAACAAATGAATTCGGGGTCGAGTCAAGCTAGTGACTCGGTTAACAAAATCATTAGCATTGCATGGGAAAACGCCCATGTTTCTGACTTCTTTCTATTTTCTGACACTAAGTGTGGGGGGATTCCTCTATTGTGCTTTGTCTTGTGTGTTATTTGCCCTTGTTTGCAGGTTTCCCTTAGATCGTGATGATTGATGCGCCTGTTTTCAATCCAGCCGCCCAATATCTGATCTTTTTACTAACGTTTATCTAGGGATATCTTTTTAATCCTGTTTGTGAAAAATGAGATTTCTTTCACACACTTGGCTATTAGTATTACCTTTTTACGTTCTAAGTGTCGGCATAATAGCCGGTACTTTGAATATTGAGGGCAATATTCAATTCTAAGTGTGGGGGGGAATTCTCGCGAATTTTGTCACATTTGTACCTTCTAGTGCCCTAGTAGCCCCGTTTTGGCCAAAATTTTAAAAAAAAATTCGGTTTTAAATAAGAAATTGCATGAAAAAGAAGTGCTTTGCACCAAAAAAAAGAAAGAAAAAAAAAAGTGTTTAGTCTTGATTAGGTTAGAACAAAGGGAATCCCGACTCTACCAGAGTGTTGATCTGGCTGCTTCCTTAACGGTTAGACTAAGGTTTTATGATATGTGCAAATGAAAATGCTAAGGGTAGAGTAGTTGGTTCTCTTTAGAGCTTATACAAGTAATCTATGGCTTTTTCCTCCCAGGAGATAACTAATCTGACTTAATTAGTGCTTATTTTCAAACATTTGAACACACAAAATCATTTTTTCATACGATTTTGAAAAATACAAGTTCAAAGATTTATTTAAACTTCGGAACAAGCATATGTCATAGTTGCAAAAAGTTAAGTAATAAATAAATGTGCTAAAAAGCTAAGGTTCAAGATCGGCCCTTGGATCCTTATTTCCGGAAGGCGTTTAGGTCTTGGCTACCCTCTTACACCGGCCCTTGGACCCTTAATTCTGAAAGGCGTTAAGGTCTTGGAACTCTCCGTTGTAACGGCCCTTGGATCCTTTATTCCA
Source organism: Artemisia tridentata subsp. tridentata (assembly GCA_021014915.2). Lineage (NCBI taxonomy): Eukaryota > Viridiplantae > Streptophyta > Magnoliopsida > Asterales > Asteraceae > Artemisia > Artemisia tridentata. The sequence continues at coordinate 104,166,899 of CP139502.1, read as the reverse complement.
GGAAGGTGTAAGGTCATGGTTCCCGTGAAACTCCGTTAGTTTATGTTGCACAAGTAAAAAAAAATGATGAAAAAAATGAAAAAAAAAAAAAAAAAAAAAAAAAAAAAAAAAAAAAAGGAATGATATTGCAAAATGCAAAAATGGAATGATATTGCAAAATGCAATAAGTTTTGATGTGTTTTGAAACTTGCTTGTTGTGAATTTTAAATCTATCTTTCAACTAGTATTATTCAAAACCTTATAAAAACGTCGATTTTTGTGATCAAAATTTTGAAAATCAAGCACATTCACTTAACTTGAATAAATTGTGGGAGTGAAAAGTTAAGTTTCGGCTTACATAGATTATTAGTATAAGTAGTGTTAGCATTTTACAAAAACGTTTGCACATTTAGTTTAAGCTTAGTTGGGAGTATAAAAAGAGGATGACGATATCAATTCCCTGGAGACACCCATTTTGCGTGAATCCCGTTCCATGATACCATTTTTGAAAATCAAGCATTTTGTCTATTTTTGTTTTAGTTTAATTTTCTTGCATTGAATAAAAAGTCAGAACGGGGTATACTTGGTATTCTTTTGATCCTTTCATTACTTCATATGATCGGATTGCTAGGGACTAGCAATAGCTTAGTGTGGGGGATTGATGAGTGTGTAAATACTCATCATTTTAGACCCATATAAGACACAAAAATGACCAAAAACAACCAAATATACCAAATTATACTGCAGATATCCTTGGTTTGTGTTTTTATGTGTTTCAGGTACAAAAGGATCGAAAACAGGGCAAAAACAGACAAAACCGAGCACAAGATTGGAAAAGCGTGAAAAGCCGTGGACGGGGATGAAATTAACGAGTTTGGACCGTGAAATTGCTCAAGTGTCAAAGTCAACCTCCCAAGAATATCAATTTGTCAAGATTGGTCATTGGAAGTAATTTTCAGAAATGACAAGAATGGCCCTTCAACTTTCATAATTGGCAAGTTTAATCCCTTAAACTTAACTAAACCTTAACCCTTAAAATCCAAAACAAATAAAACCCAACCCACTTTTATCCTATCCCTTTTTCCCTTAACCCAGCCAACAACTAAGCCCAATCACCAATAACCCAAAACCCCTACCCGGTGTTTAACTAAAACCCACAACCCTTTTTGTTTAGTTAACACCCACAAGACAAAAGCCAAAACCATCTCCTTCCCAAAACCATTAAACCCGCCAATACCATTTCCAATTCCTAAAATCGACAACAATGTTTCCCCCCCATGCTTTCTCTGCCAACACTCAACCTTCTCCCCCCTCCTCTAGCTCCAGACTAGTACCCTTTTGATGTGATACAAAAATCCCACTAACCCACATTTCCTTTTCCCGCCAAAAATATGATGAATGATTGAGATTGATTCTGAGTAATCCAATGGCTGGGAAATAATCAGAAGAAAGAGAAGAAGCATTTGGGATGGATATTTAAGAAAAAGAAGACACACAGAGATTTTTTTGTCACTGTCTTTAGACCACTTCGTAGTGTAGATTTTAGTTTAAATCTGTTTTCTAAAATTATTGTAATTTAATTTTCAGTATTTGTTAACTTTTTCAAGAATTGTACTCGTTTGGTTTTATTGCAATCTTAATTTAATCTTCATTCAGTTTTAAGTTTATTTGGTCAACAAAAGTCAACGTTTTGTTCAAACTGCTTATTTTCTTTTCTCTATTGCCTATTGCTCTGATTCCTGCTTATGCTAGTTCATGTTTGCCTTTGGATGTATTCCCTTTAGTGTAGAATTCAGTTAAAGTCAGTTTAGCTTAAAAAGTCTTAAAATCCAAAAATAGCTTATTTCTGTTTTAGCTTATTTAATGCTTATCAGTGCTTTAATATAGCTTATTAGGGTGTATCTTAGTTAGTTAGTCACCATTAGTCCAGAATCTGAGCCCCTTTTGGTTTGTTTAGAGTAGAAATTTGCAATTTCAGTCCTTAAGGGACTGTTTGGTTTAAGCTTATTTTTAGGTCTTAAGTGTTGTTACTGTTCATATGCAAGTTGCTTAAGTTTGTTTGAGCTTATTTGAGGCATGATAAGCTGTTTTCAGTTCACTTTGAGTATTAATTGAGCCTTTTGTGGATTTCTATTATCTAGTGAAAATTTAAGACCTCAACTGCTTCTTATAAGCTAGGATAAGCTGAGCTTGAATTTTTGTTATTTTTTGCATTTTGTTAGTTCTTTCTGATCATCCTTAGAGTTGGTTAGAGTCCCATGTGGTTTTGCATAGCTGAGGTACAAAACAGCCCACACCAAGATAAGCAGCCCTGCACAATAGCCAGCTGATCTCAGCTGTTTGCTTGGACTGTTTCAGCTTAGTCCCTTGGACCCTTTGCATGATTTTTGCTTTTATCGGTAGCTTGTAGTCCTGTTTTTATAATTCTGAGCTTAGATTACATTGTTTAGCTTATTAGATGGCTTATAACTGATCTGCAAAATCCCACATCAGCCCTGTTCTGAGCCTGCACTCAGTCTTGGTGTTCTTTGGCCATCTGATCTACAGCTTAATTAGGGTAGCAATTGATGTTAGAATTTGGGCATTTTTAGTTTGTAGGTAGCCTGTAGTACTAGGAAGCTTTTGCCCCCATAAGTTTTCATTTATCTGCTTATTAGAAGTTCTTATTTTGGTCTGCAAGTAGGTGTGTTAACTGTCTTTTCTGTTTTTATTTTGAATCTGCCAAACTGCTTATTTGCTTATTCTGTTAGTTTAGCTGTTTGATTTAAGTTGATTTATGCTTAGATAAGTTGTTAGATCTGTTTCCCAGCTTTTGATAATTTTTGGTGATGTAGTGCTTATTTTTAGCTTATTTGCAAACTGCTTATTCTCTTATTCTGCTTATTAGGGTTTAGACAGTTGTTGAATTAATTTTTTCTAGATTCAAAATTTAATTTTAGATTTACTCAGAATTTTTTTAGATTTTTACAATTCAGTTTACTATTTTTAAATCATTTCATTAATTTAATTTAGTTTTAAATTCATATTAATTAATTAAAAAGTCAAAAAAAAATATTTTTCTTTTTCCCAAAATTTTCTTTTATCATTTAGAATGTAGGAAAATTGTTTTCATGCCCGTATGGTTAGTAGTGTTTCAATTTCACTTTTTATTTTGCGCGTTTACGTTTATTTTTATTCGAACTCTCGTTTTTAATCACGTTTGTTTTTCTTAAATTGTTTTTCTTGCTTTTTAAATCGTTTTTAGTTAATGTTCACATATCTTAGCATAAAAACCCAAAACCTCTTTATTCTCACCATTCAGCACACGCAATCACGATTCGAGATCACAAATTCCATTCACGCCTTCGTTGGGGATAACGACCCGGGAATACAACTTCCATTGTATTCCTTGGAAATAAATATGTGTTGATTCCAGTGAATCAACTAGTCAAACAAAAATAAAATAACAAACATTTACCCGCCCCCCAAATTACCCAGGGATATGAACCCTAATTTACCCCGTCCTAAATTAACCACAATTAAGGGTAGTTTTGTACTTTGCACGCACTTTTAGAAGAAGCCTGACATGTCAGGACTGACATGTCAACAATCCCTGGGAAATTCGAGGCATATGATTGGCTAATGATGCGTGGAACTCTAATCCAAGGGCTGAAATTGATGGATTGGTGACCAAGGGTGATCTAAAGGCTGATATCATCTCAAATAAGCACAAAAGTGGTGTGGATTGATGACTTGGACAACCTAGAAGCATCCTCATTCGGCTATAAATAGAGCTCCCCTCTCCTCAGATTGTTAAGTAGTTTTTAAGTAGTGTTATGCTGTAATTTTCATTTCTGAATTGTAATCTCAAGTTTTCAATAGTGTAATCAAGCTTTATTAATGAAATTTTAGTTTTACGTTTTAATCCAATTTGCTTATTCACTCTCATTTTCATTTAAGTTGTTAGTTAAAGCTCTGTTACTGTTTCATAAGCTATTTCTAAGTTAGTTTAAGCTTTTCAATCATTCACTTTCATTATTATTGTTCTAAATCAGAAAATCCAAAAAAAAAAATCCAAAAATATGTTTTCAATTCTTAAATCTCAGCTTCAATAAGCTGTTTCTTCATTAGTATAAGCTCATATAAGCTGTTTAGCTTATTGTGAGTCTTCAGTTAGGATAAATCAGATTCAGTCTCAAAAGTTACCAAAAGTCAACAAAAGTCAATTTTATGGTCAAATAAGTTGTGGAAGATAAGCTAATACTGGAAGAGCTTATAGATCTTTACCTAGCTTATCATTGATAAGCTAGGAGCTTGTAGCTGCCATAATTGGAGCCTCTTTTAAGCTGAGGTCTCAAGTGAGTTTTATGTTTCAAATTTAGCTTAATTTTGCATAATCCTTTTTCAGTTTGTTTAGGTGCTTATTTCTTATTGAGATTTTCTTTTTAGTTGATAAGTTACCTAGGTAATCATAATTTAGTCAGTATTATAGCTTAATTTTTCAAATTCTAGTTCTAATTAGCATATTCAGATTTTTAAAGGGTGTTTGGAATAGTGGCTGTTTTGGTTATATCAGCTAGGTTACTGTTCATTTGCCTATTTGGATACTTTGATCTTGCTAAAAGTTATTGGTATAAGCTGTTTGTAGGGTCTTATAAGATGTTTAGAAGCTTTTTGAGGTTTTGAATCCATAGGTGCAATATTAGGTAGTCAACTGCCTTCATAAGCTTCCTATAAGCTGAGCTAGTTTTGATGATACATTTTGGCACTTTTGTGTTCAATCTAGTGGTTAAAGTGATAGTGCAAAGTTTGGTTAAAATCCATTGAGCATCATAGAAGTTGAGGTCCAAAAACCCCAACTGCTGCATCAGACCCTATTTGCAGCCCTGCACCACCAGTTCTTGCTCATCTCAGCTTTTTGCTTGCTCAATATCTGCTTATTTACTTGTTTATTTTGCTTAAATCTTGGTTTCTGAATAGCTTATAGTACTGGCTTTAGGTTTCTGAGCTTGGATTTCATTTTGCAGCTTATTAGTTAGCTTAGAATTAGACTGCAAGTCTGCTTCTTAGGACTGCTTTAGTATAAGGTTTTCAGTTTTAGCTTTTTGATTAAATCAGCTTCTCAGTAGAATTTAGCTTGTTATATTGATTATATTAGCTTGTTCAAGGTTGCTTGTAGCTAGTTTAAGCTTGTTGCACCATAGTTTAGCTTTTAGATCACTCTAGGAAGCTTTTAGTTTGATAAATCTCTTTTTAAGCTTAGATAGTGAAACTGTTAGGATTAGAAGCTTTTTCTGAGCTTATTTTAGCTTCTTATAAAAATAGTTTTCATAACTTTATAAGCTTTTCAGTTTTGCAAAAGAAAAAATAAAAAAATATATATAAAAAAAATAAGTTTGCAAAAAAGCCAGACCTGGGACTCGAACCCAGGCCTCCTCACCTACACACACACGCGTTTACCATTTATGCTCTAGTTATGCTTGTGTATAATGTTGCAACATTTTATTCTTAAACCTTTAATTTCTTTTTAGCTTATAAAAGCTATTTTAGCTTACTACTACTTATCTAGTTTAGCTTTTTCAAACCTTTTATATTTCTTTCATCTAGAATAGCTTAAAGTAATTTTCAGTAAATTTTCATAATTTTCCGAATTAGTTTGATATTTTTAATCATTTTATTTCTTTAAAATAGTTTTTACTTCATAAAAAATTAAATAAAAATCAAAAAAATATAATTCTTTTTTATAAAATTTTCTTTTACTGATTAGAACTTAGGAAAAATATAACTTCATACCTAGAGTTGATATTTGTTAGATTTTACATTTTAAGCTCGGGTTTTCCCGGTTTTGATTCATGTTTAGTTTTCTTTTACGTTTTTGGCCTCGTAGCTTTTAGTTTTATAATTTCTTTGCTAGATTAGTTAATTTTAGTTATTATTTCATATTTGTAGTGTAAAAACCAAAATATCTCACTCTTATCTCACATTCACAACACAAATCACGATCCCGAATCACATATTCCATTCAATCTTCAATCGGGACAACGAACCTCGGGTTTTGCATATTTTCTTTGCAATTCCTTGGACTAAATTGTTAAATCAGCCTGCGTGTAGACCGCAGGATCCTTCATGTACCTCACATATGATGTTCGAAGCTTGCTTTGGTCCCACACAACGAAGCCATGGAGATAAGAAAGATATCCTGTAGAGATTATCCCCAGTAAGTCTATATTGGGGGGCCTTGACCCTGACCTTTCGTGCTAACTTTGGGTCTTCAGGAAGGATACCACTGATCAAGTATTCCCTTATTGGGGTCATCCAATTTGGGCCTTCTTCGGGTATGACATCAGATACTTCGCTTCTTTTTATTGACCTGTCAGCCAATACTTCTACCAAAACTTCCTTCGTTAGATGAGCAAATGCCATTGAAGCTAGCTTGCTCAAGGCATCTGCTTTCTTATTTTGATTTCTACGAACATGTGCTATCTCATAGGAGTCGAACTCCTAAAGAAGTTCTTTAGCTTTATCCAAATATTGTTTGATAGTGGGCTGCCTTGCTTCGTAAGAGCCCTTGATTTGGTTGGCGACTAGCTGTGAGTCCACAAAAATTGAGAGGTTTCGAACCTCCATCTCCTTTGCAAGTCGAAGACCGGCTAACAAAGCCTCGTACTCAGCTTCATTATTGGTGGCTTCAAACTCAAAACGTAATGCATAAGTATACTCCTTCCCTTCCGGACTGACCAGCATTAGACCTGCTCCCGAACCATTGGAGCTTGAGGCTCCATCTGTTTATAGTTTCCACCCCTCTTTCGTCTTTGGGGGCTTTTCTTTTGGGATTTCCTTGTCTTGGCTAGGTCCGGAGGGTGTTTCAGCAAGAAAGTCTGCAAGTCTCTGGCCTTTGACGGAGTTTCGACCCTTGTATTCTATTTCATGCTCCCCCAGTTCGATGGCCCATTTAGCCACTCTAGCCGATTTCTCTGGCTTCGCAAATATCTGTTTAATTGGCTTGTCGGTCAATACTGTGATGGGATGAGCTTGGAAGTACCTTCGAAGACGCCTTGCGGCATAAACCAAAGCTAAGATCAGCTTTTCCAACTTCGGATAGTTCAATTCGGCCCCTTGCAGGACCCTGCTAACAAAGTAAATCGGGACTTGTTTCTTATCCCTTTCTGCCAAAAGAACAACACTGATGCTTTCGAAGGATGCCGCAATGTACATAAACAACACTTCGCCTTTGATTGGGGCTGTAAGTGTTGGTAGGATTTCCATAAATTCCTTCAGCTTTTGGAAAGCGGCCTCTGCATCACAACTCCATTGGAAAGTCTTTTTATCCGTACACCCCTTGAGTGTTTTGAAAAATGGTAAAGAATGATCTGCCCCTTTCGATAGGAATCTGCTGAGTGCTGCGAGCTTCCCATTCAGGCTCTGTACTTCTTTCAATGACTTTGGAGCTTGTAGATCAGTGATGGCTTTGACTTTCGAAGGGTTAGCTTTGATCCCTTGCTTTGTAATTAGATGCCCCAAGAATTGTCCTTCTTCTACGCCGAAGGAGCATTTCTTTGGGTTAAGCTTCAAGTTGATTGCCCTTAATTGATCGAAGGTTTCTTGAATGTCAGAGAGTAGGTCTTCCTCGGTCCTACTTTTTATTACCATGTCATCAACGTAGGCTTCCAGGTTTCTTCCTATTTGCTTGTGGAAGGCTTTGTCTACCAAACGTTGATAAGTTGCCCCTACGTTCTTGTGGAAAACTAGAAGGGGGGGTTGAATAGTTTTACGTCTTTTTAATTTATTATAAAACCTTTGTTTTATACTTTTAAAAACTTTAGATTCTAGTTTGTTATGAAAAATAAAACTTAAATCTTATTATTAGTTATATATGTATTCTTTTAAATTGATTGTAAAAGTTTTGGTTTCTTGAATGGATTATCAATTTGATCTTTATGTGAAGTCGACCTTTAATTAATACTAGCAATTATATAAGCCTATGTGTATGAAAGTAAAGACGATGCAAGTAAAGAAATAAATAAGGTATGGAAAGATCTAACCGAGACACGAGAGATTTATAGTGGTTCGGCTACAAGGACACCTTCGTTGCCCTACTCCACTCCCCGAGCACACCTTGCTCGAGAGTTTTCTTCACAACTTCAATAAGCTCCCTTATGGCGGAGAAAACCGTACACAACTTTGGCTTACACGGGTTTAACGACACAAAGCTAAATGTCGAGTTCTAATCGTAGCTAGAACCAATCTCACAACTTCACAACACAACTTATTCACGACTACTTCACAACGGCTTCACGACTGCTTCACGACTTCTTCACGACTTCAACACGACCGCTACACAACCTCTATGATGCGGCTTCACGACTTCAACACCATGTCTTCATGACTAAGACTTCACGACTTCAACAAGACCGCTACACAACCTCTATGCTACGGCTTCACGACTTCACGACTAGGACTTCACGACTAGGACTCCACGGCTTCAACACGACCGCTACACAACTTCTATGCTACGGCTTTACGACTTCAACACTAGGACTTCACGACTAGGACTTCACAACTTTAACACGACCGCTTCACAGCTTCTATGCTACGGCTTCATGACTTCAACACAAGGACTTCATGTCTTCTAAGCTATGGCTTCACAACTTCTACACCACGGCTTCACGACTTCTACACTTTGACCTCACAACTTCTATACCACAACTACTTATACAACATCTTCACTACTTACACACAACACTAGTCTACAACACACACCTTACATACAAATGAATGAATAATTTACAAACTTTGTTAAACACACAACTTAAGTAACAAAATGATACTAAGTTGTAATACTTCTAATCTTGATTGATAGAAGTATTCTTCTTTTGCACTTGGATGGTGGAAGCTTGGATCACTTGGAAACCAATGCTTAAGATTACATGATCAAAAGTTTTTGTTAGATATGAAATGAGATCTACAACAGAAAGTTTTAGTGCAAAAGGGTGAGTAAAAATCCAGGGGAAGGCTGGTATTTATAGGGAAAAATATGGACAGCTGGAGCCTACTGGAGCGGGGGCGGTCCCCTTAAATAGGGGGCGGTCCCCTTAATTATTAAGGGGGCCGCCTAGTAAAATTAAGGGGGCCGCCCTTACTGAACGTTGGCCAATTTTGTCCTTTTGCGGGGAAGGTTTTTCTGGAACATTTTAACTGATTTTGGTTAAAAATTTGAATTCATATTTTTATAAAAGATTAAACATTTTTATTTAATACCAAAAATGTTTTTCAAAAATATATAAAATGTTTTTGATGTTTTATAAAAAATCTAGTTATTAAGAAAATGTTCCTTTGATCATATAATGCATTAAGCACTTGTTTATTCATACCTTAAGTGATTAAGTTGTAGAAATGAATATTTACAACTAAATACTTGTTTATTTGATAAGTTTATGTTTTAATGAGTTTACATTTTGTGATCATCAAAACATAGAGATATGAATAAATATTGATAATGTTTTTAGGCATTATTTATGTCAACAATCTCCCCTTTTTGATGATTACAAAACCTAAACTCATTAAATCCAAAAAGTTATTTTTGGACAAGTATTTAGTGAGTTTATATTCACTTCTTCCCCTTTTTGTAGCATCAAAAAGGTTGAGCCGACAAGTTTTAGAGACAAAATTTGTCGGAACGCGAACTCCCCCTTGATGTGTGCTCCCCCTCGTTTGAGGGCACCAAGGAATCGATATATGGAATACTTGCAAGAAAAATATTAGAAGCACAAGCATATATATAGCAAAAATAAGCATGCATATAAGGACATTCATTAAAAATGTTGTGTATCAATACACAACCATCCAAGATTATATTCAATCCTACATTAGCTAGTAAGTAATGCAATCTACATAATCATTCTAGGAGTACATGATCTTCCATGGGGCTTGCACACAAAATGGTTTGAAAAATTATTTTTGATTAAGCATTGCATATGCTTAATTTGGTGAGAATGAAGGTGGTGGTAGTGTAGTGGGTGAAAATGATAGAGGTTGTGGTGGAGGTTGGTTGTTAAGCATGTGTTCAAGGGATGAAAACATGTAGTGTATCTCATCTCTAAGACCAAAGATGGTGGTTTGGTTGTGGATGTGGTGGTATTGGTGATGATGAGAAATGAGCATCAAGAGGTGTTATTGGTGATATGGAAATGACAAGTTGGGTGAATGGAGGTTCTTGAGTAGGAGGTGGAGTTGATGCTCTTGATGGTGGTGATGAAAGGTGTAAGTTGATGTAGTTATTGATGGATGAAAGGGTGTTTTTGATGGTGCATTTGGTGCACTTGGGGATTAACATTGAGGTGGTGGTGATGGAGTTTTGGTGTCTTAGAGATGATTTTGGTGATAGTATGGTGAATGAAAATGGGTGTTTGATGGAGGTGATGGTTGATTTAGGTAAGGTTTGGGCTAGATAAAAGGGGGTCGCAAGATGCAAAAGAAAACAGTAAATTTTACTGCCCAGATGGCCGGTCCCCTTAATTGTAGGCCGGCCCCCTTAAAATTAAGGGGACCGCCTAGGGAATTAAGGGGGCCGCCCATCTGGTGGTTTCCCAGGTGACCAAATTTGAAAAATTTCCAGAAAAGGGTCATTTTTAGGGTGTTTTTGCAGCAAGCTCCATTTGAATCATGTACATAAAGAATGATTAAATAGTGACATAAACATGTTAATTACGCATGCATACATTTAAAACATATTATGGAATAAGCATGTTATTAATCATCAAGCATGTATATATATCATGATATCAAGTATATAAGCAATAAGCATAACAATCATATATTAAAGACAAGAAATAAAGCATTCATTAGTTGAAAATAATTATGTTAAAAACATAATTATTGATACAACACATATTTTGCTTATAGCATGCAATAAGCAGAAATTTTTAAATTGCCTAAGAGATCCATTTGACTTGCTTGAGACATGGAAAGCTTGAATTATTTTGGATGGATGATGGTAAAAAGGGGTAAAAAAATTGGATTAATGGGGTTGTAAGTTTGGGTGTATGGATGTTGGAGAGAGTGTTGATGGAGGAATTGGAGGTGGAGAGCTTGGACTTGACCATGTTGAATGAGGGTTTTGATGTTGTTCAAGTGGTGGTGTTGGATTAGATCTAGTGAGAAGATACTCAATCCAAGTGAGACGCTCATTTAAGGTGATGGTTTGGTTTTGGAGAAAGATGCAACAAGGACTATTGTTGACATGTTTCTCAATTTGACTCAAGTGATGTGGTGATGATGGTAATGATGGTGAGATGGATGGTGATGATGGTAATGATGGTTTGATTTTGGAGAAAGATGCAACAAGGACAATTGTTGACATGTTTCTCAATTTGACTCAAGTGATGTGGTGGTGATGGGTTTAAGTTGCTTTGAGCAAGGTGCAAAGCAAGGAGAGCATTAAGCTCATGGGCTTCCTTGAATTCTTCAATGAACTTCAAGTGTTGAGTGGAAGGTGATGATGATGGAGAGTGGTTGTTATTTGGTGGAAGTGGTGGTGACACTTTTGGTGGTGGAGACATTTGTGAACTTGGGTAATTATGAGTGAATGAAGGTGGACATATGGATGATTGGTTATGTGTGTGAAAGGGTTCATTAGGATGAGGTTTAGGTGTTGGTTGAGTTTGAACAACATCATTTGTTGGGTTATGGCAAATGTCAAGCTTCCTCCTCCAAATGGGTATTTATGGTGTAGTGATGATGTGATTGTGGAAGGTAAATTTTGGAGGGTGGTTTGTGACAAAATGTGTTTGTGAATTTTGGGAATTATAGGATAAAATGGGTTGGAAATTGAAAAGGAAAATAGTAATCCGTCACTCCAAATGGCCGGTCCCCTTAAATAGGGGCCGGTCCCCTTAATTTTAAGGGGGCCGCCCATCTGCTGACTTCCAGATTACTGGAAATGGGTTTTTGGCATAAATTTGTAGAAAAGGTTGTGTTTTTGGGTTTAGTTTCAAGCAAGTCCAACTTCTTTCAAGGCAATTTAGGATTTAATAACTCATATATGCTAAGCATATTTATTTAAGCAACTTTATCTAGCATGCAAACTACTCATTAAGCATATAACATGTATATACATATATTAGACAAGAAGATAATACATAGCACCAAGTAATTCATAGTATCATACTTAAGAAGATTAAAAGGCTAGTTAATTAATCCTATTGATTATCTATGTACAAGGGAATGTGGAGTTGTGATAGCATGGACTTCTAGACTTGTACCAAGTGAGATCTTTAATAAGTAAACCATGATTTTTCATTTTTGATTTAGTTCACTTATAAGTGTCATATACACAAGTATATATGACATATATGAGATCACCAAGCATGATTTAAAGAAATGTTTTTGGCATTATTCAACAATGCTTGAAAGTAGGTTTTATGTGGATGTGAAAAATATATTAATGAAATAGTTTTGGCTTTATTTCAAAATGTTTTTATGAGGAAAGAAAACATATTTTTCCAATCTTTGGTTTTTGATAAACACGTAATTATGGACACAAGTTTGAAAGAAAGGTAGGATGGTGAAACATGTTTAATAGCAATGTGTCATAATCTTTTGAAAAATCATTTTTCCAAAATGTGAAGTTTTTGCAAAATTTAAAAATAAGTCCCATTAATTATAGGTTTAAAAATAGTGGTTTATAAAAGATCTCATGCTCAAGGGCATTGGTTAAGTCTATTGTCACATGCTACCTCTTTCTACATATCCTATGGCATTTAAGCATGTATTATGACTAAATACAAAAATACATCATGTCAGAGTAGTTAGAGAAAAACAAAAACTATTATAATGACAATGCATTCAACAACTAAACAAATAATTACGAAGGCATGCAGTCAAATCACATAGGAGCAAGTAAACATCTAGAAATTTTATATACGCAAGATGACATAAATCTAGGAATGAAAAGCTCTAGTAAAAAGCAAAGTTCATAACAGTAAACTATCGTTAGGTATATTTAGGAAGAATAATGTATTCAAGTTGGAGAATGAGTATGAGACTATTACTAGTGGTGCTCAATTCAGGCTAAACACGACCGTTTTTACGGGTTACACACACCCAACTTCTCACATAGAAGCAATTCAACCGTTAGGTCAAATTGAGTTTCTAGTCAATAGATTCTCCAGTAGTCATTCTCTTTTTAGAAGAAATTAAGTTCCTAAATTTACCTATCGAAGAGTACCAAATATGAAGATTGCTTGGTTCACTAACACTTAGGGGGGCTAACTAAAGGGTTTCTAGTTTATTAAGCCACAGAACGAACATAACTAAAGTGTAAAGGCAAAGCAACCTATTAGACTAAGCATATCCTAAGGCATTAATAAGATTATATGCATGAAGTAATTACTTATGAAATTTTAAATAGAGAACTTACCTCACGTCCTAGCTTTTCTTCGTAATGTCTCAGATGATGATCTTATTTAAACCGAAGTGGCTTGACCCGAACATGTCTTGTACGGATCATGATCTTCTATTTCGTCTGTGTCACTCCATGATTTTGGATTGAGTTCACTTTGGAGTTGATTCATGTAGTCTTCGTCGTTAATACCTACATTAACAACATTTGAACTAGTAGCACATGTATCTATTTTATCTAAATGTTTATCTATTAAATTGACTAAGATAACTAATTCATGTACAAGATCAAAATCCTTATCTTTGGCTTGACATTTTTCTTGATGAAAGTTTAAGAGATTTTTCCAAATATCGTTTGCCGTTTTACAGAAAGATATTCTTTCATATTCAACTTTCGGCAAGGTTTTGTAAATAATTATTTTTAGCTTCATTATTTTTGTTATTCTTAGTTTTTAAATAATCATTTTGAGTTTCAAAATTCATTTTTGTTTGACTTTCAAAATCCGTTTTTGTTAGTTGAAAATCACCAATCGAAATGACATGCAAAAGATCTAGATCAATTGATTTCACATAAGTTTCAAATTTATTTTTCCATTCAAGAAAAGTATAGTTTTCAAATAGTGGTGGTTTTAGCAAAGATTCCCCTTCTAGATATTTTTCGAATTCCATAGATTGATTCAAGTTTTAAAATACATTATATTTTAAAGATCTTGATTAACGTGGCTCTTGATACCAATTGTGGAAAACTAGAAGGGGGGGTTGAATAGTTTTACGTCTTTTTAATTTATTATAAAACCTTTGTTTTATACTTTTAAAAACTTTAGATTCTAGTTTGTTATGAAAAATAAAACTTAAATCTTATTATTAGTTATATATGTATTCTTTTAAATTGATTGTAAAAGTTTTGGTTTCTTGAATGGATTATCAATTTGATCTTTATGTGAAGTCGACCTTTAATTAATACTAGCAATTATATAAGCCTATGTGTATGAAAGTAAAGACGATGCAAGTAAAGAAATAAATAAGGTATGGAAAGATCTAACCGAGACACGAGAGATTTATAGTGGTTCGGCTACAAGGACACCTTCCTTGCCCTACTCCACTCCCCGAGCACACCTTGCTCGAGAGTTTTCTTCACAACTTCAATAAGCTCCCTTATGGCGGAGAAAACCGTACACAACTTTGGCTTACACGGTGATTGCGTGATTTTGTAACCTTACAACAGGTTTTACCTCTCGAGGGATCTCAAGAGGCTTACAACCCCACCAGGCAGTGTACCTGACCGATGTAGTATAGTGTAGTGGTAAGTACGGGGGATTGATCGTTCTCCACAGGGAATAGTGTTCGTTAGGTATGAAAGGCTACTCTAATTAGGTCTAAGGGTTGAGGAAGATTCTTTTTTTATGTTTTTATAATTTTATGAAAGCAAATAAAATCTCGGTTTTGAAGGAGTGGGCGGAATTAGTTGCTAGTCAACTAACCCAATTTACTACGAATGCAAATAAAATAAATAACTGAAAATAAAATGTGGTGAGAAACTTATGTGTAGAGAAATGTGTTTACTTAGATTTCCTTACTCCCTAACTATCTTTTACCGGTTAATTAGTGTGTATTAGTCGCGTGGATGACGGGTGTATTCCTTAATACCATTCGTGGGGTGGCGTACTTACTTCCCCAACTCTACAAGCTCCTACTTCACTCCTATGTCGAGCCGGCTAGGAAGCTCCTAACATGGGATCACTAGAATTCGCTTGTGCATTAAATACAACCATAAAAACCTTTAGTACGCGTTTGGTTCATGTTTCTTAAGACGTTCAAGCAAGTTACCGAATAGGAAGTTAGCCAGTTTTCTTAAGCCTAACATAGATAAACAATCATCCAATACAACTAACAACACACTAACAACCAATAATCAATAGCTAAGTTTCATTAGATCTAAGCAAACACAAGATAAATTTAGCCTAACATGTTAAACAAAAGACAAGAATAAGATAGAATCAAACAACACATAGACATATTGAATGATTACTTGATAACTTATCTTTCAATGAAACATGGAAGATCTCAAGGCAAAAAGCCCTGAAAAAGTAGCTGAATTCATCCTAGGGTTTTCTCCCAAAACTCCACACACTAAGCTCTCCCTAATGACAAAAAATTAGAAAACTATATATAGATTTTTGGATCTGACGGCGTCACCTTATGGAGTGTGACGCCGTCACCTCGCCGCTTTTAGGGTTCCCGGATGACCTTCTTGACGCCGTCCCTCTTTAGCTCTTCAAAAATCCATTCTGGCTTATCAAGGCTTGACGCCGTCTAACCATGAACGTGACGCCGTCCCCTTATGATTTAAGCCGTGACGCCCTCGATTAAGTTAAAGAGTGACGCCGTCAGAATTCACATGCTATTTTCACTGGCCCGTCATGAGTAAATTTCACGTCCAACTTTTCTTGCCAAGGCATGACGCCGTCCAGAGTAAATTGTGACGCCGTCAAGAGTAACTTTTAGCCGATTTTTGAGACTTTGCCGTTTTCTTCACTTTAATGCTCCAAAAACGTCCAAAATGCCTCCTTTTCCAGATTTCTCCTCAAAAGTACCTAAAATGACAAAAGGAACGATTTAGGGCAATATTTGATCAAATAAATACGATTTAAGGCTTAAATGACCCCTTAAAAGCGGTACACTTTTCGCTTCATCAAATACCCTTACACTTGAGATTTGCTTGTCCTCAAGCAAATGCGCTTTTATTCTAATCAAAATACAAGTTAGGGGTCATTTAATGCTAACATAAAAGTAATTACAACAAATATTCGTTCCACTTTAATCATAATAAGCACGGAGATTACAAACTAGCACCTCACAAGTAGTGTTTTGATACTCACATCTCTCAAGTGTCATCAAAATAAATCTCATAAATGAAAACGGATAATATCTCTCACTACCTGTCATAGCAAATAGATTACCATAGGCTTGGGAAAGGATCGAAAACCTCCTCCACTAGGCGTAAGCACCAAAGATAAACTATCAAAGAGGGCTTTTAAATGGGTTATAACGTTAGGTGTAGGGAAAAGGAAAACACGGTTTTGTTGGATAAAGGATATTTTACTGGTGGCGAGTTAAAAATCTTGATCAATTACATGTACTATACAGTGTTGCTAAGCCAAGACTCGACTCAATCTTAAGCTAGAAACGAAATAACAAAATAACAAAAACATAAAATAAACATAAAATAAAACGGGATGGTAGTCCGTATGTTTTTTCTATTTTTCTTTTTCTCATTTTTTTGTGTTTTTCTTGATTTTTTTTTTTTTTTTTTTTTTTTTTTTTTTTTTTTTTTTTTTTTTGTGCATACACTTTTGCCCTACCATCCAAAATAATACATCATAGGGGCGTTGCATTCCCCTTACACTTGAATTTTTACATAACTTTACAAATACTAATCTAATGACTCGAATTAAGATAATTGAAAAACTTGGAGTACTTTTAAAATATTTAGCACATATGGGGGTAATAAATGATGTTCTTCCCCATTACTCCATTATACTAGTACTTTACCCATGAGTCCCAATCGTCCCAAAACAATATGTACAAGGATATGACTCGACTTAGCAACCATGTAATCAATTAGATAATTAACTTGGGTTTAAACAAATGTTGTAACAATAATGCACTAAAGATGAGTGCATACAAGGTAGGCTAAGGCGATTTGGGTGTACATTTTAGTGGGGTGTAAACAAATTCTTCCTTTAAGTAAAATGCTTAAAGGTCGAAACGAAAAGATAGGCTCTGAGGGGTGTACTAGGGGTATCGTGTACTAAAAATGAGTACAACGCAAAGGGTGTGGGAGAATTACTTGACCAATGTAGCCAAAGTAATTATAACAAAAACACAGGTGTAAAACAATGGGTTAATCCTAATGCCTCTTATCATGTAGTAAATCTAACTACACGGATGTAGTCTCACTTGTGGCCTTGGAATGGTCCTAACGCAAGTTCTAGAATCTAAGTGCTACCGGTACACACATCATAGCATAAATGCTTTTCCTACCAATTCTAGGGGTGAACCTCACATATTTGGGGGTGGAAAATTTTTTAGTGGTACGGTTTTTGTGCTAGTCATATAATTCCTATCCATGAGACGCTTATTAGAACTAAAGTTTCACTCCTAAATGTTGTAAAAAATTTTAAATTTGGCACTAAAATTACCTTAACAAGTATTTCTCTCAGTTTTATTACACATCTACCATCAAACAAACAAAAATCAAGCGCAATTGTATTTTCTAAAATCGTACTTTTACCCTCCCTTACACTTAAGATGAACATTGTCCCCAATGTTCAAATAACAAGATGTAAAAGCATAAAGTAAAAGAATGAAATCAAATACTCCCCTGATTCGCTCGGTGGATAATGAAATTACACGGTTAAATCTTCCTCCAAAGAGAATGTTGAAACTCCATGACTAATGCATCGCCATAAGCTTGATTCAAAACATTTCCTTGTCCAAAATAACCTGTTAAACCTGAGAAAACAAACACGAAAACCTGCATAACATCGGCGGGATAAAATCTATATATAAGGATATAATGCTTGTGGAATGATAATTTTGCAGATTCCTGGAGATTATAAGTTGGAGATTTAATAAAAACTTTTTATGAAAACAAAACTTTCAAAAATTTCTGGAAATTAAATCTGACGCCGTCAGGTTATAAACCCTGACGCCGTCAGAAACGACCTGACAAAAATTCTCATTTTAAGTTTCCGGAAAATTTCTAGAAAAACCTTTACCTTACTTCCTGGAAATCCTGCAAAACATCATTATGACTCGATACAAGCATTTGACTCAAACAAATACGAATATGTATGTTAATTTAATATTATTACGATTCATGTTCATTTGTGTTCTAATAAACCAATTTAGATTTCCCTTACACTTATCTTTTGTAAAATACCTTTATATGTAGTTAAGACGAAGTTAAAAACAAAATAAAGCATTTTCACAATTTTAGTTTTGAACATGAATCAATAAGAATAAAAATTAAACACACATACGGAAACAAATAAAAACAAACAAACAAACAAATAAACACACAAAGCAAATAAAGCTTGGGCTGCCTCCCAAGAGCGCTTGTTTTTGTTCGAGTCACGAGCCTGACTCTACCCTTATTTAACGGAAATAGGGGAGGTTTTCCCTACACTTAGGATTAAGTGTGGGTGAAAGTAGCGATACACACCATCTTGGTGGAAGTATGCCACGTGAGGAAAGAGTGGTGGATGAATTATATGCTCAAAGATGTGGGATCCAATCATCATAACCTTACTTAGTTCAATTGGGTCAATGGGTGAATTGAAGTTTTCTCCTAGAAAGGGATCATCTTCTATCAACTTCGAGAGACTCCAAGTTAAGAATCCACTTTGACCTAATAAACCCGGTTTAAACCCATAATGTTTCTTGTGATCAATCACGAATGGGTGATGTAGACATGTAAGGTCATTTTTCACTCCTATATTGTCTTCCTCACTACAAGGCTTAATGTCTACTACCTTAAACTTAAGACTACCCGGACTATATGTTTTGATGGGTGGATCGGGACCTAATTCAATTCCTAAATTTTCATCCAAGGATGGAAGATTAGGTAACGGTTTTGGTTGAGGCTCCGGCTCATCAAAACTAGGAACTTCCATAGAACTAAAAGAAAGGTTGTGATCACTAAAAGCATTCAAACCTATTTCTTCTAGTTGTGTTTGGTCAAAGGGCTCTACCTCTATTGGGGTTCCTATAGTCTCCTCAACTTCTTCCGGGTAAGTCACCGGCGGTGTGTGTGCCTCAAATGATGGTAGGACTTGTGGGGTACTTGGTAGGCTTATGTTACTTACCTCATCATTCCTTGTGTCAAGACCACCTATATCCTCATCATGTGTTTTATTAGAATCTAACCCTAACATTTTCCCTAGTATCTCAAGTGCTTCTCTAGGCATCTCAACTTCTATATCCGAATCATAAGGATCATCCTCAATATTCTGACTGCTATATTCAAATTGCCCAAAAGATTCATCATGTGTTTCTTGAGATTCATCGTCATCGATCATAAAACCTAGGTCTTTTTGATCAATGTGATCATGCTCGGCTAGATCCTCCATCACATCAAGATAACCTATGTGTTTGTTTTGTACTATGGCATTACATGACAACCACTTAGGTATCTCAACACTAATGTATTCATCCCCAAACAAACTTGTTTCATGATCCAGGAAATTTATATTCAATTGACTTGTACTAACGTCAGTTGGGTTGTCTACCCTATAATAATATTGGGCACAATCTTCTATGGCATCCCATGCTTCTTCAGCACTTAATTCCCTAAAGTCCCCATTGGCAAAATCCTCAATGCGCATTTGGTCATATTGGCCAACACGATAGTAAAAGGTTCGGGTTAGGGATGCTAAAGCGAAACTATGATGAGGGAATTTTCGGAGTAAATTTCTAAAACGAGTCCATGCATCATATATGGGTTCATCTCGATATTGTTTGAAATTCGAGATGTCAATAGGGTAGAATGGCCTTTGTGGTTGGTGGTATGGTGGATTCGCGTACTCCATAATGGTGAACGGAAGAGTCAATGGAAATTACGAACAAACACACAAAGAAAAAGATAGACTAAAGAAAACCTAGAAAAATAAAATAAAAATCTCACTAGAAAGGAATCTAGTGAGTAGACCTAATAGAAATAAAAATTCAACCTAAACAATAACTTATTCCCCGGGCTGCGGCGCCAAAAACTTGATTGCGTGATTTTGTAACCTTACAACAGGTTTTACCTCTCGAGGGATCTCAAGAGGCTTACAACCCCACCAGGCAGTGTACCTGACCGATGTAGTATAGTGTAGTGGTAAGTACGGGGGATTGATCGTTCTCCACAGGGAATAGTGTTCGTTAGGTATGAAAGGCTACTCTAATTAGGTCTAAGGGTTGAGGAAGATTCTTTTTTTATGTTTTTATAATTTTATGAAAGCAAATAAAATCTCGGTTTTGAAGGAGTGGGCGGAATTAGTTGCTAGTCAACTAACCCAATTTACTACGAATGCAAATAAAATAAATAACTGAAAATAAAATGTGGTGAGAAACTTATGTGTAGAGAAATGTGTTTACTTAGATTTCCTTACTCCCTAACTATCTTTTACCGGTTAATTAGTGTGTATTAGTCGCGTGGATGACGGGTGTATTCCTTAATACCATTCGTGGGGTGGCGTACTTACTTCCCCAACTCTACAAGCTCCTACTTCACTCCTATGTCGAGCCGGCTAGGAAGCTCCTAACATGGGATCACTAGAATTCGCTTGTGCATTAAATACAACCATAAAAACCTTTAGTACGCGTTTGGTTCATGTTTCTTAAGACGTTCAAGCAAGTTACCGAATAGGAAGTTAGCCAGTTTTCTTAAGCCTAACATAGATAAACAATCATCCAATACAACTAACAACACACTAACAACCAATAATCAATAGCTAAGTTTCATTAGATCTAAGCAAACACAAGATAAATTTAGCCTAACATGTTAAACAAAAGACAAGAATAAGATAGAATCAAACAACACATAGACATATTGAATGATTACTTGATAACTTATCTTTCAATGAAACATGGAAGATCTCAAGGCAAAAAGCCCTGAAAAAGTAGCTGAATTCGTCCTAGGGTTTTCTCCCAAAACTCCACACACTAAGCTCTCCCTAATGACAAAAAATTAGAAAACTATATATAGATTTTTGGATCTGACGGCGTCACCTTATGGAGTGTGACGCCGTCACCTCGCCGCTTTTAGGGTTCCCGGATGACCTTCTTGACGCCGTCCCTCTTTAGCTCTTCAAAAATCCATTCTGGCTTATCAAGGCTTGACGCCGTCTAACCATGAACGTGACGCCGTCCCCTTATGATTTAAGCCGTGACGCCCTCGATTAAGTTAAAGAGTGACGCCGTCAGAATTCACATGCTATTTTCACTGGCCCGTCATGAGTAAATTTCACGTCCAACTTTTCTTGCCAAGGCATGACGCCGTCCAGAGTAAATTGTGACGCCGTCAAGAGTAACTTTTAGCCGATTTTTGAGACTTTGCCGTTTTCTTCACTTTAATGCTCCAAAAACGTCCAAAATGCCTCCTTTTCCAGATTTCTCCTCAAAAGTACCTAAAATGACAAAAGGAACGATTTAGGGCAATATTTGATCAAATAAATACGATTTAAGGCTTAAATGACCCCTTAAAAGCGGTACACTTTTCGCTTCATCACACGGGTTTAACGACACAAAGCTAAATGTCGAGTTCTAATCGTAGCTAGAACCAATCTCACAACTTCACAACACAACTTATTCACGACTACTTCACAACGGCTTCACGACTGCTTCACGACTTCTTCACGACTTCAACACGACCGCTACACAACCTCTATGATGCGGCTTCACGACTTCAACACCATGTCTTCATGACTAAGACTTCACGACTTCAACAAGACCGCTACACAACCTCTATGCTACGGCTTCACGACTTCACGACTAGGACTTCACGACTAGGACTCCACGGCTTCAACACGACCGCTACACAACTTCTATGTTACGGCTTTACGACTTCAACACTAGGACTTCACGACTAGGACTTCACAACTTTAACACGACCGCTTCACAGCTTCTATGCTACGGCTTCATGACTTCAACACAAGGACTTCATGTCTTCTAAGCTATGGCTTCACAACTTCTACACCACGGCTTCACGACTTCTACACTTTGACCTCACAACTTCTATACCACAACTACTTATACAACATCTTCACTACTTATACACAACACTAGTCTACAACACACACCTTACATACAAATGAATGAATGATTTACAAACTTTGTTAAACACACAACTTAAGTAACAAAATGATACTAAGTTGTAATACTTCTAATCTTGATTGATAGAAGTATTCTTCTTTTGCACTTGGATGGTGAAAGCTTGGATCACTTGGAAACCAATGCTTAAGATTACATGATCAAAAGTTTTTGTTAGATATGAAATGAGATCTACAACAGAAAGTTTTAGTGCAAAAGGGTGAGTAAAAATCCAGGGGAAGGCTGGTATTTATAGGGAAAAATCTGGACAGCTGAAGCCTACTGGAGCGGGGGCGGTCCCCTTAATTATTAAGGGGGCCGCCTAGTAAAATTAAGGGGGCCGCCCCTACTAAACGTTGGCCAATTTTGTCCTTTTGTGGGGAAGGTTTTTCTGGAACATTTTAACTGATTTTGGTTAAAAATTTGAATTCATATTTTTATAAAAGATTAAACATTTTTATTTAATACCAAAAATGTTTTTCAAAAATATATATAATGTTTTTGATGTTTTATAAAAAATCTAGTTATTAAGAAAATGTTCCTTTGATCATATAATGCATTAAGCACTTGTTTATTCATACCTTAAGTGATTAAGTTGTAGAAATGAATATTTACAACTAAATACTTGTTTATTTGATAAGTTTATGTTTTAATGAGTTTACATTTTGTGATCATCAAAACATAGAGATATGAATAAATATTGATAATGTTTTTAGGAATTATTTATGTCAACAGTTCTTTAGACCGAAGGGCATTTTTTTGTAGCAATAGACACCCTTTCCTGTGTAGAAGGCTGTCTTCTCCTCATCTTCCTCCGCTATTTGTATTTGGTGATACCCCTTGTAGGCATCAAGAAAACATTTCAAGTGGAAACCCGAGAGGGATTCGACCTTCCAATCAATTTCTGGCAGAGGGTAGCAGTCCTTCGGGCAAGCTTTGTTGATGTCGGTGAAGTCAACACACATTCGCCACCCTCCGTCACTCTTCTTTACCATAACTGGATTGGCTACCCAGGTTTGGTATTTCACTTCCCTGAGAATTCCTGCTCGTACAAGTTCATCCACCTCTTTGCAAGCGGTTGCGTTCCTTTCAGGTGCCAGACTTCGTCGCTTCTGCTTAATTGGTTCAATGTGCATGAACTCATTAAGCTTGTGTTATGTGCCGAAAGGCTTTCCATCGATCATAAGAGTCAGAGGAACCCCCATCATATCTGAGTACATCCATGTAAAGACGTCTTTGTTGGCTTTGAGTAGCTTCTCCAAGTCTGCTTTAAAGTTAGCAGGGAGTTGTTTCCCGATTACCACTGTTTGCTCTAGATAGAGCTCATTTACCACAATACGTTCTTCGGCATCTGTACAACTTAGAATGGCCTTCGGAGGCTCTTCGGGACTTTCCTTGATTTTTTTGCCAATATCTCCGGTCTTCCCCTGATTGTAACTAGAGAACACGGTTCCTATCCCATAAGGTGTATGGAATTTGACCGCTGCATGTATGATGGAGACTACGATACCCATCTTTTGCATGGCGGTCCTTCCTATCAATAGGTTGTAAGCAGAATCGGACCTTACAATAGCAAATGTGAGGGTTTCTGTTCTTACGAGCTTGCCTTCTCCTATTGTAATGTCCAATGGTACTTCTCCCAGAGGCCAAGAATGCTCACCGGAGAACCCTACCAAAGGTATCTTCGAATCCACCTGTTGCGATCTGATCGAAGGCTTGAGCTTAAGAAAACAATGCTTGTATATGATTTCGTAGGAGCTTCTGCAGTCCATGTAGGCTCTGTTTACTTATCGGTTGAAGACTAGAACTTTGATAACCACTGGATCATTCGAAGGGACTTGGCCTGTAATAGGAGGAAATGTTACCTCCCTTACTTCGCTTACCCCCTGCTCCGTTACCTTTCTTTTTAAGCCGGCTTCGCCCCAACGAACCATGAGTATTGGGGCTTCGAGAGGAGTAGTATCTTTAGCCAATTGAGTGTCAGACATTTTTTCCTTTCCCTTCTTTATACCCTTCACCAGATGTGCCAATTGCCCGGACTTTACAGCCTCTTCTATCTGTTTCTTTAGCTCCCTGCAACTGTTCGTATCATGGCCATAATCTTCATGAAAATGACAATACTTGCTTGTATCCCTGTTTTTACCCTTGCTTGTCATGCGAGGGGGTGCTTCGAAGGCCTTAGCAGCCCTTTTCGTAGCAAGTATTTCTTTCGGAGACTTAGTTAAACTTCCCAGCAAACCGTGATTAGGACCTTTGTATGGAGAAAACCTGTCTCTGCCTTTGTTCTTGTTCTTGGACCCCTCCCACACAGAATGCTTGGAGAATTTGTTGTTGTTGTCTCTGTCAACCGGAGCACCATTAGTAGATACTTCTTTTGCTTCAATCCAAGTATACGTCTTTTCCATTAACCCTTTGTAAGTTGTTGGAAGGTCGGTGGATAAGAATTCCACCAAATTCCGATTTCGAAGACCATGTACGAAACCCGAAATGCGCTGATCTTTATGAAGACCCAAGATCTATAAAGTTTCATCGGTGTACCTAGTAACGAAGGCCCTCGTGCTTTCGTTTTCTTTTTGTTTGATGTTGTGAACCGTCAGATGGGTCCTAGTAAACTTCTTTTGCTGACTGAAGTGTGATCGAAACTTAGCCTTGAGATCATCAAGATTGACAATGCTGTCGGACTTTTGCCCATTCCACCAAATACGGGAAGAATCCTGAAGGGTATAAGTAAACATGTGACAGGCCACAGGCATAACCCACTTTTGCATCTTAATAGCCCCTTCGAACAAATGTAGGAAATTTTCCGGATCCCCCTTCCCATCATAAGTCCCAATATGCGAAGGCATTTTCAACCCATCAGGCAATGGGTAATCTTCTATCCACCTAACGAAGGGTGTAGCCAAACCCATAGGGTCCGAGTATAGACAATTATAAGGTGGTGCATACATAGGGACAGTATTGTAAGGGTTGTTGTTTGGGGGCATTCCCATAGGAGTTTGGCTTGGGTAGGACTGATAAGGTGTGCTCATGGCGAACGGATAACTGTTTCCCATGGCATACGGAGGGTATGCCATAGGATGCCCGAAAGGATGCCCGAAGGGCATATTCCCATAAGGTTGAGGGAGACTTGGGTTATTAGGCTGCCCATTTACTGGAGGATATAAACTTTGAGGATAAGACTGAGTTTGAAACGAGGGGTACATACCATTGGGAGGAAGATTTCCCCCCATATTAATTGTAGATGGATTTCCTTCTACGCCTGATGCGTGAGAAGGCTGCAATGGAACCCCAGCTTCAGTCCTTCCAAGATGAGCTGCTAACAACGGAGGTAGATTCACCCCCACTTCTTCCCTTCGCTGGCTCCTACCATTGAAGCCTTCTGTAACCACCCCTTCTCTTCTTGTCGGAGCCCTCTCTGGGACTCCTTCAAACCCAACGGACCTTCGGCCTAGCCTTCGACCAACTGGTGACCCAATCCTTAGGGTTGAGAGTGTTGGTCCATGAGCCGAAGGCCTAGGCTCCATTTCCATTTCTTCATCATACTCGTCACTTGAGTATTCTAACTCCCTTCGCATCTCAGCATTCCTAACTTGCCTTTTGCGAGCCCTTAAAAGAGATTCCAACACTTCGTGGTTGGCTTCGACAAAGGCTGGGCTAATAATGGGCTCCGGATTGGCTGATGTCGAAGCATGATGGTTGGGTGTTGTTTCTGGGTGAGAACGTGTTGTGAACGTGGAGGCGGTTATTGGGGGAAGGTTGTTGGAGTCATCAATTGGTACTGGCGCCAAGGTCGAGAAACCCGGTGGGGGAGTATCTTATCTCCCTTGATCCATGCCGGAATAATAGTGAAAGTAGTTGGTTGGTTATAAGCTTGGAAATAACGAGACCAATTGTAGCGGTCCCACGGATGGCGCCACTGATTGTACAATAAATTGCACGACCAGGCCTTCGATGATGATCAAAGGATTTATGGGGTGTTGAGGATGCGCCAAGCTTGTCTTTAACCTGAAATAAGAAATACTAAAACACTACGTTAAGTGATTGCGCAGGGGATGGACCCTGCGAACCACCTCCGGCGTGCGAGTAAGTATGTGTAATGGTAAGTTTGAGGTAAGTTGAGAGAGTACGGTTAAGATTCAGTTAACATACCATGGTTATGGCCCGTCTAATGCTATTTATAGGGGAGAAATAGGCTTTAGATGGCGGTTGCACTTTGTTCGGAGATCATGGGGGCGTCCCATGATTTGTGGTAACCGCTAGGGCTTTGTAGCCCACGATCTCTGTTTTGGCGGGAAAGCCTAAAGGAAGAGGAGACGTGGGTATGACCAGGTCAAGGTAGCTCTTCGTTGTAGTTCCTTCGTAGGAGATACCCCGAAGGGCTTAAGGCTTCGATTGGCGGATTCCCACATGGTAACCAGTTCATAGATGAATGGTTTTACGCCAATGAAACATGTTAGGAGATTAACCTGGGCCTCCGAAGAGAGGGCTTCGCACAGGCTCGAAGGGGAGTCCTTCGGCCCGTTCGGAGGGTACATCATCAGGGTTAAAGCAAAAATTGGAACAAACAAAACCACCTTTCAGACCCAAAAATTCCTAAATCATACTGACCAAATCAAATTGGATTGTTTAAAGGTAGAAAAAGACAAATCAATTAAAGGAACGAAAGCGTATACCTAACTTTGATTCAGTCCTTCAAGAATAAGGTAAGAACCCTAAGCCAACATTATTTGTGATCCGGTTGTGACTAAGTGTCTTAGTATTAGAAAGTCAAAATTGAGGCTCCAACTGGTCAACTAATAAAATTTTCATCTGAATTGTTATAAAATAGGGTTTACATGATTTTATATGCTAAATTTTATTTAAGGTTTAGTAGTTGGTATAACTTTTAATGTTTTGTTGATTGTTTGGTGTTTGTTATGAGTTTTGATGTTTTTCGTGGATCTGTACACTGGCTGGTTTGCGCCTACTAACCTTGAGTTAGATAAAAAGTTAGAGCAGAAGGTGCACCGTTACTGCATTGGTTCTGAATCTATTGATGATGATGATGATGATGATAAAAGTAGCAACTGAAAATTTGAAAACGTGTATCAGAAGCGGTGGATATGGTTGGTATAGGTGATGTAATAATAAAATTAACATATTAAATATATAAACGCATTAGAATACATCACCAACAACAGATCCATATAGCCATATGATCAATCAATAAATTAAATACAAGATTTATACCTTTGTAGCGTGATCCGGGAGTCACCAACACAAGCTATAACCCACGACTTGTATAAGAAACCCAAGAGATCAATAAGGTTGATCTCCTCTAAGTGTGAAACACACTACACGTCACCGTATGCCAATGGATGCTAGTCCTTTAACCCGTAACCGATCAAACACTCTTGAATAAGCAAGATGCAAAAGTGAAAGATAGAAAAATAAAACCCCTAGGTTTTTCTTTTGTTTGTGCCGTACAATATTATGGAGAGGAGGGAGAGGATAATTTTGGTTAGTTAGCTAATTAATAGGATATCAATTAGCATTAACCCTTGACCAAAATAACTACTAATTCTCTCCTTGAATCAAGCATGTGGCCGGCCCCTATTGGGCTCAAAATGGGCTTCCCATTTTGTTTTCAAGTCCAATAGATTAAGTCCATTACTTAATCATTAGAAGCCCAATAGTGGTTCCTAGTTACGTACGGTTATTTATATATCGTAAATACGATAAACACGATATATAAAGTGGCACCTCAGTGTATATGTGTGTGACCCCATAGGCTCACATATGTCTAGCCATATAATTAGTAATTATGACACGAGCATACTCCAACAGCTCCCACTTGCGACGTCATAATAATCAAGTAATTATACAAGCAATGGTTAGCGTCTTGCAACACGCCAATGCCCCTAGAAATATGTGAGGTTAGTTTCTTAAACGTCTCATTTTAGATGGTTTATATGTCATCTATCCTTTTGTTACAGATACCGTGTTGAACATTAGACATGGATCAAATGTCATTCTAATAGTTCAACTATTATGTTTCTCGATATAGATATTGAACAAGATTACCAAGTGGATTAAGATTCATCTTAATCTCATTTGGGTATGGCCATACAAACATCTGTCCAATTCATCGAGGGGCCCAATAGTATCTAACTCCATAACCTGTGGAGGAACAAATCCTGTTTTGACTACACGTGTCATTCACATGCTTCATATCACTCCTGATAATGGCTTTTGTAACTATCTTATTCAGGACAGCGTTTAACCATATCAAAGAATGAAATTCCACATATGCAAGACCTGCTTGCATCTCAAGTCTAAGGATAAGAGACATAACCTCTTGCGAGATTCACTATTGACGACGATCCATGTAGTGAATACTCGTAGGTTGGGTCAATCCAATGTTCATCATAATGAACAACATGTGAGTGTGGCAAATAAATCACCAACACGCTCACATTTGCCTTAATTTGATGATACTCCCGTATCGTCAACCGACAATGGACAATTTTAGAATAAATAAATTATTCGTGGATTAAACATGCAAATATAGAACACAGTAGTATAAATGAAGACGATCATACCAGGTATATCAATTCATTGTATAATACGACTGCTTACAGTTCCATTATCCAAATACTAAAAACAGATATGCATAAGACTACTCATAGGTAGGAATCCGATGTTCCCACCATGATCAAATTATGTTGTACAAGACAACAAGTAGTCATCCGAGTAAACTTTGAGAATACTTATTTCAAAACTCATGAAAGGTTTGAATGATGATTGTCCTTTGTATGTGTGCATTCAAGTACAAGACGAGTGTTGCAACAATACATTCCATAGGGTGTTTGAAGCCAGCAAAACACCTACATTAGAGAGTCATCTGTACAGTTTCTCAAACTATAAAGTATTCTTATTCTTTTAATGTATAATGCACTAGTGCTCTCGGTCGAGCACATCTAGTCAGCAATGTCATCATTCATGATGACATCCTACCACGACTAGGGTTGAGTATCATCTCAGTTAAATAAGCATCAGCGTATGCAAACAAAACAGAGTTCCTCAAATATTCGTAAACGTTTGAACATATCTTTGGTCCTTTGTAGGTCCATTATAATGTTCTTTTAACAATTATTTAATGACTTTCACTTAGATATTTGTTGTTATCAAATCATCTTGCATTCATGCAAATGATATATACATAGTCCAATGCGTAATATGACTTACATGATGAATCCTTTAGTTGAACTTAAGATTTTCACTCATGTGTTCAATCTCATCAAGTGAGATTGATCATTGAGACTCCCCTCAATAACGTGTCATATTATGTTTAGACTTAATAACCGCTTATGTTTATTCTAATAAACATATACATAACAAGGTTGTATGTCTTATTTTATAAATCCCTCAAAAGAAACTTCATTCCAAGCTAAGGATTAAAGTCTAGCTTAGATGGAATATTGTTTCTAATATGTTAATGACATATGAGATTTAAGAAAATAAATACAGTGCTCCAACTTGCTCTTAGCGCACTTAGGAGTAATCTTATTAATCAAAATCAAATTAATGATTTTATAATTAACTCAAGATCTTTGCTCCTAGATGCATGATCTAATCCACACATGGATTATTTTATCTTGTATACATAATAAAGATTATATGGATTCATAAACCCTTTTGATTACACATCGTCCTCGCAAAGGTAATCAACAAGAAAAGTGTTTTGATATCCTATTGTCATATTTCATTTACATGAAAACAGGTATGACTATTGATCATCTTTATACATTTAATGTTTCTAGGTAGAAAGATTTAGTCATAGACAATTTCTTGAGTACGAGTAAACTCTTTTTACCAGTCGTGCATTAAATGTGTGTACAAGTTTTCCCTTTTGAGTCTTCTTATCAAGAAACTCATTCTTAACCTCACAGTCTAATTGATTGGTAAGAGATCAATCAAGCTCCATGAGTGATTGTCTTTCAAGGGCTGTATCTTAACATTCATAGTTTGAGCTATTCACCAGATTCAAGATCTGATAATGCATCTATGTAGTTAGCAGGTTCACTATGATCCTCTAACTTATATCCCTTAGCATTGATATAAAAACTATATCATTCAGGTGCAAGAGGTATCCTTGCGGATTTATGAATGAGAGATATCAATCTATGGTTTAACATATTCATGTTCAACCTTAGTATGACATTAGCAAGTGTACTCAGAAGGTTGTGTATTCAGTTCTTGAATAACTTCAAGGTCTAAAGGTGCTCCCACTTTCTTTTGTATGTAGAGACTAATCTCTAGATACTCAGCATCTTGAGTAACAATAATTGTTTTCAAGTGGGGCATCCAAAATACATTGTTAGTTCTTGACTCTAATTTGTTAATTACTTACTCTTAGGTAGTTAACAAATTCAGAACTTCAATCAAGACATAATGAGATTCATCCCATGCCATAATACAATGATGTCTTAAATTCCTTCTGGGTTGGAATCATATTGAGTGTACACATGGCACACCCAATTTCTAACCTTGATAGCTTTGGAGGTAAAACAGTTTAAGTCATCAAAGATCAAACAATATCAATAGTGTTTGATTTTCCATGATGGACATACCATGAAGTTGTGGTATTCCATGAGGACTGATGTTGTGAGACTATCACACAACTCATTAGATGAACTTTTACTTTTTGGCTTACATATCTGCCAACCAAGTCAAACCAGATGGCGTCAATAGTAATTTTAGCCTACTGCATACTTTACTTCATGTGCATGTTTTGACTAGAAAACATAAAAATTTAATATTATATGTCGTAAGTGTACATGTCTTTAACAAGAAGACATAACAAATTAACGTAGATGTCATAAGTGTACATGTCTTTAACAAGAAGACATAACAAATTGACGTCTTACTTTACGTTATAAATCTTTCAACAATTAACGGAATTGATGTTTGTTTCTTTGCAAGAGACCTAAACATATTCAACTAAAGTAATTATGAGCGCCGACTCTTGGCCTCAATAGTATATTCAAGTTAATTTCATACTTCATGATTATGACTTTACAAGAAAACATAATCATATTTGCTAAACAATTCAGTGAATATGTTGAAGTAGCTTTTCATGTTATCTTGATATTTGTTCTAATTAGGGCAACATACATTTTATGTGTAGAAGTCCTAGTAGAATCTTAGTTTCTTACCTTGCAGTCAAGAAAAACTATTAGTCATATTGTTATATGTTGTACCTTGCACACAATTAAGATTTCTCCCACTTGTGCATGGCACAACATCGTGAGTGCATACAAAAAAACACTACGCTCGTTTGTTTGTATGAGCAATATGACAATGTCAAGATAACATATGATTTTTAGTCAAAATCAAAATATAGATATGTAGAACTTTATCGTTTTAATGATGAATCATGCACAACAAGTTTATAGATAACATTTCAGGAAGCAACATCAGGAACGCGACAAGTTATCTTATAAACTTTATGCAATGGTTCTTATATAAACTATGATGCTTAACATGTGGAAAGTAATGTATTATTTCAAGACAATCTGGAAATAAGATGGGCAACTTGCAAGGTAATAAAGCTTACAGCTCCCACTGGATTAGACAACATTACATGTGTTTCGTCACCAGTAATATAATCACGTAGCTCCCACTGGGTTAGACAACATTACATGTGTTTCATCACCAGTGGAGAGTGAGTGGCGATTGGATACTTTCCATCTTTCTTTGGATATCTACACATTATTGCTAATGTGAGTCACTTTGACTAGTAAACATGTACTTAGGTATTCAAGAAAGTGCATCAAGTTTTAACATATAGATGATGGGCTAGCCATCATTGCTATTTTAACTTGAAAATAGGCATGCATTTCCTCCATAATTGGTCTACTTTACCACAAGGGTATGTAGGACCTTAGTAGGCTTATTGGGTTAAGACAAATTTCTAGGTAATCATGCTAGTAATTGCCTTTACCTCTTTGCGGTTTATTGATATTTCCGTCTTCTAATTATTTAAACTCATTTTAGTTTGGTAGCTATAGAAAATGTGTTCTCTAGTTATCCAAATATCTTATATTTCTTCAATGTTTCAAAACTGAAACTAGGGTTATAAAACAATCTTGAAAGAATAAGATGTGTAACCATACTTAACCGTTTTAACTTTTACAAGACATCACGATTTCTAGAGTAGGTGTTCTTTGAGTTTTATTAGAATTAGGAAAATTCAAATATTCCTATTATGGCTTTTCCTCATAAAGAAAATGATAGGAATAAGTCTCTTTCTTACAAGGAAAGATCGACTTAGTTCGTCCTTTTAACAAGAAAAGAACAAACTCTTGTTTACGGCTTGTGTTTAATTAATACATTAATTGAATTTACAAAGTTCATTTTTAGTATTTTCGATAATTATCCTTTTATAAATTAGCTACCCCATGTTTGGAATTTTAAAACAATTAATTTACGAAAAGACTAAGATCCACATTGTGCTTCTACTATCACATCAGTTGATCTGCTAGCAATAGTAGATTCAATTGGTAGGCGACGATCACTAATTGTATTACATGTACAACTCTTAGATCCTTATGGGACTCATGGCATCTAGTGTCAAACAACTAGTGTCATGTAGGCATGTTTAGTCCCATCTTTGCCTCGGGTCAGGGTCTGACCGCTGAACTCGATTAAGTCATCCAATTTGAAAACGTGTGAGAATAATCCTAGGTCTGACGCATAGAGAATAGTCACCTTGGGTTACAATTCGACCTAGGTCTGACCATAGCCAAAAGGTAATTGCAAGTGTTCTCATAATTGGACGGCATGACTTAAATTTTGACGGGTAAAGTGTTTTGATGTGGATAAAAAACGTGTACGAAAGAAGCATGCATTCATTCTTCGTAGCACAAGTTAAAAACTTTTCTTAACTTAAGTCTAATCATTTTTTTAATTTATGTGTGTCAAGTTGTCCATTTTCATGACTAATATAAATCCTAAGTGGATTATAATTAAGTTTGGACAATACAATAAATAAATAAACAACCTTAACTAGTTTAAGTGTTATTTAGAAAACAATGATTTTAAGTTTCAAATCATATTTAAACTTAGTTAAACTAAATCATAAGACTTAGTTCAAAAATGGTTTGTGTTTCGTTTCAAGTTTTAAGAAAACATTTTCCGTTTTACATATAGTCACAACATATATAAAACAACCAAACAAACACACAACCACAATATGCAAAGCCTCAACCGATGAAAATCCTATGCTTGGTCTCGTGAGCCATCACAAGAACCAAGAGTCATCTAGGGTCATAAGCACAACCACACGGAGGGCTCCCACTTGCCCCAAGACAATCATGGGCAAGTAAAGGCCCAAAATGCACATGAAAACATGATTCTGTCAGCCCAGTTTTTCTGTCTTTGGAGGCCCAAACGGCCTAGAATATGACCTCCTCATGCTTCGGTCCAGTTAACAAAGTTGTAGGCCTATGTCTTGTGAACCTGCACAAAAAGATTTAGCCCAAAATACCTTACCAATCTCCTGGAAATCGCGTTTTCCCATCAGGTGTCCAGCAGCTACTTTTGGTCCAAAATCCTTCATTCTTTTGCCATTTGATTCCAAGCTTTTGGTTACATGATATAAAAGGTAAAGTACTTCTAATCTACTTTCTATCTACTGTAAAAATGCCCAAACAATGGCAAAACCAAAATGAAATACATTGCAAAAGTGCCGAAACAATGGCAAACCCCAAAAACAAACAAAACAACCAACAATCACAACATCACAATGCATAAGTGGTCTAGATTTTCATCGGCTTTGCATATACACATAATAATACAATAAAATTATGATACAATAAAATTATGATCATAACAAGGTGTTGGCTAACTCCATGGGCAAACATGCATGTATTTGCCATGGAAACAAAATAAATAACAAGAAATAAATTTTTAGCCAACGAAATCGAAGAAATAATTAACAAGAATTAAAACCCCGATTGGTACGTGTAACACCCCAACCCGGCAAGGGTAGAAGTATCACATTAATGGTTTCATATCAGATCAAAACAAAGCATACATTCAATAGTAATACAAGGATTCTCAAAGGTTACAAATGAATTGCTGAATGTACAAGGTTGCAAATGAAAATTTTCAATAACTACTAATTCTAAATACAATAACTTCTAGTCATCTATACTCCAGAGTAGCTATCAAGGTCTTCTAAGTCCAAGGTTCTCTTCACCCATACCCAGCTTCCAAAATAAAACCTGCCGCGGGAAAGAAACGCGGCTGAGCTTAAAAAGCCCAGTGAACAGATATATAATAAACGGAAACGAAAGTAAACGGAACTGAACAGAAGTAGCATAATGAATAAGATATAAGTAAAGGTACAAGAGTAAATGTTTAGGACAGTAATCCACCACGAGCCCAGAATCAAATCATATCATATCATATCTTCATAATCATATAGAGGGGAGACCTCTCAGATAATCAGATAATATGAGGGGTGTCCTCATTCTTCAACCAAAAAATATGAGGGGTGTCCTCATTCTTCAAATGGAGTAGCTAGCTCCCAAATTTTGTGAAAGAAGTGGATTGCACCCATCCTCAGTCACCATATCAAAACATATCATATCATATCGTACACAAAACATATCTAGGATGCATCCATTCGCCCCCCAAACAAATCATATTGGCCATATCAAATCATATCATAGTGAGCTCATATCATATCATAATGGGGACGGTGTAACCAAATCACTAGGGCTACACACTAGTCATGCCATTGGTGCATCAATGACATGGCCATGTTACCTTCATGGCTAGGGAACATATTTTGGCTCGTAGTATCAAACTGGGGTCAAAGGTCCAAGGTTCATATCAAAGCAAAGTTTCATATGGTCAAAGCATAGTCCAAATCTCAAGGTTCATATCAAGGGTTCATATCAAAGGTTCACAAATCGAAAGGATCACATCAAGTGTAGGGAACATAGCAATGGTATAGGGAAACCCTAATACGAATCAAAATAGAGACCGAAGGCTCCTTATACAAGAGCAGAATATCTGTACCTTATTCAGAAAGACAATCAGGTACAAGATGGTTCACAGAGGGACGGAAAGGTCACTCCTTCTTCACCGAACCTAACAATTAATAAATCACATGTTACTTATAGGCTCGCTTTAATCAGATTACATGATTTAGGTTTCTTTCTATTTTTAGTAACCTTTCAAATTGAGTAACTTCCTACAATTAGTAACTTTAATTTAATACTTTAAAGTTATAATTGACAATTAAATAATATTTAAGGGTTAAAATGACCAACATGATAGTTTAGGGTTAATTATGTCAAATTAATAAAGTTTAGGGTCATAAATGTAAATTATAAAAATTTAATATTTAAAAATGTCAAATAATTAACTTTGAGGTTTATACTGTAAATTATATCCAAAATGGAAATTTAGGACTCCGTCGTTCATAATTTATTTAAACGTACTCTCGACATTAGTTTAGACCGCGGCGACCAAATATACAATTATTCACATGTATACCCATTTCACACATAACTCACACGTATACAAATAAAGGACACAAAACCCTTTAGCAAACCAAAATCTTTTTCCTACGTATGAACCATGCATGTGCATATTTTTTTCTTTCAAAATAGTTAACTTATGTCTTACTTAGTTTTATACGTAGGTTTCATGATTAAGGTCTCAAATATTAGCCCGTCATAATGTTGTATAATTAATAATTAGAGCTTGGTTTCATAAAATGATAGTTTCAAAATACTTAGACTGAATCATGGATCTATCAAATATTCATTTGAATCGCATATTGTTTTAACGTGGCATGTGCATGGATTTCTTTCATGTGATCTTATATTAACATAACAATAGCAATCAAGTCTTCAAATAAGTGGCATGTATATCTTCTCTACGTATAACATTTTAACGAAACAATCGGATGATTAAAATATTTCAGTTGTGTGACATGTTGACGTGGGATGCATATATCTATCTTCGCACAATTCTTATAATGACGAAACGAAACATGTTAGTGATTATGAGTACGAGGCATGTTTATCATTGGTTAGGCATGATGATTCTTCAAACTGAATTTTGACACAAAAGTTTGTATGTTTAACATATTTCATGCGGCTTAAAGGTTTCATGTACTTATGCACCTACTCTCGGACGTCGGATTTAAAACACAAAAACGATTATAAGAGGAGTACCTCAGGGGCAATCAAACGAATGAAACAATGGACGCAAGAACCCGAAACCAGAAGTTCCATTCGAACCAAACCAAGACCTTCGAATATAAAACCACACGAACAAAATCAAACGTACGACCCTCAACTCCGACACATCGCGATCCCACCAATGCTTCAAGAGTCACCAAAAACAGCCACAATAGAACTCCAAGCTGCTAACTTCTCCCTCTTGATCTTGGTTGCAACGAATGAGTATAGTTTTTCCTGTTTGTTGTTTTTGGTTCGGTGTAAAAGGGAGAACACCATAAGGAGGTTATACGGTTTAATGAGAAAGCGTGTGAAGGTGAATGAGAAAGGAATGTCGTTCTTCTTCTTTTCTTGTGTGCTATTTTTTTTCTGGTTATGTATCGATGCAAAAAGGGATAATGCAAAGGAAATGATATTATATGGTTGAGAAGAATACGGCAAGTGCATTTTAAAAGAAAGTAGAATAACGTGTGAAACTGAAAGGCAAGTCGTGTGATTGCAAGGTGATTATGCCGAATTTTAAGGTGATGAGATAATGATTTGCATGAAATATGGGAAAGCTATTAAGAGATATTATCACATTATTGGTTCCATATTTGAATAGAAGGCTTAATAATTTCCAATCGGTCCATGTAATCTTTTTATATGTGATATATTAGGCGTTGCAAAGGTTGTGTCATTTTCTATTTCGCATAGTTTAGTATCCCATGTTTTCAAAAATTCAAATCTTAACGTATTGCTTAAAAGTTAAGTCAAATTCGTATTCCACATTAAAAGAAGTCTCAGATTTTTTTTTTTTTTTTTTTTTTTTTTTTTTTGTTTATTTATTTATTTATTTATTTTTGGACCGTTATAATTTATAATACTCTTGCATGATTAATTGCGTGTTCTTATAAATTCAAAGTTATAGGGCAAATTGAGAATTTCAAATGAATGGAAATTTCGGGTTTTACAATTCTTCCCCTCTAAAAAGAAATTTTTCGTCCTCGAAAATTGAAGTGAAACGAAACGGAATATCAACGGACGGTGAACGGAAATGTAAATGACTTGTTCCTCATGACTCTATCTTGTTGATCAAAATAGCTTCGGCTTCCCCAGAAAAGACATACCATACTGAATCCAGGTCAAAAGAATAAAATACCAAACGTTACAGATGATAATCGTATTCTCTCGTAAGAGATACAGGGAATACGTAGGATTTGACGGATATATCGTCCGTGGAATCTGATTAGACAAATCAGATGAGAGCGTACCGAATCGCAGAATTATGAGGGTGATAAATATGCTTAACTCTTCAGATAGTCTCGTCTTCAATATAACCTTTCAAAGTTATTCTCATAAACAGACAGGTCTTGTTTTCTCAGAATCCAAAATCTCATATCTTAATTCATAGCAGATCATCATGAACAGATTCATCGAATGTGAGACGTATATATAGCAAAACATAGGTGTACTCCTTCATAGTACAGATCGAATCCATACAGACAGAAAACAGATTGTTTGCTAACTTCAATCGGCAGAAAGATCTACAACAGAACCTAAGATTCTTATCGGAAGTATAGAGGTCAGCAAAACGCGTGTCGAGTATCCAAACGTATCAAATCGTATAACTGTGAAGGCAGATTAAGCGTATAGGTAGAATGAACCTAAAGTCTCAATCAGATATCAGAAATTCTAAGGCTTCTAAGGCACTCCTCGAAATATCCTATGATCACAATAAGTGCACGTTATATGATGTAAGTATTATCACATTGGCCAGACGTCATAATACTAGCATCATATAAATATGCCCTCATGATGACCATACTTTATCTCAAGTCGTGAATTAAGCAACTTATCTTAATCACCTAACAGTCCTTCTACCTCCTAGGGCTGGTCCGAATCAAATCATCACTATGGATTCGAAATCAAAGAAACAGATCGTAACGGATCCTAGTAAGTGTCATCGAATGAAGCTTGTCGTCAAAGCGTCAGTCCTTCCACAATTCATCAAAGTTCTCATATCAAAACCGTCATCCAACAAACGCATAACGAACACAGAACGGAATTTCTAATAGGGAACATAAATCATTCAAAGGATTTTATTATCAGGTAACGAAAACTTATAGGGGTTAAGCAGAAGTGAATTACGTTATCAATAGCCTCATCCTTCACAGGATCAACTCTTCCACACACAAATGTTTGCTTCAAAATCCGTCCATTCCAAAACATGATTTCAAATCTCTTCCAAGTCCAATTAGTCTGTCTACGCTTGTCCATCTGATCATAAGGTGAAAAGGAATTATAAACTTGAGTCTGGTCCCTCAAGCCTTTGGCACTTCTTCTGGACACTGTGGTGTAGCAACATGAATCTCTTCTTATATGCTTCTTTCATGGTGACGCCTGTCACGAACATCTTCTACTACCCTTCTACAAGGTTTCTAACTCTGACAACCGTCTTCAATCTTGGTCCCTTATGTGGAAACTCTGTCATCGCAAGATACCTGGTAGTGCTGTCTGCAACAATCTCCGAACGCCAAGCAAACCTATTCTTCCAGAACACAGGGGTCATTCTACTCAATACGAAAATGATCTACATATTCCTCTTTCGTCTATGAGCACAAACACACTGTCATATTATGACAATTGTCCAAAGACTCGCGAAAAACATGATTCTATTAGCCAATACAATTGGCATCCTTTAGAGCTCATAATGATCACAACGAGTACGAAGGCCGCTTCAGGAATTGTTTTAGGGAAATTTCATATCTACTTTACGTCACCAATCTTCCTCTTCACGAATAAAACTGAAATGCTTCGCGGGGTTACTCTCAGTTAGTCAACTCCCTTCTTAGGAGTTCTTGTGGTTGCTTCTTTAGTCCTTCAAACTTAAATGAGGCCGTCTGATACGGAGTTTCAAAGATAGACCAAGTCAATCATTGATACACGGAAATGGATAATGATCTCGGATAGTGATACGGTTAAGTTCACGATAGTCGGTACGCCGCCGCATACTTCTCTCTTTCTTCTTCATGAGCCAACAGGAAAATCCCAGGATAAACACTAGGGTTAAGAAAAATCATATTTTATCAGTTCCTTTAATCTCTTAACTTCCATGGCATCATGGTTTCGTCAACTGAGATCAATTTGATGCCAACTCTACCTCCCAAGCAGGAGGGAATCCCAAGAGGTTCATCAGAGAACATCGAAAAATTTTCGTATAACAAAATACTTCCAATGCTAGAGCTTTCTAAGGGTGGATACTAATAGGTGTCAGGAGAAATTTGACAATTAAATAAGATCGGAGTAAGTGTTCCCATAGCAGCATTAATCTTAAGAGATTTTAGTGGTAGAGAGCCATCATAACAAAGCAGGATGAAAATGGATTGCTAAAGGTCTTATATCAGATATGGTAGTCCCTAGTAGCTTTATGAAGAGTCAGCCAATCCATAACCAAAAGACCTCAAAATCAAATATATCAAAAGTAAATGGATTCGTAGAACGAATACGGTCATCAAGCCAGACGGTTAGTTCATATATCAAGGTCAAGTACATGGTTCATCATAGTATTGTGATAGATAAGCGAACAGTTCAAGGTGTTGGAATTTTGTTTAGCTTTTAGCATAAGTGGCAGGTAGGGTGTGAATCATCGGTAATACGAACATCATATAACTGTCAAAAGTGAGATGTATAGAATATCAGTTATCAGCATCATCATACTCAGTTAACAAATCTGTACTGAGATAGTATTTACATCATATCCTTCCAAAGGAACTGGTTGGCAAACAAGGTTCATCATTCAAAGGGCGGGAAGTAAAACTTCCTACATCCATAGTTAATAATCGCCAGAGTTCTCATAGGAGTAGTGATGGATTTTGCAGGACTAAGTAGTATCAGATGATACATTTATGTCCAGCATAAGTAATGAATTCATAGAATGTGTCAAACACATTAGGGTTAAAGGACCTTCGGGATGGTCGAAAAGGTATCAAACTGTTTATCAAACAGATCGGAAGTGGAGATCAAAACCAGGAAGTGAAACTTAAATGGTGCAAGGTATCCATGTAGTTTTCGAGGAATTCCAAACTTACTTGGTTACTAAACATAGGTTGCGAAACTTTCTAGCTTCTGGAAAAAATGTTCTTACAAGGCATATCTAAAGACAGAGGCACGAATCAGAGTGATGCAGAAGCAATGCTACTTACATAGATGTCCTAGTCTACCCATTCCTCACCGGTACAACTTATGTTCCTATGGGGAGATCCTAAAGCAAATTCTCAAAGGTTGTCTTATGAGCGCCTACAGTGGAAACATAATGGTCCAAACTTCACGGGTCAAGGGTAAATGTATTACGAGTCGCAGCCTGTCTCTCTGATACCATAAATTGTAACACCCCAACCCGGCAAGGGTAGAAGTATCACATTAATGGTTTCATATCAGATCAAAACAAAGCATACATTCAATAGTAATACAAGGATTCTCAAAGGTTACAAATGAATTGCTGAATGTACAAGGTTGCAAATGAAAATTTTCAATAACTACTAATTCTAAATACAATAACTTCTAGTCATCTATACTCCAGAGTAGCTATCAAGGTCTTCTAAGTCCAAGGTTCTCTTCACCCATACCCAGCTTCCAAAATAAAACCTGCCGCGGGAAAGAAACGCGGCTGAGCTTAAAAAGCCCAGTGAACAGATATATAATAAACGGAAACGAAAGTAAACGGAACTGAACAGAAGTAGCATAATGAATAAGATATAAGTAAAGGTACAAGAGTAAATGTTTAGGACAGTAATCCACCACGAGCCCAGAATCAAATCATATCATATCATATCTTCATAATCATATAGAGGGGAGACCTCTCAGATAATCAGATAATATGAGGGGTGTCCTCATTCTTCAACCAAAAAATATGAGGGGTGTCCTCATTCTTCAAATGGAGTAGCTAGCTCCCAAATTTTGTGAAAGAAGTGGATTGCACCCATCCTCAGTCACCATATCAAAACATATCATATCATATCGTACACAAAACATATCTAGGATGCATCCATTCGCCCCCCAAACAAATCATATTGGCCATATCAAATCATATCATAGTGAGCTCATATCATATCATAATGGGGACGGTGTAACCAAATCACTAGGGCTACACACTAGTCATGCCATTGGTGCATCAATGACACAGCCATGTTACCTTCATGGCTAGGGAACATATTTTGGCTCGTAGTATCAAACTGGGGTCAAAGGTCCAAGGTTCATATCAAAGCAAAGTTTCATATGGTCAAAGCATAGTCCAAATCTCAAGATTCATATCAAGGGTTCATATCAAAGGTTCACAAATCGAAAGGATCACATCAAGTGTAGGGAACATAGCAATGGTATAGGGAAACCCTAATACGAATCAAAATAGAGACCGAAGGCTCCTTATACAAGAGCAGAATATCTGTACCTTATTCAGAAAGACAATCAGGTACAAGATGGTTCACAGAGGGACGGAAAGGTCACTCCTTCTTCACCGAACCTAACAATTAATAAATCACATGTTACTTATAGGCTCGCTTTAATCAGATTACATGATTTAGGTTTCTTTCTATTTTTAGTAACCTTTCAAATTGAGTAACTTCCTACAATTAGTAACTTTAATTTAATACTTTAAGGTTATAATTGACAATTAAATAATATTTAAGGGTTAAAATGACCAACATGATAGTTTAGGGTTAATTATGTCAAATTAATAAAGTTTAGGGTCATAAATGTAAATTATAAAAATTTAATATTTAAAAATGTCAAATAATTAACTTTGAGGTTTATACTGTAAATTATATCAAAAATGGAAATTTAGGACTCCGTCGTTCATAATTTATTTAAACGTACTCTCGACATTAGTTTAGACCGCGGCGACCAAATATACAATTATTCACATGTATACCCATTTCACACATAACTCACACGTATACAAATAAAGGACACAAAACCCTTTAGCAAACCAAAATCTTTTGCCTACGTATGAACCATGCATGTGCATATTTTTTTCTTTCAAAATAGTTAACTTATGTCTTACTTAGTTTTATACGTAGGTTTCATGATTAAGGTCTCAAATATTAGCCCATCATAATGTTGTATAATTAATAATTAGAGCTTGGTTTCATAAAATGATAGTTTCAAAATACTTAGACTGAATCATGGATCTATCAAATATTCGTTTTAAACGTGGCATGTGCATGGATTTCTTTCATGTGATCTTATATTAACATAACAATAGCAATCAAGTCTTCAAATAAGTGGCATGTATATCTTCTCTACGTATAACATTTTAACGAAACAATCGGATGATTAAAATATTTCAGTTGTGTGACATGTTGACGTGGGATGCATATATCTATCTTCGCACAATTCTTATAATGACGAAACGAAACATGTTAGTGATTATGAGTACGAGGCATGTTTATCATTGGTTAGGCATGATGATTCTTCAAACTGAATTTTGACACAAAAGTTTGTATGTTTAACATATTTCATGCGGCTTAAAGGTTTCATGTACTTATGCACCTACTCTCGCACGTCGGATTTAAAACACAAAAACGATTATAAGAGGAGTACCTCAGGGGCAATCAAACGAATGAAACAATGGACGCAAGAACCCGAAACCAGAAGTTCCATTCGAACCAAACCAAGACCTTCGAATATAAAACCACACGAACAAAATCAAACGTACGACCCTCAACTCCGACACATCGCGATCCCACCAATGCTTCAAGAGTCACCAAAAACAGCCACAATAGAACTCCAAGCTGCTAACTTCTCCCTCTTGATCTTGGTTGCAACGAATGAGTATAGTTTTTCCTGTTTGTTGTTTTTGGTTCGGTGTAAAAGGGAGAACACCAGAAGGAGGTTATACGGTTTAATGAGAAAGCGTGTGAAGGTGAATGAGAAAGGAATGTCGTTCTTCTTCTTTTCTTGTGTGCTATTTTTTTTCTGGTTATGTATCGATGCAAAAAGGGATAATGCAAAGGAAATGATATTATATGGTTGAGAAGAATACGGCAAGTGCATTTTAAAAGAAAGTAGAATAACGTGTGAAACTGAAAGGCAAGTCGTGTGATTGCAAGGTGATTATGCCGAATTTTAAGGTGATGAGATAATGATTTGCATGAAATATGGGAAAGCTATTAAGAGATATTATCACATTATTGGTTCCATATTTGAATAGAAGGCTTAATAATTTCCAATCGGTCCATGTAATCTTTTTATATGTGATATATTAGGCGTTGCAAAGGTTGTGTCATTTTCTATTTCGCATAGTTTAGTATCCCATGTTTTCAAAAATTCAAA
This sequence comes from Artemisia tridentata subsp. tridentata, assembly GCA_021014915.2. Taxonomy (NCBI): domain Eukaryota; kingdom Viridiplantae; phylum Streptophyta; class Magnoliopsida; order Asterales; family Asteraceae; genus Artemisia; species Artemisia tridentata. The sequence goes on along the minus strand of CP139502.1, from coordinate 104,123,133 downwards.
TCTTAACGTATTGCTTAAAAGTTAAGTCAAATTCGTATTCCACATTAAAAGAAGTCTCAGATTTTTTTTTTATTTATTTTTTTTTTGTTTATTTATTTATTTATTTATTTTTGGACCGTTATAATTTATAATACTCTTGCATGATTAATTGCGTGTTCTTATAAATTCAAAGTTATAGGGCAAATTGAGAATTTCAAATGAATGGAAATTTCGGGTTTTACAGTACGCGTGTCAAATGGATATAGGTTCAAAACCCACTGATATTAGGACCTTCTTAACATCATATTTCCACAGAAAAATAAGCCACATGGGCTGATTCGAAATCGGGTTACAAATCTTTCAAAAAAACGCGTTTTGGGCCATTTTGTGGGTACCAAACAAATAAACAATTAATGTATGCATAACAAATGGCCATAGGATCAAAAAGTCCAGATTATTAGACCCCATATGGGTCGACATATATTCAAAAAATAAGCCACCGGGGCTGTTTTGAAATTAAACCTTTAAATCCATTAAAAACACGCGTTTTTTAGCCATTTTTACGCATACTTGATGATCATATGACATCATATGATGGCTCGTGATACCACTATAGGTGATGTAATAATAAAATTAACATATTAAATATAGAAACGCAGTGGAATACATCACCAACAACGGATCCATATAGCCATATGATCAATCAATAAATTAAATACAAGATTTATACCTTTGTAGCGTGATCCGGGAGTCACCAACACAAGCTATAACCTACGACTTGTATAAGAAACCCAAGAGATCAATAAGGTTGATCTCCTCTAAGTGTGAAACGCACTACACGTCACCGTATGCCAATGGATGCTAGTCCTTTAACCCGTAACCGATCAAACACTCTTGAATAAGCAAGATGCAAAAGTGAAAGATAGAAAAATAAAACCCCTAGGTTTTTCTTTTGTTTGTGCCGTACAATATTATGGAGAGGAGGGAGAGGATAATTTTGGTTAGTTAGCTAATTAATAGGATATCAATTAGCATTAACCCTTGACCAAAATAACTACTAATTCTCTCCTTGAATCAAGCATGTGGCCGGCCCCTATTGGGCTTAAAATGGGCTTCCCATTTTGTTTTCAAGTCCAATAGATTAAGTCCATTACTTAATCATTAGAAGCCCAATAGTGGTTCCTAGTTACGTACGGTTATTTATATATCGTAAATACGATAAACACGATATATAAAGTGGCACCTTAGTGTATATGTGTGTGACCCCATAGGCTCACATATGTCTAGCCATATAATTAGTAATTATGACACGAGCATACTCCAACAGTTGGGTGTACAAAGGAGTACTTTCCATCGATGGAAAAAGTACCAAAATTGCTGTGAAGAGGTTAAATGAGCAGTTCAGACAAGGTTTAAAGCAGTTTTTGACAGAGATTCAATTGTTCTCTGGTCAAAAGCATCCAAATCTAATCTCTCTTGTCGGTTATTGCGACGAAGGAAACGAGAAGACTATAGTCTATGAATACGCAGTCGCAGAGCATGGAAGTTTGGATAAGTATATAAGGTGTATCAGTAAAACTGACTATACTCTTTCGTGGTTAGAAAGACTCAAAATTTGTACTGATGCAGCTCGTTGTTTGGATCATCTCCATAACCATGTTGGATGGCATCGGACAGTAATCCATAGGGATAAAAAAAAAGTTCAAATATTTTGATCGATGAGAACTGGGTTGCTAAGATTTCTGATCTTGGATTGTCCAAGTTAAACGTAACGGGTTTTGGTATGAGTCTCATTGTTTCAAATGGTTGTGGGACACACGGGTATTGTGAACAAGAATACTTTACTACAGGAGTTTTGACGAAAAAATCTAACTTCTATTCTTTCGGCATTGTACTTTTCGAAGCGTCGTGTGGGAGGTTGTGCATTATTGAATGCGATGATGGCTTCTCTCTATCAAGCAAATCAGTTAAAGAACACTATGAAAAGGATTTTATGATGATACAAAATCATTAAGTGGAACTCCAATTCTTTTATCCTCAATTTAGGGTATTTTATTTTCTTATTTTCATTTTTTATTTTTTAATTCTTTTTAGAGAGATAAAGTTAGATTACTATTTGTCCCAGCTTCCTTGTGGTATGATATTATGTTTCTAGACTAGAATTTGTAGACTACACGTCCCAAAATGTTGTGATTTGAAGATTAGAAATATGCTGATTTGTTGACTCTGAATAGTTTCAGTTTTCTTTTGAATGTGGGAACATCAGAACGTTCTTTGTTACCAAGAGCCATTGTTTCATGCGGATATCGCAATTTACATCTTTAAAAAGGTCACTTGTCATTCCAGTTGAAAGATTTCTGTTTACAGAACTGGAAATCCACTTCTTTGTGTATTGTAACTAATTATTTTTATTAGATACTATATTTTTTGTCATCCGTTAGACTGAGACAACTGGATTAGTGCTTGGCTGAAGTTTTAATTATGTTGCTTGCATGTTTTAATTATATTGCTTGGCTCAATCGTGTGAATTTTTTAGGTAACATGGCATTTGATCTTCCACTTAATGATACGGTTGTGGAAGCTGAATTAAGAACCACACAGATTCCAGCTTTAAACTGAACGTGCAATTGACCGCTATCATTTTTCCAATAACCGTCTGCTCATACTGGTGCATAATCTTTAAGCTTTTTTTTATCACTATGCAAGCCACTTGAAAATGTCATTTTAACCAACAACAACAACTATATAACCATTTGCTCATACTGGTATATAACCAAAAAAATTAGGATTTTCGAAACAACCAAACATCTAACTAAATAATAATTTACAACCTAATAAGAAAAAAGGGAATATTTTACAATATACGTTTGATATCATGGAGTTGTTTTTTGCACTTTATAGGGGTTCAATGCAACAATAAGTGAACCGGTCCTGATAGGAGGATTGATCAGTTCAAAGAAATGGAACTGAATCTGCACCCTGAGTTAAAAGAGTCTTTAAAGAAGCTTTGTAATGATCCAAAGACAACAGTTGTTTTCAGGAGTGGAAGCCATCAATCTGTCCTTGACGAGGTAAAAAATGATTCTATATAAATTTCATTGAAAGTCTCGTGTCTAGCAATAAGACTTCTGCTGACTCAATGTTTCTGCAGAACTTTGAAGACTTCAATATATGGCTTGCAGCTCAACATTGTGTTTTTTTTAGAACAACTAACAAGAAATGGATACAAAACTTGACTGATACTATAAATTTAGATTGGATCGAAAGTGTGAAGGTGTGTGCATTTTTTATCTCATTTTTTTTCTTTTTTTGGTAATTTCTTGCAAATTAACGTTCATTATTTATTTTGCAGCATGTTTTTGAATACTTCACTAAGAGAACTCCACGGTCTTACTATGAGCTTCGCGAGACATCAATTGTTTAGAATTATAACTATGCGGGTTAGTTCTTAACATCCCACTTCATATTGACTATGTTTCCTGACTTCAAGTTATTACGTTTTTTACCTTTGGGATTATCTTTTATGAAAGATATCGAGTTTGGAAGGATTCAATAAAGGGGGATGTTGCAGCATTTGTGGACTGGACCAATATCGAATGCCTCAGTAGAAGTTGTCCAAGGTGGGAGATAAGTAGAGGTTTGAGCCAATGGAGTCACCAAGGTTCGACCTTTTTCTTCACCTTTTCACGTGATTGTATTATATCATGAACCCACATTGATCTTTAATTTTTTATTTTTTTGCAAAAATTATACAGGATAAGTGGCCTTTTAGGTCAAATCGTCGTACTTGAAAAAGATACGACATATCCAATCGACTATGTAATCTGTGTTGGTCATTTCCTTCCAAAGGTAATGTGCACAAATATTGCATCAGTTGACTTTCTACATCGATAAATATGCTTGACTATTGTAGCACGTTAGTTTTACCTTTCTTTCCAACTTGGTCTTCTGATTTTTGGACATCGTGATAGACGCATAATTTACTCCAAATCTCAATCCCAAACACCCTCTTACATCAAAATAAACACATGAGTAGATTTTTATAATGTTTGAGATTGCTTATATGCTTTAGGATATGCAATGACACATAAAAACTAAAACAAACAATATATCAAACTATTCGGTAAGACTTTTTTAGCTGGTCACTACAGTCCTCTTATGGTTTTCAACCTACAAAAAAAATCATACTTTTACAAGATGTTTATATGATCGCCAACATGTAGAAAATATGTTGCTATATTGTGTTTTGTTTTGGTCTACAATTGGTATCGACGGTAAAAGTGTTGCATTGCCTCTGAAAACTATAATCTTTTGATTCACAGTGAGATATGTTATAATGTGCTCTGTAAAATACTATGAATTGGTCTTAGGAACAAGTGATAGACTTTTTAAGCAATCATACTAGACTTATTTGTATACGGACCATCAGTTTATATAAAATAGTCGGTAGTTCATGTAAGTGGAAAACGATATACGTTGCCATGCAGGAAAACTTTCTTATATGAAATATGGAATAATAATAGTTTGATCCAAGAAATAATATTGCCTCTTTGTTAAAGTTTAAAGTAAGTCACCTTTTAAGTAAAGAATAGAATTTATACTTGATGGGTGGAAAGAAGTGTCCTGGTGGTTATAATATGGAAATACTTAAATGCAAGGTATTGATGATGAGATTAGTCGTAGTTTCGGTGTTTACAAGTTATGTGTGCCAAGATAATTACACAAATCAAGTACACCCGTATCATGAGAATATGATTGCTTATATGGACCATGTAAAACAACAACTTAGACTTTAACTTCAATAAGATATTGTTTGGAACAACTTATACAGTCTCATGTATTGGTTAAACATATGGACGTGATTTCAATTTTCTGAGCTTTTTTGAAATATTTGGAACCCTTAGAAGAGCAAAAAATGGTGCTGGACATCGAGGCTAAATCTTCAAAAAGAACTCAACCGTTATATCCCGAGCAACAAATGTTGATGTATGGACATCGAGACTCAAACTTCAAAAGTAACTCAATCGTTATATCATGACAGCGACTGCATTTGGAGGAATGTGCATTGGTGCCTTTTTTTTAGGATCTATCTTAATAATTTGATCTTCAAAAATGGGTTCCATTTTTAGGATCTAAAGAAAATATAAGTATTGTGTATGTTTATCAACGAGATATCTGTGCCCATGCATACAATGGTTTGTACCTACGAAATAAAGTTTTAGTAATAAGATGTTTTTTGATAAAAAAAATGTTTAATAATAATAAAGAAAATGATGTAAATGAGTAAACATATATTTACTACTAACTTATGTAAGTATATAAGTAAAGGAAGGATCATGGCAATAAGAATTTGAAAAACATTTTAGAAACAAAAATATAAACCGAAACTTATTAGCTATCGCAGAATGACATGAACATAATTAAAACTTATCTTATGAAACCCTTTTGCCATGTAACAATAATATCTGCAAATCAAATTTAGTTAAAATATTATTAACCGTATTTTCTTATGAAAATAACGCATATTGATGGCTATATATGTGATTTTGTTTGTTTTATGGAATCGAAAACATTATTATAAAAAAAAACTATTTGTTTCTTAATCGATAAAATTACATTATCAAAAAAAAAAAAAAAAAAGTGCGTGTACGGAGATTATAACTATCAATATAAAAGCAGTTGTAACAAACATAAGTCTCAGAGTAAATTGCATAAATCATCCTTGTGGTTTGGTCAAATTGCATGCACAGTCCCTATCGTTTCAAAAGTGCAGCCAACGTCCTTGTGAGAAACCATCGGTTGCAAATTTCGTCCCTGGCTAAACTGAAATGACTAAAATACCCTACACTATATAATATCTAAACAAAGTTGGTTCATATCAAAACCCTATGCGTGCAACAAACGCAAAATATAACTACACATAGTCGAACTCTCTTCTTCATATAATACAAAATTAAAACAAAACAAAATTAAATTATTTGTTATTTAATAAATAAAAATACATTATTCAAAAAATTAGAAAAAACCCCGCGCGTGTGCGGGCATTATAACTAGTTTATCTCTCAAAGGACATCCATAACATAACTAATTTTGTTTATTTATTTTGTAAAATAAATAGCTGTGATTTCTCTCTTAATATGCAGAAAAATTTAGTATGTGTTAAAACTTCAGGGGCATTTTTTAAGGGTTTTTTTCTTTTTTTTATACATGTATAACAAGTTTTGAATAAACCAACAATTATTTCTTATGATAAATTCGTTTCTATATTTAAAAAGTTAAAGATGACAATTAAACAACTTTAAAAAAATTTAGAAAGTCAAATATCCAACTAAATATAATAATATAAATTCACTTAAGGGGGCGTTTGGTCGGGGAATATTGAGGTATATTGGGGGCATTTGCATTTTAATTCCTTTCAAATATCCTGTTTGGTACCTCAAATGAAGTAACTTACAATTCTACGAATTGCCAAAATGGAGAGAATTAAAATGCCTCCAAAAAGTGAACAATTTTAATTTAGTTGGATTTTTTTTTTTTATAAACTTTTTTTCTTATTTTTTTTTATAAACTTTTAAATAGAATATTTATGAATTTTTTTTGTGAACTTTTTTTATAAATTTTATTTACAAACTCGTTTTATAAATTTTTTTAAACTTTTTTTTTAAATTTTTTATAAACTTTTTTTTTTTATGAATTTTTTATAAACTTTTTTTTTATGAATTTTTTTATAAATTTTTTATAAATTTTTTATAAACTTTTTTTATAAACTTTTTTTACAAATTTTCTATAAATTTTTTATTAACTTTTTATATAAATTTTTTTTATAAACTTTTAAATAGAATATTTATGAAATTTATATTAAAAAACTATTTATAAATTTCTGTCAACCAAACATGCGAAAGTATTTTAAATTCTCAAGAATTTAAATTTTCTAAAATTTAAAATTTCGGAATTTCAAATTCCCCAACCAAACGCCCCCTTAATGAATTTTAGCATGTACCATTATGAAATAAGCTAGATAAAGGAGTAAGGGTGAGCAAAAACGACCGAATCCCAAAAATCCCGAAATACCGAGCGTCCCGAATCTCGAACCGACCATACTTGGGTTGGTATTCGTTTTTTATTTCTCAGAAATTCGGTTTTCGGGACGGGTCGGGACAAAAACCGAAAAAACAAACCAATATCCTGGAAAACAGAACGAAACCGAACCGAACCGAACCGAGTAATTTGGTTCGGTTTTCGGTTTAAGTTTTTCCCCGAACTCGGTTTCGGGACAGGTCGGGATTTGGCCCGATGCTCAGCCCTATAAAGGAGTGTACTAGCTAAGTCAATTTGGTCACTTTGACCCCGGTATAGTGTATACCATAACTGTAGTGAGATTTAAAGTAAATTCTGTATATTTTAAAGACAATCGTGATTAATTTTACGATTTTAACGCCAACATAATCATTCATGATATTTATGAACAAAATAAGAAATGGTGCTTTGGTGACAAAAGGACAATGATAATTTACATTAAATTTTGAAACTACTCAAAGTTAATGTTTTATATCATTATTTACTCGTTCTAGTTTTTGCATTATTGATATGGCCTCTATTATATGGGCCTATTGATATTTACGTACTGTTTTGTATAACACCATTTTTTTTTTTTTTTCATTCTATATATATTTGGACTTGTATTGTAAGTGAAACTTATACTGCATGCCTCGCCTTATCTATTAACCGTACGTCAAGTAAATATATAATCTAAGTATAAACATTATATTTACTATTTTATTTATGTTTTTAATGGTTTTAAGGTTCAAAAAACGAGAGGTTGTAAAGAAAAGAAGCCTTATGTCATAAAATGAAATTTGTTCAGTAGGCTTTAAAAGCCTTCATTTCCTTTTTGTATCATAACTCTAAAATAATTCACAAATATATAGTTTGACTTTTATAGTAATGTAGCAATAACTTGACATGAAGTATGATACCATATTTTCTGAATTACTCAAAAAGCTGGATTGATACCTTTTTTTTTCATTAATTTCTACACTGTAACAGTGTAACATATTATTAATTAATTTTAGATCATATACAATACTCTAAAGTTGGCAAAAACTTAATGCAAAAATCAGCATTAATTGGAAATACTAATATTATTCTAACATCAACACAATTACATACATCATAAATAAAAAAAAAAAAAAAAAAAAAAAAAAAAAAAAAAAAAGGCCACGTACATAAATAGACATTAATTCATGTATATTCACGTAACACTACAAAAAACTAGTTAAATTCTCCACATTGTAAAGGCAAAATATCCACAGTTAAAACTGTATAAAATTATAGACTCCATATTTGCTCATGTGTAGTACTAATGCTTGTTACAAATTTTCCTACATATATAAGTGTGGAGATATTATTCAAATGTTTATGGTTAAAAGTTTGGAAACATTTTTTGAATGTCCACACCTAAAAGTGTGGCAAAATTGCAAAAGATTTTTATAATTGAAAGTGGAGAATTCAACATTTTTTATAGTGTAAACATATATACACACAAATACATCATAACTCTATAAACACATGTACATATATAATATACTTATACATAATCACAAGTATACATACACATGTACATATAAATTGTTGAGACAAGGCCAGCACCATTGGTTTTTTTTTTTTTTTTTTTTTTTTTTTTTTTTTTTTTTTTTTTTTTTTAATATTCAGTCGGGATACAACATTTGGGAAACCTCACTGAATAATAGTGAAGCCTTGCACGTACCCTAGACAACGAGATGTTGACCATGGGCCGTTACAAGTATTCGGAGGGAAAAACTTCAAGACTTGCCATCTCTAAAGATCGAACTCAAGACGTGCCTCAAACCAGCTGGGCTGATCATCATTTGCAGCACCGTTGGTTAAACTTGTTTAAAGAACCAGGGAGTAAGCAATCAATGGCATCTTAAATGCATACATAAAGAAATCAACCAACCACATACTTACTCTTTGCTTTAATTTACTATACTACCCATCCCTCTATCTCTTTTTTGTCTATATAAACCACTACACCATCACTTCAAAGCTGCGCAAACAAAAATGGTGACAAAAACCGAAACCCTAAAATCATGTCTGCTTTTATTATGGGCATTTGCTCTTGGTTTGGCTACTGCTTCTTCAAGCTTTCAAGATGAAAAAAACCCCTTTTACTTTTACTTTACTCCATACCCTAATGGAGGCACTCCTCCTATTGGTAAAATTTACAACCTTTAGATTTTTTTTTGCTTCCTTTACTAGACTTTATGTATAGACTTTTGTTGATTCTTAATTGATATATTGTGTTTTTTTGGTAGTTTCTTATGGTAATCCACCGCCTATTCAAGCAAATGATCCACCCTTTGGTAAAAAAGTTTACAGCTTTTGAGTGACAACGTTTTATAAAATTTGTCTGTAATTTTTATATGAAAACTTATGTACTTTTTGTGGTTTTATGTAGTTTCTTATCAAACTCCACCGCCTGTTGATGCAAATGCTCCACCCGTTGGTAAACTGTTCTAGCTTTTTAAGTGTTTTATTTATAAACTGATTTTGTGTTCTTTATACAAAAATGTGTTACTTATAAAAATTTGTTGTCCCATTTTGTTGATTTTGGATTTATGGTTGTTTGTTTGTGTAGTTTCGTATCAAACTCCACCTCCAGTTGATGCTAGTGCTCCACCCGTTGGTAAAAAACTTCGAACTCATGAGTGACATATTCTTATTAAATTTTTGAGTTTTTTTTTTTTTTTTTTTTCAAATTTCTTTTTCCATTGTTCTTTATTTTTGCCTGTTTATGCAAGTTCACCAACAAGTGGTACGGTATAAGTTTCGAACTTTTTAGTGACGATATCTTTATAAAACTTGTGTTATTTTCTTGATTAATAATGGTTGTTCTTTGTAGTTTCTGGTCAGACACCGCCTCCTAGTCATTCAAGTGCTCCACGCGTAGGTAAATTTTCGAGTTTTTGAGTGATAATACTTCTTAAGGGAGGTGATAATACGACATTTTTTTATTGCTTATACCATAATGTCATCATAACTAAAGGTTGTGCACAATTATGCCATATCGGGTAAAATAGTTTTACAACAAGAATGGCATGTGGCAAAATAAAATTGTATACTTACTTATCAACTCCTATGAAATTTTGTGTTCATTTGTTGATTTAATGTAGCCTTTGCTGATTCTTTATTTGCGGTTTTTCTTTTTTAGTTTCTTATCCAAATCCGCCGCCTCTTCGTGCAAACAATCCACCTGCTGGTAAGATCGAGTACAAATTAAGCTCTTAAGTGATAAATTTCGTAACATTCGTGTCTTATTTATAGATTTCATCGACTATCATATTCATAATTCATGATTTTTCTTGTTCAGTTTCTCATCAGAGTCCACCGCCTGTTTACGGAAATGATCCACCAGCTGGTAAATGTTCTTGAATCTTTAATTTTTGCATATGTAGAGTTTGTGTGATTAATGTTTTATACATATTTTGATATGCCTTGTTGGTTCGTTATTTATTTGTAGTTTCATATCATAACCCGCCACCCGTTCATGCGAATACTCCACCTGTTGGTAAAGCTTCTGGTCTTTAACTTTAGCAATAGTTTGAAATTAGTGTGTTCTTGAATGTACATTTTTACTGATTTGGGATTTAATGGTGCGTTGATTGCAGGTTCTTACCATAGTCCACCTCCTACTCATGCAAATAATCCACCCATTGGTAAATATTACACTTCTTTTATAGTAACTAGTAGTAGTAAAACTTTTGTATATTTTTGGTATATTATGCGGGTTATGTTAACATTTTCTTTTCGAACTTATCTCTTCAAGTTGGAAAGAAGACAACTAAAGGACATATTAAATGATAATGTTATTATGTAAATTATGGAATAATATAGTAGTGATTAAATGCAAGTAAAAATGAATGTACATTTTTACTGATTTGGGATTTAATGGTGCGTTGATTGCAGGTTCTTACCATAGTCCACCTCCTACTCATGCAAATAATCCACCCATTGGTAAATATTACACTTCTTTTATAGTAACTAGTACTAAAACTTTTGTATATTTTTGGTATATTATGCGGGTTATGTTAACATTTTCTTTTCGAACTTATCTCTTCAAGTTGGAAAGAAGACAACTAAAGGACATATTAAATGATAATGTTATTATGTAAATTATGGAATAATATAGTAGTGATTAAATGCAAGTAAAAATGAATGTACATTTTTACTGATTTAATTTGGGATTTAATGGTGCGTTGATTGCAGGTTCTTACCATAGTCCACCTCCTACTCATGCAAATAATCCACCCATTGGTAAATATTACACTTCTTTTATAGTAACTAGTAGTAAAACTTTTGTATATTTTTGGTATATTATGCGGGTTATGTTAACATTTTCTTTTCGAACTTATCTCTTCAAGTTGGAAAGAAGACAACTAAAGGACATATTAAATGATAATGTTATTATGTAATTTATGGAATAATATAGTAGTGATTAAATGCAAGTAAAAATGAATGTACATTTTTACTGATTTAATTTGGGATTTAATGGTGCGTTGATTGCAGGTTCTTACCATAGTCCACCTCCTACTCATGCAAATAATCCACCCATTGGTAAATATTACACTTCTTTTATAGTAACTAGTAGTAAAACTTTTGTATATTTTTGGTATATTATGCGGGTTATGTTAACATTTTCTTTTCGAACTTATCTCTTCAAGTTGGAAAGAAGACAACTAAAGGACATATTAAATGATAATGTTATTATGTAAATTATGGAATAATATAGTAGTGATTAAATGCAAGTAAAAATGAATGTACATTTTTACTGATTTGGGATTTAATGGTGCGTTGATTGCAGGTTCTTACCATAGTCCACCTCCTACTCATGCAAATAATCCACCCATTGGTAAATATTACACTTCTTTTATAGTAACTAGTAGTAAAACTTTTGTATATTTTTGGTATATTATGCGGGTTATGTTAACATTTTCTTTTCGAACTTATCTCTTCAAGTTGGAAAGAAGACAACTAAAGGACATATTAAATGATAATGTTATTATGTAAATTATGGAATAATATAGTAGTGATTAAATGCAAGGAAATATTGGTTTGTCAGTATTTTTAATTTTGAAGGGAAGGGAGATATACATAATTATTGTTAGATCTACATTTATAGTATCTTCGACTTCCATGGCTCATATATTATCCGTTAAGTTATGTGACTGAAAAAGTTGTTGGACAATACGAAAAGAGTCATATATAGTCAATAAGTTGCACATGCATGTCACATAGGCCGTGCGGTAGGCCGTGCGATGAAGTAATCTTTTATTTTGTTAGTTTATTAGTTTGGTATGTTTTTTTATGTTGAAATATTGGTGAGGTTAAGTTTTAAATTTAAATTTTTTCAAAAGTTGAAATATTGGTGAGGTTAAGAACAGAGAAATATATTAGGAGGAAATTTTTAAATTTTTTCAAAAGTTGAAATATTGGTGAGGTTAAGTTTTAGAGTGTCTTAATCTTAAAATGAG